>JAODXP020000033.1:29592971-29620471 GCA_027497455.2 Sardinella longiceps | reverse complement strand
CCTCTGGTCTGAGTGAGGGGCTCCAGTGACACTGGCTGAAGAGAGGGTGGACTGAGTGTGTGTGTGTGTGTGTGTGTGTGTGTGTGTGTGTGTGTGTGTGTGTGTGTGTGTTTTGAGAGGGAAATCAGTTCACAGATAGATATACATGGTCATACTCTCTTCAAAATGGTATTTTTGTAGGCCTACACGATACACGCACAACCCATAAAATTAGTAAGCACACAAAACACCAACTGAACACTGACAGTAAGAATGGAAAACCCATTTGGCATTTATCTGCTTACTCTGTGTGCAGGCACATCAATTGTTTACTGTAATATTGTAATTAGTGTTTTAGCATCCAGAAAAATTCATTCATGAATTCATTCAGGACTTTATTACTGTGGGGATTTATTACTGCATCTGATTGATGATGACTCCAGATTATAAGAGATGCAGACAGTCAGTGTTACTCAGTCTAAGAAACGTGAGGACAGTCGAGGCTTTGGAAACTTGTGTTGACAAACATAAATAAGTGGGAAGAGAAATGGAATTTAGATTTCAAATGCACATCTCTAGCTGATCTCAATCAGTCTCTGCTGGGACAAACATTACACACAACCATTCACACTGTGTGTGGGACCCACATTGGTAACACTTTACTTGAAGGTACCTTCATAAGCATGACATGACACCGTCATATCTATGACATTATCATGTCACGAACCTGTCATAAATATTATGAACATATCATAAAATGTTCATGACCACTGTCATGAAGTTTCAAATACACCTTGTCATGACAACTTGACATTGTCTGGGTTGTCTTCATTATGACATCTTGACATAACCAAAGTGACATTACCAGAAGTTGTCTTAGTTATGACAAGTTGGCATTATTTTTTTTTCGATGTCTTTGTTATGACAACTTGACATTAATCAGGATGACATAAACATGATCAATGTAGCAGCCAGCATATCAACCACCATATCCGCCCTAGCAACAGTCTAACAACAACAAAAAGTACCTTGTAATCAACATAGCCACCAACACAGAAACTAGCACCTTTTTTTTTTCAACTATTCAACTACAACATGATCAAGGTAGTAGCATTTTCTTTGTTACTTGACTAGTAACTGATTGCCTTAACAAGTTTTCTCTTTACTTTTTTCTTTTTTCACTTTTCTAAGTGCACTTTTTTAAACGATTGCATGCACTGTGTAATTCCTTGGAATTGCAAATCTAGTTTAAAATGCAATCCAATGGGAATTCTGCATCCAGGGGACAGTTGAATCGTCATGTCTCAACTGTACCCTGCTGACCATCTTGCACATTTTTCTAAATAATGCAACCAGCTTGCATAATATGATTATATGAAATATGTCAATTTATAGAGCAGAGAATTACCTTTTAAATGGCGTAAGATAAGTTTAACAGTCTAGCAGGAGTATTAAGATATTCACTGTGGAAGGGACATGGTTAAGTGAAATTCTCACTATGGTAAAAATACTTTCCCAGTACATCACAGTAGTCTATGTGACGGGTCACGCCACCGATGTGACGGTTTCCACCTCCGCAGCACCACTCTACTGGGTTCCACACACACACTCTAGACACTGGACAGCTGGATGGATCACTGTTTTATTTGCTGAAAGATATACAGAAAGTACAGTGTACTTGAAGGGATTTCCATACAGTGGGTCTGGTCACTCTGTCCATAGATCTCCGTGAATTGCTCTGACTTATATGTGTGTGTGTGCCAGTGATGTTCACAAGTCATTTTTTCCAAGTCCAAGTCAAGTCCCAAGTCTTTGTACTCAAGTCCAAGTCAAGTCTCAAGTCCTTGGGAGCAATGTCAAGTCAAGTCTCGAGTCTTTCGTCCCAAGACCAAGTCAAGTCTCAAGTCAAGTCTCGAATGACTGAAATGAACTATTAACCTTTTTTGTCTGTCTGAGATGATACTGGATAACTGTTAGGCTATATTAACTGTTTGGGGGGGGGGGGGGGGGGGCATGGTATGGTGCATTGTATCTTAAGAGGGCTATTTAAATTCCAAATTGTGAAGAAACATGAACGTTTTGTTTAAACTTAAATATTTAGAAAACAAATACCACAGATAGGCTACATTATGCTGTGTAGCATTTCCATTCTTGAGGTCTAAAATCCTATTTTGATCAACTGCATTTTAATAGCATATTACAGAAACTTCCTATCTTAAATCCATAGGATTTAAAATTTGGTATTACAGAAACAAATCATGTAGCCTATGGGATGTTTTTTTTTTCTTCGCCCTATAAGATTATTCATCATGTATTTCAATAAACTGTATTATTCAAGGAAATGTACAGGCTATTATATTTATCAGCTTATTCATATATTGTTGGTTTACAGAAAGTTTTAAATAGTTTGATCTTTTCATGACAGCCAGTTATAGGCCTAGATCTGATATAATGGATAATTACACTACTCACCTCAACATGCTTTTTACAGTCATTCAAGCCACCAAGGACAATACTGAATTCACTGTTACCAACGGTGCATCTGTCGAAATTGTCAGTATTTTTTAACTCTTATCAGGCCAGGGTATTGTTTTGTATAATCAGAGGTAAAATGGGTCTTATACAGTATTTTCTTCTTTCTCTGCCATACCGATCCTGTTGACATTACCGAGCTGAGTTAAAAGACCGCCTAAACTGAAAGCTGATTGGTTTACTCAGCCAATTAGTAAGCCAATCAGGGCGCTCTATGTCTTGCATGCACCAGGCATGCACACACACACCGGCACCGCTTCTCTCTCTGTCCCTCTCGCTCACTCTCAAATGCGCGCATGTTAAGATGCGCGATGTAGACGTAAATGTTTCACGTGCATGCCCTGGCTTACTAGCTCTAGATTCCGGGAGATATTATTCTGTTGCGGGCATCAGGGAGGCATTATCAATATCAGGATGTCTGCACAAACTAGGCAATATAACATAGCATACCATCATTAGATCCTCTCGCGTCAGAGGCGAACCCCGACTGTTGGGTAACATTAAATACTATCGGTCACAACCAAATCACGGTTAACAATCAATTAAGACATTGACTTATGTTTACAACCTATACATTGCAACTGCGCAAGCATACAGTACCCCTTTATCATCAGAGAACATAATAACAGCATGCCAATAAGGCAATAACACAAAAAGAAAAGATAATCAAAAACACCCCATAACAATAAGCGCTTCCCTGCTTGTGTGTCGTTCTGAGGTGCCTGATAAAGTTGGATATAGTTGAGCCAGCATCATTTATCCTGACACCACACTCTTTGCAAAGGGCTGTTCGCCCTGTGTGAGGTCTTTATATTCAAATGCAACAACAAATGGAACAGGTGAATTTGCTGTCGCCATGGTCATTGTTGATTTCTGACTGCACACATGCCTTGCGCGTAATCTGGGAGAGAAATATTCTGCCAGCGCTCCGCGTTTCCCATAAGGCAAGGGAACACATTGAAAAAACAAAAAGATGATTTTTTTTTTTTCAGCGAAATGATCATTGTTCACGAGTCACAAGGCTCAAGTCCGAGTCAAGTCTCGAGTCATTGAGGGCAAGTCTAAGTCCAAGTCTCAAGTCTTTGTTTGTGCGACTTAAGTGCGACTCGAGTCCAAGTCTGGGACTTGCGTGAACATCACTGGTGTGTGCTAATATTTCCATGTAAATTTATAAAAAGGTACAAATAAACAAAATAAAACTGTAAAAGGCTACTTATGTGTGTGATCGTATAGTGATTTAGTTCTGGACACTTGTACAATATACTTAAAGCTATAAAAGTCTGTCTGTTATACAGGATAAGACAAGAGATCCTTTTTTTCCCTTTTCATTACAAACACGTGGAACTCACATAGCCTAAACAGGCTACTGGAATGTGAACTAGTGTATTACCACTAACTAGCTTATGGTTAAACAGTGCACCAAAACGTCTGGTAGAACACTTTCATTTAGCATTATGAACACAAAAATATTCTGAAAAGATTACCTGAAAGATATACAGAAAGTACAGTGTACTTGAAGGGATTTCATACAGTGGGTCTGGTCACTCTGTCTAGATAACATGAGTGTAAATAGAAAGCGATTAGCATGCTAATCAAAACTGCAAATAAACCTAAACCATGTTTATATACGACGTTAAATCAACTCAAAACACTGGTCTTAACCAGTGAACTAAATACCATGACAAATCATGGCTTATATCCACTTAAAATGCAGTTAATACATCGTTACAGCTAGACCTCATAAAAACGTGACCTAGCCATAGATCTCCGTGAATTGCTCTGAGCAATTCAATGCAGTTCCCAACTACACCGTACCAGGACGCAAGAGGGCGCTATTGCACTATTTACAATAATTTGACTAAGCAATACTTCTGACCTGTTACATACACCCCCCTAAAATTATGCAAAATGGTGCAAAGTACTAAGAAAATTCAGAGAAAAAGAAAAAGAAGAAAAAAAAAAAAAAAAATACTGTGTATCGTGAGAGCACTGATGTACCAAATATCAATATTAAGAATCCTTCCATAAGAAGTGTGTAAGGACAAGGTGGTACCAAACCCTATACTTATCACAGAATACAAGAGATGCCATCTACACCTCGTAGTGTGTACATATCTATACTCCTCTAAGGAAATAACGTGACCTAGTCACCAATCAGTCTAGCAATCAAAGCAAAATTAAACAGTCTGGACACTCCCGTTACTGCCAGAAAGACTGAATCCAAAAACAGACCCTATAAGAGGTCCAGCAAGTCCCAATAACTTTTGACCTGACATTTCACAAATGAGCCTACGTGGGTTCCTAACACTTCTCCCACATCTAGTGTGAACTGCAGGGGCTTGTGAACTCTGAGGGCATGCAACACTAACCTGTTCTAGCCTACCCTCAACTAGATCTGAAGGGCCAGGGGGAGAAACATACTGGTCAACAGGTAAGCATGCTATGTCATGGTCTGTGTCATGAGGTGTGTCAGTGTTCTGTGATGTGTTGTGTAGAGCATCTGTGACTGTTACTGTTACGTCAGTAATGTGGTTGTGTGCAGAGTCGTCAGAGACACTGTCCAGCAGCACATCTGATTGGACTTCATCCGCATCCACAGGTGATGCCGGCCTATCAACATCATCCTCATGGAGACTTCCTCCCTCCGCCTCCACTTGGTCTGGCGACTGCATGAGCCAATCCATGGTGCGCCTTTGGGAATCTTCTGGATTATCTGACGCAACAGAGCTCTGAACATCGACACCAGAAGCAGTAGACTGTGAGTCTCCAACAGACGCTGGGTCTTCGGCTTGATCAGGGTTCGTCAGGAAATCAACGGGGAGCAGTAGGTTTCTGTGTACAACCTTTTCCTTTCCAGTGACAGCATCCCTTATTCTGTACACGTTGATTGCAGATCTCACTGACACCACATCAAAAGGAGTCGAGTCCCACCGGTCAGCAATCTTCCTCTTACCCCTCTCACCACGGTTAGCCAACAAGACCCTGTCTCCAATGCCCAGCGGCAGACCTCTGACCTTTCGGTTGTAGAGCTTGGCATGGCGGTCTTGTTCTCTGACGGCATTCCTCTGGGCAATTTGCGCTGCTTCAGAGAGGTCCTCTTCAGGTGGTGCACGAACTCATGGTGGCTGACGACACTGGTATCCTTCAGTACATGATGGAACATGACATCAACAGGCAGACGCGGTATTCGCCCAAACATTAGGTAAAACGGTGCGAAGCCTGTGGTCTCGTGTACTGTCGAGTTATAACAGAAGGTCAACATCTGGAGCATCTGCGGCCACTTGGACTTGGACTTTGGAGGAAGAGCTCTGATCATGCCCCCAGTGTCCTGTTGAACCTCTCCGTAACACCATTCCCCATAGGATGGTAAGGCGTCGTATGGGATTTTTTCACACCTGCCATCTCCAGTAGATCCTTGAGAAGCCGACTTTCAAAGTTAGCTCCTTGATCCGAATGGATTCTTTTGGGGAACCCATAGACGCAGAAAAACTTATCCCATAGACAGCGGGCAACTTGCTTGGCGGACTGGTTACGGCAGGGAAAGGCTAGAGCCAGCTTTGAAAAATGGTCTGTGACAACAAGGACATCGATGGTTCTCTTGTCAGTCAACTCCGCCGTCCAAAAATCAATACACACAAGGTCCATAGGAGCCGAAGTGCGTATGTTCTCAAGAGGGGCTCGCGCATCAGGTTCTGGAGTCTTCCCCAAAATGCATCTCTGACAGTGTTTGACATAGTTCATGATGTCTCTCTGCATGCCTGTCCAGAAAAATCGTTCACTGGCCAGAGAGAGTGTTCTTGATCGGCCTTGGTGACCAGCAGAGTCATGAACTCCCTGCAGGACATGCAGTTTCAGAGCCTCAGGAATGACGAATTGAAAGATCTTCCTGTTCATGTACCTGTCTCTTTTCACTCTGTAGAGAAGTCCATCACGAACGGTCAGCTTCCTCCAATGGTTCAACATTCTAAGCACACAGCTCGACTCTTCAGCCCTCTCACGTGCATCAGGTCTCCTGTGCCGCTGAACATAGAAGAGGACCCGGCTCAATACACTATCTTGCTGCTGCAAATTATGCAGTTGGCTTTGTGGAATGACAATAGATGGATCTTCTCCAGGCAGCTGCAGTGATTCCGTGCTTGGGCAGAGGAGCTGTGAGACGCCGCCAGTCCGATGAGCCTCCATCACCGCTGACACCTCTTCAGAGCTCAAGGCACCTCTGCTGGCTGGTTGGGAATCCCGTTCGGCACTCTGGGCACAATCAACATCGCCGCTGGTCGTCTGAACACCCTGGCAGTTGGTGGTAAGCCGGAAAGCATCCTGCACTGTGCCGGTGACAACGCCATTGACTTCATCCAACAAGGACAGGTAAGACTCCCTCACAAGGCGATGGCTCACACATGACTGGACAAACGGCTCACGGCTCAGAGCGTCGGCGATGGTGTTCTTAGGCCCTGGCACATACTTCAGGTCGAAATCATAAGCTGCGAGCTTGGCCACCCATCTTTGTTCACACGCATCCAGCCTGGGCTTAGTTAGCACGTACGTTAAGGGGTTGTTATCTGTCCATGCCGTGAAATGGACACCCTTTAGCCAGTGGGAAAACTTGTCACATATGGCCCACTTCAAGGCTAGGAACTCAAGCCTATGAGCTGGGTAGTTCAACTGGGCACGTGACAGTGTCTTACTAGCGAAGGCAACTGGCCTTGCAATGTCTTCACCAGGCTGGAGCTGAGAGATAACGGCGCCGAGGCCATCAAAAGAAGCGTCAACAGCCAGAATGAATGGACTCCTGAAGTCGGGGTGAGACAGAGTAACAGAGGTTGACAGATCGTGCTGCAATGTCTCAAAGGCTACCCGACACTCAGTTGTCCAGTCATCTGGTGTGAGCTTCACCATGTTGTGGCATCTTCTCTTTGACTTTCTTCTTCTCTGTGCTTTGCCATCAGTCTTAGGCTCTGAGAGAAGCTTAAAAAGGGGTCTGGCCTTCGCTGAACAATCTTCGATAAAGTGCTGGTAGTACAGCACCATACCTAAGAATGATCGGACCTTCTTCTGCGAGGGCGTGACACCATCACTGTCCATCAAATCAGACACCTGCACTTGACTTATAGCTTCGACCTTTGAAGGGTCTGTCTGCACACCTGATTCAGAGATGACATGTCCGAGGAATTTCACGGTCTTCCGCAAAAGGTAGCACTTTTTCGGAGCCAACTTGAGGTTGTGATTCTTCAGCCGAGAGAAAACCATCTCCAAGCGCTCAAGGGCTAGGTGTTCTGACGGGGCAAAGACCATGAGGTCATCTAGGTAGCATAACAGACTGGTGAAATTTTCATCACCGAAGATCGACAGCATCATACGCATGAAGGTAGCTGGACTGTTCGACAGACCTTGTGGCATTCTGTTATATTCATGCAGACCGAAGGGAGATGAAAAAGCAGTGTACTTCTTATGATCTTCAAAAAGAGGCACATTATAAAACCCTGAGGTCAGATCCATGGTGGAAAAGTAGGCATTACCCCCCAGTGCAGCGAGTGCATCAGCCTGGTGAGGCAGAGGATGTGCGTCTTTCAGTGTTCTGGCATTCAAGCACCTAAAGTCAGTGCAGATGCGCACATCGCCATTCTTCTTCCACACTAAGACTAGTGGTGATGCATAGTCGCTGGTGGATTTCCGAATTATGCCCTTCTCCTCCATATCGTTGATGGCTGTCCTCAACTTCTCATAATGGTTTGGCGGCACTCTGCGGTAAGGCAGACGGAATGGTCTTTCATCCACCAGGTGTATCTTGTGTACAAACTCAGACGCTTCACCACAGTCCAACTTATGGCGTGAGAAAATGCTCTCATAGTTCTTAACAGTGTGAAAAAGCTTCTCTCTCCACACGTCTGAGACCTCACAGGCATCCAGGTCCAAATCCTGTAGGCCAAGCTCGGCTAACGCCTCCCTCACATCCTCTCTGGACATCGTCACTGGAGTGTCAGTCACGGACTGGGGACAAGACTGGATACATTCAGGCTGTGAGAGGTCTTCAACAGCGATGCAGGGAAACACATCTGCTAACTTTGTGTTCTTTTTTAACACGACAGGCTCTGTGCTTGGATTCATGAGCTTCACTGGCAGCCATCTGTCACCCCACAGTGGCGCAACAACTCTGGCAACAATGACTTTTGATGGCCTGCATCTTGATAGGGTCGGCTCCACTGTCACTGTACTGCCCACTGATATAGGCACTGACGCAGGAAGTTTCCCCCAGCAAAGATGCTCACTCTGTGGCTGTAGGACGACACACTTTTGCAACTTCAATGTGCCAACTTTGTCCGGCACTGTCACGCCTCTCCATCTCTCTGTGTTGGAAAGGAGAGAGAGAAAGTGGTGACAGTCTTCATCGCCGCCATCTGTAGGCGTAGCCATCAGCCGCCAGTAGCTCTCAGTCTTTTTCATCAGCTCCAGTATTTTCTTAATGGCGTTGCTGCCGAGTATCATGTCATCTGTCTGCCCAGGGACGACAAGCATTGGCACAACCATCTTACAATCATACACTTCAATTTCCACATCATAAATTGCTTTAGGTGTAACTTGATGTCCACCACATCCAACAATGATGACATCATTAGCAGGGCACTTTCTTAGGTCATGGTTATGCTGAAGAAGTCGTGATTCTGCATCTTCACTCAATGTGCACGCCATGGAACCACTGTCTATCATTGCTTTGAGAGTAACATTAGCTGCTAACACAGTAGTGTAGAACAAACTATCTGACTTTTGAACTTTGTGTAAACCTTGAAATACAACAGTCATTTTAGAGGATGCTGTAGAACTAAATGACCTGTATGTAGACTCGTAGTCATCTTCATTGGGAGATACATGAACAGGATCTGCATCGTTCTCCCCTGGATGCAGACCCGTCAGTTTCCCGTCTGTGCCGACTGAGCAGACTTAAACAGAGGACAGCCGCGCCTGCCGTGGTCTGGAGAATGGCACTGGAAAAAGAGCTTGTTGTCACGGCAATGTGACAAGCCAGAGTGAGCGGCATCTCCAAAGACAGCGCATGGCAGGCTGTTCAGGCCTTCTATCCTGGGGAGCTTAGGCTTGGGCTGCCTGTTTGACATGGCCTGAGCTGGGGCAGACTTGTTCAGCAAAACTTTCTCCAGCATGGAGATGACACGCTCAAGAGCAGAAGACTCACTTGTTTTGGCTGCTTGGCAGTCCTGCTTGCTAGGTGAAGACCCCTCCGCTTCAATCAGGCCAACCCTGTTCACGTGGACGTCATCAGGCTTTCTGCTTACAGCTGTGGCGCCACACTTTGAACTGACCTCAGAGTGATATTCATCCAACACAGCTTGGACTTCTTCAGCAGACCACTTATCGATTGTCTTTGATCTGAATGTCATGGCTAGCTCTTTGGATGGGCAATTTCGGATAAACATGCGTGTTGCTTCTAAGACTGGGCTATCTAGCGCTTTACCTTGTTCTTTGAGACGGTCGGCTGCAACGTCAGCTGCTCTATTTAGTCTCAGCCAGTAGTCATAGGCGTCCTCGCCACTCTTAGGCAGTGTTGTGTAGAAGTCTGCTAGGGGAGAGGTGAACAGGGGACAGTAGCGAAATGCTTACGCAGAAGGCCATAGATAGCCTCAGGATTCTGAGTGATGTCAATGCCACTATTCCTTGTTCCAAACTTCACAACATCTTTCGCTCTGCCTCTGAGATGAGTGAGAATTTCCTCTGCCTGCTGCTCTACTCTGATATTTGTCTTCTTAATGTAACCTCTCATCAGGTCTTCCCACTCACGCACATTCACAGCGTCTGTGCTGTCACCTCTGAAAGCCGGTGGCTCCTTCACCTTTCTGTGAGGCACAAACTGGACTTGTGACAGGTCCAGACTCTGTGTGGATGTGTTGGTGGATGTGGCCTGTGCTTGTGAAATGCTAGGTGTGGGTGCTGTGTACATAGGACCTAGGCGTGCAAGAACGCTATCTCTAATGATGTCACTCATCTGACTCACTACCATAGGTGACTGGGGAGTGGAGGCTGCGCTAGATGTGTCAGTAACCTGTGTAAGTGGTGTATGCTCAATGTAGTGGCTCTGAGAAGAAGCACCGTCTCCACTAACTATAGGAGCCTCAGCGACATCTTGACTATCACGCACATTAACATCATCCCTCTGAACAGGACTGTCAAACCTCAATGCTGGAATCCCCCTACCCCTACCTACGGAGTGACCCAGTGGAGTACTGAAAAACTGTGGTGTGTAACTCATGTTGAAATATTAATCAACAAGCTAGTATCAAATGCAATCAGTAAAGTGTAAGAAAGAAAAAATAAACAGGAATAAACTTTAAACTAAATGACCCATAGTCTACAATGTGAGCAGTGTTATACTGAGGGCTGCCCACCACACAACAAACAGGAGATCCAGTAGAACGGTCCCGGGTCGGGCGAAGATCCAACTCGACGAGTCACGGCACCAATGTGACGGGTCACGCCACCGATGTGACGGTTTCCACCTCCGCAGCACCACTCTACTGGGTTCCACACACACACTCTAGACACTGGACAGCTGGATGGATCACTGTTTTATTTGCTGAAAGATATACAGAAAGTACAGTGTACTTGAAGGGATTTCATACAGTGGGTCTGGTCACTCTGTCCATAGATCTCAGTGAATTGCTCTGACTTATATGTGTGTGTGGGCTAATATTTCCATGTAAATTTATAAAAAGGTACAAATAAACAAAATAAAACTGTAAAAGGCTACTTATGTGTGTGATCGTATAGTGATTTAGTTCTAGACACTTGTACAATATACTTAAAGCTATAAAAGTCTGTCTGTTATACAGGATAAGACAAGAGATCCTTTTTTTCCCTTTTCATTACAAACACGTGGAACTCACATAGCCTAAACAGGCTACTGGAATGTGAACTAGTGTATTACCACTAACTAGCTTATGGTTAAACAGTGCACCAAAACGTCTGGTAGAACACTTTCATTTAGCATTATGAACACAAAAATATTCTGAAAAGATTACCTGAAAGATATACAGAAAGTACAGTGTACTTGAAGGGATTTCATACAGTGGGTCTGGTCACTCTGTCTAGATAACATGAGTGTAAATAGAAAGCGATTAGCATGCTAATCAAAACTGCAAATAAACCTAAACCATGTTTATATACGACGTTAAATCAACTCAAAACACTGGCCTTAAATACCATGACAAATCATGGCTTATATCCACTTAAAATGCAGTTAATACATCGTTACAGCTAGACCTCATAAAAACGTGACCTACCCATAGATCTCCGTGAATTGCTCTGAGCAATTCAATGCAGTTCCCAACTACACCGTACCAGGACGCAAGAGGGCGCTATTGCACTATTTACAATAATTTGACTAAGCAATACTTCTGACCTGTTACATCTACACCATCAACACAAACATCATCAATTTCAGTCAAACTGAAAACCAAAAAGGCAAAACTTACTTATTTTGTAAAACTTACTTATTTTGCCTACACAAATTTCTCCCCAGGGAGACAGAATAAAACAAACCTTGAACCTTGAACCTTGAAAATAAAAAAATAAAATCACTCAGAGAATGGAGACTTCCGCCAAGGCAATACGGTCACTAATACAAACCCTGACAGTGTCTCAATCACCAGCAAAATGCAATAATCTGTTCCATCTAGGAACCATGTTGTCTGAAAAGATAATCAAAATGCATTCAGAAAGGTAGTAGCCTGTTAAGTAGTCAGCCTACTGTAAATTAATTACTAAACTGAATTCTGACTAGTAACATGTCAGACAGTCAGACCCTTGTGCCTTTACAGTCAGTGGAAAATGTACGAGGTCATTAGACACTGATGTTGGGCAAGAGGAGCTTCATCTCTGGTTCTGATCTTCGCTCTCAGGTCTGCTACGTACAGTTATGTCTCGACAGCTCATGTTGTGTCCATATTGTTATTGCACTGCTGGCCACCAGGGGGCACTCTTGTACATGAATTATTCTGTCGCTTGAAGCTGACTGGAAATGTAGGCTACTGCTCTTTGTCTAAGCCTATAAGTTATAACTGCTAAAGCTCAACATTGCTTAAAAGACGTGTTTGTCCAGCAGTATGTATGAGTAGCCTCTTATACGTTTGTCGACACAGGATTCAACTCACAAAGAGCCAACAAGAGTCAACAAGATTTCGGGTTTGGATTCTTGTAGCCAACGCCTCTTCACCCACAAGCGCACGCACACGTGACCAGCGCGGAACAAGCGAAAACGAAAGTATGTAGAAGCCAAAGTTACGAGGAACTGTTGCGTCGAAGAATTAGCAAACCAGTGGTCTTTTAATGTGAGTACACTATAAGTTTAATTAACTTTTGCGATGGAAAGTGGTGACTGATTAGTCCATAAACTATTTTCTGTCGACTAGCATAGCCTACAGACGCACGTCAGCCGTGACGCAGATTGCCAATGTAGATTTATTAGGGCCTCTATGCTACTTTTTATATGCCACCACAACTTAGGCTACAGATCTTAAAGCAAATATTTTTTGTTGACTGAACTTAATGACTAAATTAACCTTAATTAGGCTAGACCATTGTAATCCGCATCACATAGTCGATACATATCGCATATTGTTGACATTTTTTATATGGATGTCTTGCACTCAGTACCGCTGAAGATTTCTTAAACTGAAGAAATACACATGCAATTATTATCAACAATTAAAAAATTGACTTCAAAACAAGTTGATCTAACATTATTTTTTATGAGGTCATGTGTATAGTAGCCTATTTGTCGTCGTGAGAGAGAGAGAGAGAGAGAGAGAGAGAGAGAGAGAGAGAGAGAGAGATTTTGATGTTAACATTGGGCCAAGGCAAGTAGAACCTTCTTTTCAAGAAATGAAAAACTGCCTGTGTAGCCTACAGATCATTTTATAAATCAAAGTTTAGTAGCTTTTGGGAGGGGAATGGCCTGAGATCACTTGGCAGGACTCACCCCCCCCCCCCAAACATAATTTCCTGTTTTTATGTCACTGTCACCACTGATGTTTAAACATGCCATTCCTCTCTGTGTGCTCAGTTCAGAGAGATTTGCAGCCAATAAACAAGGTTCATCATTATCTTAGAACCATGACATTTGTTCACATTAATATCAGTTTTTTAAAACCCATAAACACAATAACTTAAGCTGTACAATGTTTTTATTTTTTTTGGTTGTTTGTTTTTATGTCACTGTGAGCACTGATATAAACATAGCATTCCCCTCTGTGTGCTCAGCTCAAGAACAAGGTTCCAAGGTTCTAATTATCTAAGAACCAGTGACCTCATCTGTTCACATTAATATCAGTTGTTTTTTTTAAGAATATACGCTGTATATATTAAAAAGAAAAAAAAAAGAAAAACATAAACACAATATCATTACCTGTATAGTTGATTGTGATGATAACGGTACAGCCTGACATAGCCCGCCCATAATACTACTGTTCATCCGTATTCAGGGTCTGGAGGTTCTGAAGCGAGGGAGGGCACTCAACTCTGGTTTGAAACGATTGGAAAGCTCGCCCAATCAGCCTCGCTGGGTGGGGTGTTATGTAATAAGATGGATTTGTTGTGTTCTCAGGGTGAACAGAAATGAACTCACAAATCTGATTGGTCCAGATATCAGAAAACTTCCAATTATCAAAAATACTCAGCTAATTACTTTTATGCTGTCCTTCTTTAACTCCATATTTATTATATGTGTGTATTTATCTCTATCTGTGTTGGTTTATATTTCTAGCTTGAGTAGGATGGAGTTTCCTCAAGAGGGTGAGGATGCTGCTGGTGGACATCAGACAGGCGGAGCAGCACTTCCTGTGTCCAGCTACGAGTCCATGAAGAATGAGGAGCCCAACACTGATGAGGGATTCAGCAAAGCAGAAGGGATAGATAGTCAAGGGTGAGTTTACAGCACACACACACACACACACACACACACACACACACAGACAAACGCACTTTTCAAAGGAAACTTAGGTTTGGCCACCCAGTTTGTCAGGGACTAAACTCTTGGGAATTGGGAGTGAGTTGTAATGGCCTTTATTCCATTGCAGTGGGCAAAAAGTGTTTGGAGAAATATAAACATGAAAAAATATCTTTGACAGCACTTACACTAGCACTAGGGATGACAGTGATTGAGAAAATATACAGACCAACACACACACACACACACATACACACACACACAGTCCAGTGTGTCCTGTGCCCAGTGTTTGTGTGTATGAAGAGTGGCAGGTGTGTGTGTGTGTGTGTGTGTGTGTGTGTGTGTGTGTGTGTGTGTGTGTGTGTGTGTGTGTGTGTGTGTGTGTGTGTTTGTGTGTGTGTGTGTTTAAATTACTTTTTTTTTTAATTGTGTCTCCAATTTAACCAGACCACAGACACACAGACCAAAGTTTCCAGTGTCCAGCTGTGTGTCCATGAAGAGTGATGATTCCATGGATGAACCACATAATTTCAGCAGTGGACAACCACCACTGTCTGATCCAAAGTAAGATATTTACTTGAGAGAGGTGTCTGCTAAATCTATTGTGTGTACAATAGCTGGGGTTGTTAGTGAGGAATTTCAACATCTGTTTGAAGACAAATATTTGCAATTATTTAAAAAGGCCACAACATACAATATACTATATGGAACAATTCTAACCCTAAACACAATTATTACCTGACAGGGTGGATGACCTCAAACAACCAACTGGGCAACATGACCAAACGGACAAGATGACACTTAGTAAGTCAACATAACATTGAACATTTTCAAAATATTCACCTGATATTGAGTTGGATATTGTGCATAAGATTTCAATATTCTGACTCCATGTATTTGTGCAATAGGAAGTGAGACCGACACACTTAAGTATTCTTCAATCTGCCAATTCATGCGAGAAACATTGTACGATCTGTCTAAAGATCAATATCATGGGTTTAAGAGGATTTTAAAAGATAGTTATAAAATGCCATGGGGGAAACTAGAGGAAGCTGACAGAGATGACATAGTGGACCAAATGGTGCAAAGGTTCTGTGTAGAAAAATCAGCTGAAGTCATGCTGGAGATCTTAAGAACCATGGAAATCAACCAGTTGGCCACAGAATTAGAGAGAAAAACAGGAAGAGGTAAACATGAAATAAGAAACGAAATGAACACATTGCCCCTGTTTTTAAACAATAAATAGTTAAACAATTAAATAGATGGATTAATTAAATAGTGTGTAAAGAAGATGAACACATTCCTGTTTATGAAACAGAAAATAGATATGTTGTTTCTGTAGTGATTTCTCTGTTTCTCTCTCCCTCACTCCATCAGTGAATGCAAGACCTCGGGGTAAAGGTAAAGTACTGAATGTTTTAGAACATCAGACATTAGAATGAATCTAATATTACCTCCATCCATTAATTTGGAATACTTTGTATTCAACAGATGAAAAGTCTACACTCAAAAATCACCTTCAGTCCATCTCAAAAGATAAATGTTTCCTTGTGCATCAAGAGCTGGGAGACCAACAGCTACATGTCATCTACACAGAGCTCAGTGTTGTAGAAGGTCAAACTGGAGGAGTTGACAGTGCCCATGAGGTGTCAACAATGCACATGAAACAAATTGAGAAAAAGTCAAGCTCAGGCACAATGACCTCTGTAAAGTTGGCAAACATATTCTCTGGCCATTACCATGCAGGTAAACCTGTCAGAAAGGTCTTGACTTTGGGAATAGCTGGAGTGGGGAAAAGTGTTGCCGTGCAAAAGTTTGTCTTGGACTGGGCTGAAGAAAAAAATAATCAGAATATTGAGTGTGTTTTTGTTCTTCCATTTCGAGAGCTGAACCTGTACAAAGAGGAGTACAGTCTCTTTGGCCTTCTCCTTAAATTTTATCCAGAACTTGAAGAGTT
Organism: Sardinella longiceps; assembly: GCA_027497455.2. Taxonomy (NCBI): domain Eukaryota; kingdom Metazoa; phylum Chordata; class Actinopteri; order Clupeiformes; family Clupeidae; genus Sardinella; species Sardinella longiceps. The sequence goes on along the minus strand of JAODXP020000033.1, from coordinate 29,604,053 downwards.
GAACAAAACAACTAAATTCAAAGGGGTAGTTCTTTTTGTATTGGATGGTTTAGATGAAAGCAGACTTCAGCTGGCCTTTAAGGATAAGGACAAGCTCATCTGTGACCCAAAACAAAAAGCATCAGTCGCTGTGTTAACAACAAGTCTGATCAATGGTAGCTTGTTGTCCTCTGCCCTCATCTGGGTCACAACAAGACCAGCAGCAGCCAATAAGGAGCTGTGTGACCTTTTCCACTTGGTGACAGAGATCCAAGGTTTTGATGAAGGACACAGAGAAGAGTATTTTCAGAAGGTCATTCCAAAGAAAGCTGAACAAATCATTAAACACATAAAATCAAAGCGAAGTCTCTACATAATGTGTCACATCCCAGTCTTCTGTCGGATTACAGCAACAGTGCTTGGAGAAATGGGGGAGAAGCAAAGAGCCTCCAAACAAGAATTGCCCAACACCTTGACAGAAATGTACACAGAATTCAGTGTCTTCCAAATCACTAGAATGCGAAAATATCTTGATGATAAGATGAAAGCAGAGGAAAAAGGGCAGCTTCTTGTTAAACTTGGGAAACTGGCATTCAACCATCTGGAGAAGGGCACCCTAATATTCTATGAGAAGGACCTGAGAGAGTGTGATATTGATGTGAATACGGGAGCATTGAAGGCTGGACTTTGTACACAAATCTTCAAAAAGGAAAGTGCTATAACAGGTGAGAACATCTTCAGCTTTGTGCACCTCAGTGTACAGGAATTCCTGGCTGCACTTTACTTGATACACACACATGCAACTCAGAAGAAGAATCTCCTCATCAAATCATCTTGGGAAAGGATTAGCTTAAAGTTCAAGAGCTCAAGGTTTGACCTGTTTGAGATGGCCGTGAATAAGGCTTTAGAGAGTAAGAGTGGACACTTGGATCTTTGTGTGCGTTTCCTTCTCGGCTTGGCTCCAATGTTGGAGCCTGAAATCCGCCACCCTCTGGACAGGGTGCTACCAGAACTAACTGCCAGTCAAGAGAGTGTCCAGAAAACTGCTGAATACATCAAGAAGAAGATCAGAAAGAGCATCTCACCAGAACGGATCATTAACCTCTTCCACTGTCTGAATGAACTTGGAGATGATTCACTAGTTGAAGAAATAAACAGGTTATTAATAAGATATTTACTTTGATATTGCTAATTTAGGTAAAGTAAATAGGGGTATGATTGGTTCAGATTCATATTACCATGTGATTACCTAACATTTCAATAAACAGTGTAACTACCATGTAAACTGCAATTTCAGGTAGTTTATACTCACATTCAATAGCTGGCAATAATCTAATTTAAATGATTAAGTGCTAACATGCAGCTCAAATGTTTAGAATGTTTTTGAGGTCAGTATGCGAACGAATACGAACAGAGATGAGACCTAATTACAGGTTTGGGAGTGAAAATGCCAGAGGTTTTCGATCTGACTATTTCACACACTGGTATGAGGAAAATAGCCTATCTGTTGTCCAAAACTTTTTTACTCTGACTATTTCACATACTGATGTGTAAACATATCTGTTGCCCAGATACATGAGCTCAGAAGATGAGAAGAAGAACCTGACTCCAGCCCAGTGTTCAGCTCTGGCTTATTTGCTGCTGATGTCAGCTGAAGACTTTGAGGAGTTTGATCTGAAGAAATACCTGAGATCAGAGGAAGGGCTCCGTAGAATGCTCCCTGTTGTGAACGTCTCAAAGAGAGTATTGTGAGTAGCATTTGTCTTTTATTTATAGACTTGAGATTGAACATATGTTTTTAAAATATTTTATAATTCTGGATGAGGGTTCTTTTTTAACTTATGAAATGTGAGATGCATTTTACCTGTTTCATATCGATAATGCAGGAGTTTGCACACTCCCACATAGAACAAAAATTAAGTTAACCTCAATAGGCTTCAATGAATTAAAATGTTCTCTGCAAGAACATTCATCAGCAGGCTATATAGTATGCAGCCAAATACCACTCAGGGTTTAGAATATATTCAATAATCCAGGTAATCCACTATAAATCAATATAGTTACAGTTACAGAAATGTGTTTGAATATGCAAATGGAAGTGTTTTGGCCATTTCGTTGAGATTCGTATTTTCTAAATCTAAATGATATTTATTTATTTGCTCTGAATTTGTATTGGGAATTATTGTATATTTTGTGTTTACGGCATATTTATTTTAAATACTAATTAATTAGTTAATCGATTGGATAATTAGTTTGGTAAGCAGCGCAGGTGTCTCTGCACTTTCATACAGTCACACCCACTAGGCCTTTGTGTTGGGAAGTGTTTGAAGTCAAATGTTGGGTGGATGTGTGCTGGTAGACATACAGTTTTTTGACCACATTCTAAGCTTTTTGTTGAAGCTATATTTTGGTTTTGTTTGCTTATGATTTTGTGCATTACAAGCTATTTTTATTGATGATCTGGAAGCAAATAAATGGACTATATTTTTTTATACACAAAGAGCCGGAAGTGCGTGCAAATATCGTTACCAGTGTTAATAATGCCCACGGCCTAATTACTTTGGAATTACTGGAGCTTTGGAATACATGGAAGGCCGATACAGGAAGTGTTGACCAGCCCTCACCCTCTGTTAAACAGGCTAAAGAAGAGTTACGTCTCTACAACAATGTGTAAACTGATGGCATCAGTGCTGCAAAGGACACCTTCCCATCTGAGAGAACTGGACATGAGTGACAACAACCTGCAGGATAAAGGAGTGGAACTGCTCTGTCTGGGACTTAGAGATAAACAATGCAAACTGGAGAAATTGAGGTCAGTGAGAAGGAATGTAAACCAGTGCACTTTTCCATTGGATTTTGCTACATTAAAAGCCAGTGACATTTGAATGTATCAATGAAGCCTGAATAGTACATGAAACAAAGGCTTACAAAAGCTACAGTCAGTTGAGTTAAGTTTTTTGTCATCCTATATCGTGTGCTAATGACTGTATGATTTTTATACCCCTCAGGTTGAAATCCATCTGTGACATGTACTTTTGCATTTATACAGTATGTGCGTGTGAATATTGCTAGGGAAGTGCATTTTACTGCACAAACCGAATTCCAAAATAGTTGGTACACTTTACAAATTGTGAATAAAAACATAATGCAGTGATGTGAAAGTATCACATTTCAATATATCATTCTGAATACAACATTGATGACATATCAAATGTTGAAACTGAAGAAATGTATAATTTTAAGGGAAAAGTAAGGTGATTTTCAATTTCATGGCATCAACACATTCCAAAATAGTTGTGACAAGGCTACGTTTAACGCTGTGTGGCATTCTCTCTTCATTTTTAGAACAGTCTGTAAACGTCTGGGGACTGTGGAGAGAAGTTGTGGACAGAATGGTGTACTATTCTTGTCTAATATAGGATTCTAGTTGCTTAACCGTCTTTTTCTATTTGTCTATTTGTCATGTCTTCCTATTATGATGCACCAAAAGTTTTCTATGGGTGAAAGACCTGGACTGCAGACTTGATGGTGCCTTTCCAGATGCATAAGCTGGCCATGCCACACACACTCATGCAACCCCATACCATCAGAGTTGCAGCCTTCTGAACTGAGCGCTAACAATAAGCAATAACAATTTGTTATTGTCCGGGTTGTCCTTGTCGGGATGGCATGGCGTCACAGTTTTCCAAAAAGAACTTTGAATTTTGATTTGTCTGACAACAGAACATAACAGTTTTCCACTTTGCCTCAGTCCATTTTAAATGAGCCTTGGCCCAGAGAAAACGGCTGCACTTCTGGATCATATTTAGAAATGGCTTCTTTTTTCACCCATAGAGTTTTAGCTAGCTATGGCGAATGGCACGGTGGATTGTATTCACCGACAGTGTTTTCTGGAAGTAGTCCTAATAAGCCCAATTGGTGATTCCCATTACATTAGCATTCCTGATGCAGTGTCTTCTAAGGGCCCGGTGATCACAGGCATCCAGTATGGTTTTCTGGCCTTGACCCTTATGCACAGAGATTGTTCCAGATTATCTGAATCTTTGGATGATGATATGCACAGTAGATGATGATGCCTTCATACTCTTTGCAATTTTTGTCTGAGAAACTCCATTCTGATCTTCACTGCTTTCTGCTACAGTATTTGGGAAACTGGTGATCCTCTGCCCATCTTGACCTGCCACTCTGGGAGGCTCTTTTCATACCCAATCATGTTGTCAATTGACCAAATAAGTTGCAAATAGGTCCTCCAGCTGTCCCTTATATGTACATTTTACTTTTCTGGACTCTTGTTGCTATCTGTCCCAACTATTTTGGAATGCGTAGCTCTCATGAAATCCAAAATGAGCCAATATTTGGCATAATATTTCAAAATGTCTCACTTTCAACATTTGCCATGTTATCTATATTCTATTGTGAATAAAATATAGGTTTATGAGATATATAAGATGTCCCTCTGCACAGCATAGGTTTATGAGATTTGTAAATTATTGGATTCCATTTTTATTCACAATTTGTAAAGTGTCCCAACTATTTTGGAATTCAGTTTGTACTTCTAAAATAATGAAAAGGGACAATCATTTGTTTCAGGCTGTCTGGTTGTCTCATCACACAAGCGGGCTGTTCTTTCTTGGCCTCTGCCCTAAAATCAAACCCCTCCTACCTGAAAGAGTTGGATCTCAGCTACAATCACCCAGGAGACTCAGGTGTCAGGGAGCTCACAGATCAACAGAAGGATCCCAACTGTAAACTAGAGACTTTCAGGTGAGTGCTGGGTGATTCTAGTGGAGCTGTTCATCCATTTGTGTCCTCAGTTTGGACCTGTCTGTGTGGATATTCTCATGTCTCCATATTACAGCTTTTTTTCTGATTGATTAAGCACAATCCTTTGGATATTTTTGCAAAACCCTTCACACAAACATTTCACCCAATTCATAAAACATCATAGATTGCTTGCAAAAGCAAGCACTTTTTGCTCAACTGTGACCACTTTTTTTCAAAATGGCATTTTTGTACATTGTAGTACGCACAACCTATAAAATTAGTAAGCACATAAAGCACTTACTGAATATCAGATTAGATTAGATTAGATTAGATTATCCTTTATTGTCTCTTCGGGAGAGAAATTCAGTATGGACATGAGCAAGTGTGACTGACAGTTAACATCAGATCACCACAACAGACAGACTTAAAGACCACAAAGACACCAACAAACATATAAACAGGGTAACAGACAACCAATGTTAGTGTTACACGCAACGTTCCAGTTTTAGGCCCTGAGTCATCCAAGGAATAATACAAACCTAGATATTGCACTCGACTCTGACCTAGAGCTATAAAACAGAAAATACTAAAATAAAATAGAAAAGATAAAAAGTATAATGCATGAATGCTACATAAAAGCTCTCTGCTCTCTTGATGAGAGTTTGTGAACACTGACAATAAGAATGGAAAACCCATTTGGCATTTGCTTACTCTGTGTGCAGGTTGCATCAGTGTTTTAGTATCTTATAGCTTTGTAATGCATGCAGCTTGGTATCCTGTATATAATATGCAATCTACAGTTAAACCTCTATCATATGCGAAATGAATCAGACAGCTCTGTAATGAATGTAATGACACTGCCATCTAGAGGATGTCTAGCATGCATGTCTGTGTATTTGTGAATCAGCTGGCATTTGTTTGTGGATCTGTGTGGATTTGGTGGAAAGAATATCTCAAAAATACGTCATAGACTGGAAAGCGATGAATGTGGGTGATTGGCGATCCACAAATGTGGAAATGCAATTAAAAAATAATATAATTTCCAGTTTTACAAATACATTTTTTTTTTTACAAATGCAAATTTTAATATTTGCAAATACAATATTATGTGTGAAGACAAACTTACAAGTTACAAATATGAAATTTGCATTTGTGGATATCTGAACACATTTGAAATCCATTACCTGTTTGTAGATAATCCTCTGTGCATTTACATTTTTTTTGGAGACAATTTTAACCCCATACTTTAGGGTCAATGCTGCTATTTGTCATTAGTTTTAGCTTTTAAAAAGTAAAAAGGATTACATGCCTATCTACAGACACAAATCACCTAGGAATACAGAATAAGCCTAAATGCATTCACAGTAGCCTACATGCAAGACGGAGGCAGGGAGGGGGGCACCATGCACGCTTGACAGAAGGAGTGAGAAATGGATGACTGTCTGTGAGTTTGTTCTCTTAATTCTAAATACCATAGGCCTACATTACTCATAATTGGCAACAAATTGCGTAACTGACTGGTTTGGTAACATCTAGATAGACTCAGGCAATTACGCTTGGCGAATTGCAACAAATTGCAATCTCACAACACTGACGTTCTAGACGACTTTCAGGAAACGTACGCTTGGTGTAGTAAACGGGCTGATGCTTTCTGCAAAGGTAGGGTAGTAGTAGTTATGGTAGTCTGCATTCGTACACGTTCTCTGTACCAACTATTAAATCAGAGACCGTTATAAAGTATCTTTGAATAAATGTTTGGATGCTAGCTGTCTTTTAAGGCCCGCCAGGCTTGTTTCTGACGTGTGGTAAACACTGGGACTGGTTTATTTAGGGAAAACATTCACTTAGAAAAAAAAAATCAATTCCAATTGTTGTAGTAACTCAAAGTAACTCAAACTCAGTTGGATCACATGTTGGATCACATGTAGGTTAAACTAGTTGGATCACATGTAGCCTACTTGTTTTGTACCTACCAACTGACCTTTCACCCCACAGGTCCATTTATTCACACTACATTTCTTTTTTAAACATGACCAAGATTTTCCAATGCGCTCCTCATGCGCACATTCACATCTATGTCCTCACCAAGTGGTAAAATTCTATTTGTACCCCTGTGAAAAGTGCTTTCTCATTTTAACCTCAGTTTTGTTTGTTCCTCTTAAGGTATGACCATGGAGGAGAGTGCAGGATGAAACCAGGACTAAGGAAATGTGAGTCACTGTATTATTAGTGTGTGTGTGTGTGTGTGTGTGTGTGCGTGTGTGCGTGTGCGTGCGTGCGCGTGTGTGTCAGCATCCATTTGGAGACCTCTATCTAATATTAGCAATGTGTATTTACAAGTGTGCTATTGTGTGCTGTATAGAGTGTGTGTGTGTGTGTGTGTGTGTGTGTGTGTGTGTGTGTGTGTGTGTCTTGGATTTCCTGTTTGCGCCTCTGTGTCTCTTTGTGTGGATGGTACATTTGGTCCTTCTTTGTTTGAAATTAAGACGCGAGTTGGTTGGTGAGAATGTGCAAAGATGCCCTGGTTAGGAAGCCTAAGGGAAAGTCAATGAAGAAGTAAATAAAAATAGTCAGAGGAAACAGTTTTGGGGTTATTTGTCCTCATCCTAACAGCATTTGATCACCACTTGTTTTTGTAAACTGTCTCTCTCACCAATCCACTGGTGTTTGTTCAGTGGTTGCAAAGATAGTTTAAAACTGGTCTCTGGTACAGTAGTAGTGTAATATGACTAGATGTCCATAGTGAGTTCACTGGCCCAACATGTGAAGGAGTTCCCAGCTTCATCAATGCTCTCTGAGCCTCCATTATAGGAGCATTATAGGACAAGATGGTCTGTGTCTTGTGTTTGTTCATGGCAGGCCAGACAGAGGGTAGAACTGTGGGGGTGTTGATTTAGTTGTTCCTGTTATGGCCTCATTTCATTGGTAATCATCCCATGATACGAGTAGTGGTGTCCCATGAAGAATAGTCAGTGCTGTGTGAGTCCTCTAGAATCTTCTCTGTCCCAGCCTCAAAAGGTCCAACCCTATAAGGCAATAATTGTACAGGGTGACTACAGACGAACATGAGTAAACCTGATGATTTTTTCAGAGTTTTTTGAGACCTTGATGCGCGGGCAGCAGTTGAATTGACATGGAATGAGTGAGAAAATTGTCAGTGCTGTGTGAGCACACAATCAGCCTGTCACAAGGCAGCAGGTGATGGGAATGGTTAGTGGTAGAGTGTGTCCACATGCCAGTGGGTCATGCACCTGTACCTCTGGGGCTCCAATCTGCTCTGAGATCCCACACAGTCCAGCCTGGGGCCACAAGGTACCCAGTTGCCCATGGTGTGCCGTGGGGAGGCACTGTGGGAGTCTTGACCTGCAGAAGTGTAAAACCATCAGGAAGGGCCTTACACACTCTGCCCTTCTTTTCACACTAAGGAACTAGATGGCAGCTGCAGCTGGAAGTGAGAAAGACTAAGCAGACTCCACTCCACTATGCTACAGCACTACAGACTACAGGCCCTGTGCAGGGCACCACACCACCTCATTTAGTTGGGGCTCTATTTTATTGGTCTGCTTGCTGCAGCACCAACCACACACACACACACACACACACACACACACACACACACACACACACACACACACACACACACACACACACACACACACACACACTCACACTCTAGCACCCAGTAGCCCTGTAGAACAGCCTCTTCCCTAAATCCACACAATTGATGGGGACCATTGTCTTGTCAGTCTTCATAGACACACAGCTGGCCACTGGAGACGCTGGCCACTGGCCACAGCCTTAAATACATAAACTCTAAGTAAGGGTGCAAGAGACAGACCTCATTTAGTTGGGGGTCTGTTTTGGTCTGTTTTGAATGGACACACACACACACACACACACACACACACCAGGTCTAAAACTATAGCATGTTCAGCAAGTGCAGCTGCACTGGAGCCCTTGGCCACTAAGCCAAAATCAGAACTGTCTCACACACACACACACACACACTCACACATATAAAATCACACAGACACACATATATACACACACACACACACACACACACACACACACACACCAGTGATACTCTGTTCAGTGCTGTACGGTGTAGTAGACCTTTTCTCAGCGGTAGCAGAGCTAATAAAGAGCTAATGATGCATACACACACATTGATTTGCACAACCACCTTTGAAGGAAGATGTTAACTTGTCCAGTGGCCTTACTGCAGGTAGCCTGCCAGGTTGGGTGCTGGAGATGGCCTGGGTTGATGTTGCAGCGCTTCAGGAGTTCCTTTGTGAAATCCTTGTAGTGACTTTTCTGACCACCAGCAGCCCGTTTAGAGTTGTGCAGTTGTCCATAGAGGGTTTGGTGATGGCCAGGCATACGGATGGTGTGACCAACCCAGCATAGATGCCTGTTAGCCAGAGCTGCTTCCATGCTGATGGTGTTGGTTGATGACAGAATGTCAATGTGGGGATTCGGTCTTCCCAGGACAAATGGAGGAGGTTTTTAGGCTCCTAATTTGTTGACCAGAAGTGGGATGAGAGAAACAGTCCAGTGCAGGGCTCTACTGCAGTCTGCTCTTATCACTGGTAGTGGATGCAGTGCACCAGATAGTGATGGCACCTTACGCCTCCAAGCTGTTTTTATGACACCTGTATAAAGTCCATGTCTCTGCCCATAGAGCACATTGTTAAACCACCATTTTTGTTCTTGGCTTTCACCACAACCTTCACTCTGGTTTCAAACTGCAGGGGTCTGGCAGTACACACACACACACACACACTGGCGAACTAGATGGCAGCTGCATCTGGAAGTGAGAAAGACTAAGCAGACTCCACTCCACTATGCTACAGCACTACAGACTACAGGCCCTGTGCAGGGCACCATACCACCTCATTTAGTTGGGGCTGTTTTATTGGTCTGCTTGCTGCAGCACCAACCACACACACACACACACACACACAGACACACACACACACACACACACACACACACACACACACACACACGCATTCACAATCCTCCAGAACAAGGTGAGAGAGGGAGAAACATACACACACACACACACACACACGCACACATACGTGCAGCAATAGCAGCTGAACTGGAGTCTGTGATTATGTTCTATTCTATGACAACTTGGGGCCCGTCAGGATACATCAATGGAGGTGTGGGCCCCACAAGTTGAACAGCACTGAATGATGGGCTATAATATCCCAGTCCAGCAGCTTCCAGATTACCTAGCAGACCAAAACTACAGCAATTATTAAGTTATTTAGTGGCTCACTACAGGCAGAGCTGTCAGACAGGAAGTCTGTGATCCATCTGCAGATGGAGTCAGGCACACTCAGCTGGGACATCTGCACCCTTCAATTTTATTTTTTGGCGCTTGTGTGCAAAATAATAAAGAAAAGGTGCCGCACACCCAAGAGTCATGTCTGGCTCTTCATGAATGACAGTCATTACTTGTTGTCCAATATGTGTGTGTGTGTGTGTGTGTGTGTGAGAGAGAGAGAGAGAGAGAGAGAGAGAGAGAGAGAGAGAGAGAGAGAGAGAGAGAGAGGGGGGGATGGGTATTGAGAGTTTCAGAGATTGTGTGCCCAGTGTGGAGTGAATTTGAATGTGAACATGAACCACATGCATCCACCACACATCAAGAGTGCACTGAGTGCCCATGAACTGTGCATGAGCAGAACCCTGCTATGCTTCCAGGGGAATCAACTCCACTGAACTCCATCAGTGCTTCACCTTTCCAGTGTGCCTGTATCTCTCCCAGAGCATGTGAGCGGAGCTGAGTGGGGAGTGAGTGGAGCATGTGGAATAGAGTCGGAATAGTCAGCAGTGTTTTTTATACAAAGTGTGGATGCAAGTGGTTCATGTTCACATTCAAAATCACTCTCTACTAGACACACACATCTCTGAAACTCTCAATATCCCTCCCTCTCTCTCTCTCTCACACACACACACACACACACACACACACACACACATTGGACAACAGGCAATGATTGTCATTCATGAGGAGCCAGACATGAGCTCAGCTCCACATCCAACCCCATCATCCCAGCCCTGCTAGAGGACCAGCTCTCCCAGCTGATGAGCTCAGCTCCACATCCAACCCCATCATCCCAGCCCTGCTAGAGGACCAGCTCTCCCAGCTGATGAGCTCAGCTCCACATCCAACCCCATCATCCCAGCCCTGCTAGAGGACTTAGCCCTCCCAGCTGAGCTTGTCCTCTAGCTGTGTGCTGGACTGGGATATTATAGCCCATCATTCAGTGCTGTTCAACTTGTGGGGCCCACACCTCCATTGATAGGATCAAGTTGTCATAGGAT
>JAODXP020000033.1:29568530-29592871 GCA_027497455.2 Sardinella longiceps | reverse complement strand
AACTCCTTACCAGTCTGACTGCAGTCTCCATATCCATGAAGATCATTTTCCTCTTTAATGCTGACAAGCTGTGGATCCTGGACATCTGATGAGGCTGGCTCACTCAGACTCCAGGCTGCAGACAGACTCAGACTCTGGGCATTAGAATCATCCATCTGATCTCGAGTATCAGAACAGACCAGCGGACTTGTGGCATCAGGTTATGGGTAGACAGAGAGAGAGAGAGAGAAGTCTGAGTTAACAATAACGTTACATTTTTTCACGAGTCTAAACTCATTGACAGTAGGCTACTGTTTTAGTGACAGCTGTTGTAGCCTGCAGAGTAGACGTCAGCATGTGACGGCCACACAAGTAACAAATCGTTACATTACCACTGCCACGGGGACATGACATTTACCACAATGAATACGATTGGTTTCATTATCAAGACAAGTAAGCCTGGGTGAGCCTACAGGTCATGCAACATATCCTGGCTCAATACCCAGAGTACAGCTTACATTTGAATAGGGAATATCAGAGACAAACACATTGCTGAATTTCACACTGGGTTCGTCAATTCTGCCCTATGGTAACGTTAGTGAAGTTGTAGGCCTACACATGCAATAGTGTCCTCTACGTAGATGTCTTCTAGATTAATATAGGAGACCTACACATTTTGTTATAAAGGTCCTCACCTTATCGTTGTCAGTTCCGACGGTGATTTCGTTGATGATAACGTTAGTGGTGAATGAACTGCTGTAATGTACGTCGCAATTTATTATTTCCTTGTTGACTCGTCACATTGCATTAACAAAATAATGTCTTCAACCTCTCAAGCGATATAAAAACATTGTCGTGCAAGGTTCTTCATAGTCTTCTTTTCACAAGCATGTCAACACAACGAAGGGGAGGGTTTGTTTAGTTTTTTCTTCGATTGACGCTTGTAAAATGATTAGTCAAGTATGCAGCTTATTAGTACCACCTAGCGGTGAGGATGAAAACTTGCAAGTGAATTTTGGCTGACTCTCCACCACAGTTGACAGTTTGAGTTTATTTGACACATTCAGCTTCAGGTGGCCGACCATCTCCAAATTATCTTGGATCATTTCAACTAGCACAGAAAGTTAGGAAAAGTGTACTTGGTAGATCATTTCTTTGATGTTACAGTGCTTTTGTTTTGGGAATAAATATTTTTGATACCAGGCTACATTTGTAAGGGACATGCATTTGTGGAATGTGCATCAGAATAAAGTAGGCCAATAGTTAATGTGGGTTGTGCGCCCATGGACAATTTGACAAATATTCTGTGTCAACTGCCAATGCTAAATAATCTACCAAACACAAATTTCATTTAGATACTTTTTGCACTAAAATTTCCCTAAAGGGGCTGGGTGAATTAGCTTGACATAGACAGCCCATAATACTTCTGTTCATCCGTATCCATGGCCTGGAGGTTCTTTAACCTGACATAGACAGCCCATAATACTTCTGTTCATCCGTATTCATAGCCTGACATAGACAGCCCATAATACTTCTGTTCATCCGTATTCATGGTCTGACATAGACTGCCCATAATACTTCTGTTCATCCGTATTCATGGCCTGACATAGACCCGCCCATAATACTTCTGTTCATCCGTATTCATGGTCTGACATAGACTGCCCATAATACTTCTGTTCATCCGTATTCATGGTCTGGAGGTTATCCTGAGGCAATTATAGGGTGGGGGGAGTGCACTCAGTTCTGGTTTTAAAAGACTGGACAGCTCGTCGGCCTTGCTTATTGGTTGGTTGTCTGTTAACAGACTAAAGCCTCCCCAGAAGACCGTCTCCAGACCACGAATACCGATGAGTAACCTGGTTCTCACGCATGTTTCTCATCCATCTGGAATTTCGTCGGTTGCCTAGCTGTTTTTTGCTGTGACGGGGCGGGGGCTGTATTCCAAAAAAATCTCGAACCTGATTGGAAAATTCAATGTGCCTGTCACGTACTACTTGCTACGCCAGATGGATGTTTTCAACGTCCCGCCCCACGATTGCGATTGGATCTATGGCATAGAGGCGGGCTCGAGTATGGGGTAAACGAAGACTTCGGGCTCAACAAGCCGCGACCAGACCCTCGTGCGAGCTCACGAAGTTGAACGAAGATGCACGAAGCACGAAGGGTCTGTGAGAACCAGGCTAACCGATGAGTAGTAGGGAACATGGGCGGGCTATGTCAGGCTATGGGTGAATATAAACATTTCTTTAAATCAACTCTTGTGTGACAAGAAAGGAGCATTTAAAAGAGCCCATTAATGTAAATTCAAGATTCAAACAGCACTTTATTATGCAATTAGAAATGCAATCAGACATGCACCTGATACAGTGCAGATGTGAAGTGTAAGAGAGAGATGTCGCCTACATGTACAGTATGTGCTGACTTATTTCCTTTTTATTTGTGCTGACAGGGTTTACCATTATTTAAGATCTAATGCAGGCTTCATCTTGAGTTAAAAATAACAATAATAAAACATCCTTTACACACCATACTTTCTCTTCAAAGTATTGAAAACAGTTTTATGATTTAACTTTTAAAAAAACTGATTTAAAAAATGTCAGAGGATCTACAGAGGATTGTACATTACCCAGGCTAGACCGCTCAAAAATCTTAACGTCCACATTTAGCTATGAAACAGGTTATGGACACGATAGTCATAATTTAGATTACAGAGGATTTTGGAGCGCCCTTTTCTTACAAGCATACAAGTGAGACATACCAGGTTGCTTACTTACACTCTCTCTGTTTAAGTGCATACTTCTGCAAATATTCTTTCGCATCTAAAGTGACAACCCTAAATGAAAGTTGTCATCAGAGACAGTCAGTATAACATGATCTTTGTAGTCATTGTACAGTTTATAGATTTATTGTCTTCTGAGATTAATGCTACACAAAATGTGAGGACACTCTATAATGTAGAAAAAAATGTATTGTCCTAGGGCTGGTCTGAGTGTAAGATCTTTTTTTTTTTTTTTTACATGTTTACACAGTTGAGGACTACTTGTTTCCCAGTTTAATAACCACTACCCTAGACCAGTGTTTCTCTTTATATATATAAAAGGTCCTTCTCTTGCTGCATTAAAGGTGTAATCCTCAATGATCAAATTTTGTGCATCGTAGACCGAGTTTGTGAAACGGCAGCTAACACTAACTGAATGAGGTATGTCAAAAACGAAACCTAATCGCCCTATTCTGTTACTGTTAGCTGCTGTTTCGCTATCTCAGTCTGGGTTGTATGAAATCCATTGATTGAGGTGGCTATCAATACCGCTTGGCACTATAAAACAGTAGGGCTACGTGTTGATTCACTCCGGATTTTTCCTTTGATGTTGCAATATTTTTGTGGTCCTTATCACTCTGCATTCTCGTTTAAGACATCCTCAGTACTCTGTGAATTTGTGTCCCTGTCGAGTGAATGTTGCCAGGCATCTTCACTCTGGTGTGTGTTTGTGTTGAATGTTGTTGGGAGATCTTCAGTCCTCTGTGAATGTGTGTGTGTGTGTGTGTGAATGGTGTGTAGTATCTCCTGTCTGGGGTGTGTGTGTGTCTGCCTGCTGAATGTTGGGATATCTTCAATCCTCTGTGAATGTGTCTGTCTCCTCTGAATGTTGCAAGGCATCTTCTACTCTGGTGTGTATGTGTGTTGAATATTATTGGAATATCTTCAGTCCTCTGTGAATGTGTCTGTCTCCTCTGAATGTTGCAAGGCATCTTCACTCTGGTGTGTGTGTGTGTTGAATGTTGTTGGAATATCTTCAGTCCTCTGTGAATGTAGGTCTGTGTGAATATTGTGTAGAATCTCCACGCTTTGGATGAGGTTTCTCCGTCGTACGTGAGTGCGCTGATGCCTCTTCAAACTGGCGATGTCGGTGTAGCCCTTTCCACACTGAGAACAGTGGTACTCCCTCTCCTCGATGTGCGTGCGTTCGTGTACTTTGAGATTTGGCCCTGTAGTGAAGCTCTTGCCACACTGAGCGCAGTGGTACGGCCTCTCTCCTGTGTGAGAACGCATGTGTACCTTCACATCTCCCACCGTGAAGAATCTTTTGTCACACAACGTGCAGTTGTACGGCCTCTCTCCTGTGTGAATGCGCTGATGTACTTTGAGGTTTCGCCCTGTTTTGAAGCTCTTGTCGCACAGAGTGCAGGGATGCGGCCTCTCTCCTGAGTGAACGCGCTGATGGATCTTGAGTTTGCCACTTTCAGTGAAGCCTTTGTCGCACAGAGTGCATTGGTACGGCCTCTCTCCTGTGTGAATACGCTGATGCACTTTCAGATTCGTCTCCGTTATGAAGCTCTTGCCACACTGGGTGCAGTTGTACGGCCTCTCTCCTGTGTGGATACGCCAATGTACTTTGAGGTATGTTTTTTGGGTGAAGCTTTTGCCACACTGAGTGCAGTCGTACGGCCTCTCTCCTGTGTGAATGAGCTGGTGGATTTTAAGATTTGCCATGCGACTGAATCTCTTGCCACACTGATTGCAGCCGTACCGCCTCTCTCCTGTGTGAGTGCGCTGGTGTTGTTTGAGGTTTTCTAATAAAGTGAAGCTCTTATCACACTCAGTGCAGGAGTACGGCTTCTCTTCCGAGTGAATGAGTAGGTGTTGTCTGAGGCTAAACTCCTTGGGGAAACTCTTGCCACACTGAGTGCAGGTGTAGGGTCGGTCTTCTGAGTGAATTAACTGGTGACGCCTAAGATACTCCTCTCTTGTGAAGCACTTGCCACAATGAGTGCACTCGTACGGCCTCTCTCCTGTGTGCATGCGCTGGTGCAGTTTGAAATTCTCCTCTAGATTGAAGCTCTTGTCGCACTGAGTACATTGGTATGGCCTCTCTCCAATGTGAATACGCATGTGTAGTCTGAAATCCTGCTCTTGAGCAAAGTTCTTGTCACACTGAGTGCAGTGGTACGGCCCTTCTCCTGTGTGAGTGCGTTGGTGTAGTTTTAATTTCTGCTCTACCGTGAAGCTCTTGTCACACTGAGTGCAGTGGTACAATCTCACTTCTCTGTGCGTACGTAAGTGATCTTTGAGATGGTGCATGAGCGTGAAAGTTTTGCCACACTGAGTGCAGTTGAACGGCCTCTCTCCTGTGTGGATGCGCTGGTGTCGTTTGAGGAAACACTCATGGGTGAAGCTTTTGCCACACTGAGGGCACTGGTACGGCATCTCTCCTGTGTGAATGAGTTGGTGTCGCCTAAGTCCTGCCGGCGTAACGAAGCTCTTGCCACACCAACCGCAACAATGACGCTTCGGTCGTCCTCGTTTTTCTGTTTTTCAAAAATAAAGCATACAGGAAAACAACCGATTAACACTTAACAAGTTTTTAGCACACTGTTATGAAATGCCTGTCGACAGAAGTTCAGAAGTTACTGTAGTCTGCTTTTGCATGGTCTACAGAAAATATGGGCGGAGTTACAATTGCCTGCCAAAGCACTAAGCCCTGAGCACTCATAGACTAACTACGGAGCAACACACTCGATAAACAAGTGTTTATTGAATTAGTTTGCAAGTTAAATTAACAACACTAAAATCATATTGCAATATAAAGCTCACTGTATACATTCATACTTTCTTCAAAACAAGGCAAAACTAAATTACCCCCAAATCTACGGAGCAACACTTTAAGTGTTTATTGAATTAGTTTGCAAGCCTGGGAGCGCTCACCTTGATATTGCATGATTGGGACACCACTTACGATTAATCGTTAAATTAACGACACTAAAATCACATTGCAGCAACACAGAATGCAATATGAAGCTCATTGTATACATCCATCCTTTCGATCCGATGCCATTAAATGCTTTCTTCGAAGGCAGCATTTTTCACGATTCAGAAATAGTCAATGTGTTTATATGAACGCAGAGAAATTGGGGTATTAATATTACACTCTATTCCAGTTACTGATTGTAGCATTCTAAAGAGCACTGACCGACTGTCTTGCCACTTCTCGGCATTCCATCTTGTACATTGCATTTTACAATCGTTTAGCTGTTAACTTAACGCAACTTTAATGATTAACACGGATAATACCGTCCTAGAAAAATAAGTATTCAGTTTAATACATTTACTTAAACGCAGACCGAAATGGCAGCTAACAGTAACAGAAGCAGTCATATCTATACGAAACCTAATTGATTTGATATGCCTGCGTCTGTGAGCTCCAGTGGTTAAAGTGGGATGTGGCAGGAGGTAGAACACTTTTGTGTCGACGCAAAAAAAAAAAAAAGACTCAAAAATGAATATAAACTAATCTATCTCGTAATTTATCTGAAGTGCAGGAACTGAATTATTGAATGAGCCAATTACAGCAGGGGATTATTAGGGGGCCAGATTGAATGAGCCAATTACAGCAGGGGATTATTAGGGGGCCAGATTGAATGAGCCAATTACAGCGGGGGATTATTAGGGGGCCAGATTGAATGAGCCAATTACAGCAGGGGATTATTAGGGGGCCAGATTGAATGAGCCAATTACAGCGGGGGATTATTACGGGGCCAGATTGAATGAGCCAGGTTGGGACTTTAGCCAGGACACAATACACTGTTAGAACTCCTCACCCAAACGACTGGAGTGTCCTCCATAATCTTCATCAACTTCACCCTGATGTTCACCATTCTCTTCCTCTTCCTCTTCCACATCCTCCTCCTCCTCCTTCTCCTCCTCTTCATCTTCAGAGACTGGGGGCTCCAGTACATTCAGGCCATCAGACGACACCAGTGAATCCTGAGTGAGAGAAGACACTTTTACGTTAGTTTCAGATGTGTACAGTGTATAGTCCTAAAACAGGCGTTATGAGTTCAGACTGATGCTGCCAGACTTTTTTTCTAACGCTGTAAGGTTGTGTTATTAGTTTGTCTGATGCTGTAAAATAGTTACCAGTATTAGTTACCAAATATATTTACATTGACTTGCAAGATGCATTGTCATAAAAGACAAATAATAAAAGTAAAGTAAAAGACAATGAAAGTAAACCATGATAAAAGTTATCTTCATCACCTGGGGGTGTTCAGTTTTAATGTCCACAGAGGTGGCTTGATCTGTCATGAGATTGACTCCATCTGTGAAAAAGAACAGAAGAAGATAAAATTACATGAACCTTATGTGTGTGTGTGTGTGTGTGTGTGTTCGTTCACAGGTGTGTGTGTTCTTACCAGACTGATGCCATTCTTCATGTCCATCTTCTGTATTTTCCTCTTTAATCTGACAGACCAGTACATCTGACAAAGCCACACACTCCTCATCTGTAGCCCTGTGCTCTGATTGGCCAGGAGAACTCTCTGAACCAATCAAAAACGCCTCTGCTGTAGCCAACGGCTCTGATTGGACAGGAGAGCCGGGACTTTTAATTTGCTGCAAAACAGATGTTGTAGTGAGTGTGTGTTTTCAAGGCATACATAAATTAAGTGTGTGTGTAAGTGTGTGTGTGTGCACGTCTCACAGACATAAATTACATGTGTGTGTGTGTGTGTGTGTGTGTGTGTGTGTAATTGTTTTGCACCTTGATCTCGATCTCTCCCTGTAACTCCTCATGCAGGTCTTCAGTTGTCCTGTAGGGGGCACTTTATTTGTTTATTTATCAGAATGGGAACATTTAAAAAGTACACAAAATAGATGGATGAGAGATTTTTCGTAAATAATTTAAGCGTGTGTGTGTGTGTTACCTGTTAGTTTGTAGGTTTTGCCGCTGTAGTTCTTTCAGCTCATTCTCTAGGAACCTGACAGTCTGAATGAACACAAACACACACGCACGCGCACGCACACACACACGCACACGCACGCACACGCACACGCACACGCACACACACACACACACACACACGTGTTAATTCGTTCCTCTCACTCTCACACTCCAAACCAAACCAAACTCAATTACAATAGAGTAATCTGCTATACTCCAACCAAGTCAGACACACACACACACACACACACACACACACACACACACACACACACACACACACACACACACACACACACACACACACACCTGTTTGGCCTGTGCCAGTGAGTTGTCTCTTCCCTCCAGGTGTTTCTGCAGTTTGTCAATCTTCATTTTCAGCTGTTTGTTTGCCTCCACCTGCTCTATTAGACTCCTCACAGTCTCCGCCTCCTTCTCCTCTAACTGACGAATCAGCATGCAGAGCTCCTCATTCCTTCCTGCTTCATGCTATGGAAGACAATAAGGGACAAAAAGCACAAACACACTCATGTCTATGAACAAGACCTGTGAGAGACATCTATTAATATAACTGTAACTAAACTGTACCACCATGAACTGTACAATCTACTGTAATTTCATTTAATATTAATATAACACCGCATACGTCACACCAAATAAAGAATCTGATTTAATTTAATCTCTATAAAATACCTCATACATCACACCCATTGGGATGGGATGTGAAAGGGACAATGTGTGTGTGATGCGTTCCGTGGCCTGCTCCATGTCGATGCAGACTTGTGAGTGTGTGTGTGTGTGTGTGTGCTCACCTGTAGTGTGTGTGTGATGCGTTCCGTGGCCTGCTCCAGGTCGATGCAGGCTTGTGTGTGACTCGTGTCTCCATTGGCCTGCAAACACAAACAAAAATAAAGTGCTTCATCCTAATGTACATAGAGGTGACGACGAGTAACCAAGGAATGCCAAACTTTAAATCACAGCCTGTGAAATATTGGGGAAGGAGTGGGTACACATCGGACTGCGTTACATCACTCTGTCAGGCGATATTCCAAAATAATGACCACCAGGAAAAAGGTGGGCTGAGTTACCAGGGCCCCAAGAGGAGAGGAGGCCCTTGAGGAGTCTGGAATTGTATTCTAGGCAGTGAGGTGAGGGGGGGGGGGGGGCCCATGGCCACTGCTTGTGCACAGGGCCCAGAATTTGGTGCTACGCCTCTAGTGCTACACCCTCCTCCCAGAACATTACCTACTGTTACAAAAAGTTACAAGGATAGACTGTGTGTGCTGTTTTCATAATTACACAATAGCCTTGCTAAAGTATCAGATAAGCTGTGAGGATAAATCAAGCGCTCTATGTGGCCTAGACTACTGCCAATGACTTCTTGCCTACTTGGCGCAGCTGAAATTGTTCACACCTGAAACCATATGAAAAGTGGGGCTGTTCATTCATTCTTAACAAATATGTTAAATAAGAGAAGTCTACAGGCATATTATTGATGACATCTATAATAAGATCCCATAATGGTTGTTACACCTGTGTAACAGGTTGGAATTTCACCCACTAGTATTTTGCACAACAGGTCTAGTTTGCAATAGTTTTCCTATGGTACACTGCCTTTGGGGGTCCTGGTAGCTCCTCCTCTACCCCGTTGACTTATTTCCCCCATCCCTTCTTCCTATTTTATATCCTTCTAGAATAGATGAGTTGGAGGAATAGCCTAACTGTACGGAGGACCAACGTTCTTCTTTCCATTTAACGTTACTTGTAGCTAGCCATACAGAAATAAAGCTTCAGTCAACTAACATCATTAAACACAATATACACGTTAAACCTGCTTTATAGTAAGGCTTTTCAGGGCACAAGACGCGAGAGAATGTGTATGTATTGTAACGTTACTGTATGTGTGTCTTACCCGTAGCCCCTGTGTGATGCATTGAGTGGCCTTCTCCAGGTCCATGCAGGCTTGTTTGTGTGTCATGTTCATACCGTTATGCTGCTCATCCATCTGTAACGTTAAATACACAAGACCAGCGACCACAAGACGCTTCTTTCTAGTCTACTAATGTCAACGTTACAACTCAGAAAGCAAAAAGTCTGGTGGTTCGACGGAGTTCTGGGCTATTCGTGCAGCTGTGACTCAGTCCTGTAGAACCTGAGTAGCACGTCGTGTTTAGCTGCTAACTTCTACATGTTTGGGGAAAAATTAAGACAGCCACCGCCGCATGCACGGAATATGAAAATGTTAATCTGTAGCTGTAACACTATAACTTCCAAAATATGCAAACACATAAACGGGAAAGACCAAATCACTAGACGGTAGTTTGTTTTTAGCACAGATGTTATGAGGTCTGTGTTTTTTTTCCTCTTCGACTACCGTCTCTGAAGGGAAATGTGAACAGTAGAGGGTTACTGCCATCTAGCGGACAGAATGATACAATGCAGTTGCTTTGGAAAATTAATTATCTGACGCCTGCTGGACCAAAGTAGACCGCACCACCTACTGAAATTGCACTGCGTGCAAGAAAACAGTAAAACAGATTATTGAAGTGAACGTTTTTATGACAGCTGTTGTGTAACTCAGGAAAACAGTATTTTCTTCAATACAATTTCTCGGAATCCTCACCATGGATACAAAACACGAGAATTGAACTAGAAATAAAAATTTAATTTTGAGCTTTTTTTTTTTTTTTTTTTACCAATCTGGATGTTATAAAAGCTCTATTTCAGAACAAAAGAATTGATAAATTAAATACCAGTGTAACATAGAACACAATAAAATAAAATAAAAAATAAATAAAGACTTTCTAATCTGACATTTGTCTTGTAACTGAAAACCTTTTGCCACGCTTTGTGAACAGTTATTCTCTTTGTCTTGTGTGAAGTTACTGAATTTCAGACTGTCTTTGACCAAACATACAGAATACCAATGAAAAAATAACAAATAAATAAATAAATAAAGACTCTCTACTCTGACTTGTGTCTCTTAACTGAAAACCTTTGCAACTCCTGGTGAACTGTTATTGTCTTTTTCCTGGTTTTAAGTTGCTGCTGGACTTTGAAAGTTCTTTTTTGACTGAAAACTCTTTTCCTCGCATGAAGTAGCTGATGTACTTTGAGAGTTGTGTATTAACTGAAAACGAAGATTGCAACTAATTTCCATGCTGGATGAACTGGGTACCACTTTATAATAACCGTCTTCTATAAATGGTTAATTAAGAGCTTATTAACGTCAGTTAGAAGTTGATTGTGAGGGAAAGTGAGTGGCTTCAAACAGATGAATTGTATATGAATTGATGATTGTGCCATCAAGATTTAACATTTTATCATTTACTAGTCATAACAAACTGTAAACTAACTATTAACTTTCTAAATAATTAACTATGCTGTAGAATTTCTGTTAATTACGGTTACCTGTTAACTGTTATATATTAGCAGTTAACAAATACTTTGTTGATGTGAAAAGCTATTTAATAAATAACTATTTATAGAGGAAGGTTATTACAGAGTGTTACCGTGAACGTTATTTTCCTGTACTGATGCACTTCTTTGAGAGTTACCTTTTAACTGAAAACGCTTGCAACTCTTGGTGAACTGTTATTGTCTTTTCCTAGTTTGAAGTTGCTGATGCACTTTTCGTTGTGCCTTTTAACTGAAAACCCTTGCAACTCTTGGTGAACTGCTACTTTCCTGTTGTGAAGTCGCTGATGCACTTTTGACTGAAGGCTCTTTACCAGATGCACTGTTAGAGTTCTCTTTTGACTGAAAGCTCTTGGAACTCTTGGTGAACTGTTGTCTTTTCCTGGTTTAAAGTGTACTTTTAGAGTTGTACTTTTAGATGTACTTTTAGAGTTCTCTTTTGACTGAAAGCTCTTTTTCCACGCTGGGTGAACTGTTATTCTCTCTTCCTGGTGTGAAGCAGCTGATGCACTGTCAGAGTTCTCTGCTGATTAAAGCTCTTTTTCCACGCTGGGTGAACTGTTACTCTCTCTTCCTGGTGTGAAGCAGCTGATGCACTGTCAGAGTTCTCTGCTGATTAAAGCTCTTTTTCCACGCTGGGTGAACTGTTACTCTCTCTTCCTGGTGTGAAGCAGCTGATGCACTGTAAGAGTTCTCTGCTGATTAAAGCTCTTCCCACACTGAGAGCAGCCGTAGGGTTTTTCCCCGGTGTGAACGCGCTGATGATCTTTCACCATGTAGTGCAGTCGATAGAAACCCTTGCCGCATGTCTTGCACGTGTGCAGCGGCCTCTCTTCTGCAGAGTGTAGTCGCTCGTGTGCTCTAAGGTTGTGTTGCAGACTGAAGCGTCTGTCGCACTGGCCGCAGTGGTACGGTCTCTCGCCAGTATGGGCCCGCTGGTGGCGTCGCAGAACCGACTGGAACGAGTAGCTTTTGCCACACACGGAACAGAGGAACTTTTTGGGAGGTGTCATCTCGGCGTGTGATGATGTGGCGGGGCAAGGAGGAGGCCCTTTACCTGTGTGGAACCGGATAAGACAAATTAAAACTGATAATTCAAATCAAAGATGCTATTTCAAGCTGTATTTGGCAACTCTTTCAAATCAAATTTCGAAGAACCGGACAAGAAAGGGGAAAGGGGTTCACTTTTTAGCATGTTTAGCCCCTCTTATGGAGTGTCTACAACGAAATAGAATCTTTGACACCAAAATGTTGCCTATTGGTCCTGTCTTGGATATTGACTCATTTAGAATCTCCCCTTTTCTGCTTTAGAATGACTTGCTTTGTAACCGGACAAGACAAATTAAAACAGAAAATTCAAAGACCTACGATTCAAGGATGATATTTAAGACATCCTTGTGAGAACACAGCGATGATGAGTTGCCAAAATCTGCAGCTGAATGAGAACTAGAAACCTTAGAGACCCTAGTCATCATAGAGTAATCACTCAACAACACCCACTGAACTCTAATCCCACTCCAACTACTGACTCCATCCCTTGGCCCTGACTGTCACACAAGCTATGTGTATATCATCTCTGACTACATTCAGTACTCATGCTGTTTTGTGTTAACCATGGTCAATCTATGCATCAGACTTTACGGATACTTTATTAGGCCCCAGGCAGGTAGGGTGAGTCCATGAGGCGTGGACCTGCCCAAGGTTTCTTCCTACAAAACAAATTATTTACAAAGCGAAGGGAGTTTTTCCTTGCCCCTGCACACTGTTTCTCATGGATGCTTCCCGTACTGTCTGTAAAGCGTCGCGGGACAATGTACTGTATTTGAGCGCTCTACAAATAAAATTGAACTGAGTTGAATTGAATTAATCTAATCATCTAAGAGAGACAGTGATCTAGTCATCTTTAGAGACAGACTGGGACTCTTAAGAATTTTCTTAAATCTGTTGTTAAGGTCCCATTGAAAAACCTAAATTTGTGAATACAAATCTTCTACTGTGTAAGTGTGATTTAAGACTAAGAATGGTTGGTGAATGAGACCCGACCCAGAGGCAGTGATCTGGTAACAATATCCAACACTTCTAACATCTTTTACCAGTGTCTGGAAGTTCTGGAACTGGAACTTTTCCACATTCTCTCTCTTTTTCATTCATGTGTCCTTGTGTTCTACGGCTGTCCATCAGCACCACTGACAGCCCCTTTAACTGGACCGGAAACATGATGTCTGCAGGAGACGGGGACGGGTGTGCATCGGTGCAGATGACTGACAACCCCTTTAACTGCTCCGGAGACATAAGATCAGCAGGGGGCTGGGGCGGGTCCGCATCGGTGCGGATGACTGACAACCCCTTTAACTGCTCCGGAGACATAAGATCAGCAGGGGGCTGGGGCGGGTCTGCATCGGTGCGGATGACTGACAACCCCTTTAACTGGACCGGAAACACAATGTCTGCAGGAGACGGGGACGGGTCTGCATCGGTGCGGATGACTGACAACCCCTTTAACTGCTCCGGAGACATAAGATCTGGTTGGTCCATATCAGCGCTGGCGATGACTGGAGCCGTTTTTGGTGGATCCTTGTACCCCTAAGGACACATGGAAGAGGTGAGTGAACATAAAACTAGCAATTTTATTTATCTTAAAGGAATAGTCCACCTCTTTATGAAAATTGGCTATTCACCTACTTAGTCTGAGTTGCATATGTGGGTGAAGGCATTTTGGTCTCAGTGTTTTCCTAGTATGGCATCTCAAATTTCCTCCATTTTTTTAGCTTTAGCTTAGCATAGGAGCTGAAATGCAAAGTTGCCAGATAGCAACTCTTTGGCAACTTCACTTTCCAGCACTTTCTATGCTAAGCTAAAGGTAAAATTGGGGTTGCCAGACTAGGACAACACAAGCACTGAGACCAAAATGCTCTTACCCACATATGTAACTCCAGGTAAGGGGGTGAATAACCAATTTCCATAAAGAGGTGGACTATTCCTTTAAGGGAGAAATCCAGTGTTAATCAACCCATAGCTCTGTTATTCAAACTCATAGTAATGACGCTATAGTAATAACTAAAGATTCTAGAATGCTACGCACCAGAATCTTTGGTAATAACTGTATGATATTGTCCTACCTGGAGCAGTTCAGATTTTATTTCGTTCGACAGAGAGATGGTCTCCTCAATGTGGGCGACGGGAGCCATGGTTGCTAGCTCCTCCTTTGCCTAAAACACACGGACATCTGAAATTGTATATCTGTGTGTGTGTGTGTGTGTGTGTGTGTGGTCTTTTGTCAGCAACGCACACTGAGAAAACAATGACATGTAGGGCAGTTACAAACTTAAATTGCTCCAACACCAGTAACACATGTGCATACAGTTTTAGAGTAGCGCAACAGTTTCAACGGTCATATAAAAATGCTCTTACTATGAAGTTGTGCTCACTATATCAATCAATAAGGTTAGTACAGTTCGTCGCCAGATAAAAAAATAAAAACTTGAAAATTACATGGATATGAATGAGAGGCAGGTAGAGAAGTTTCAAGACAACCGGAGGACAATCGCGGAAGAAAAAACGTCAAAAAGGGACGGGGCAGAATAAGGTGAATAGGGTAAACCTTGATACGCACACAGCACCATAATATTGTGAATTCCAAAAACCACTACTACTAATGTAGGCCTACCTGAAGTTCTGTTTTAACTTTTGACGATGAAGAGATGCTCTCTGCAGTGTTCATGATGGGAGCCGCACTTGATCGTTTCTCATTCGCCTAAAACGCATTAACCAAATTTTAACTTTAATAGCATCATTAGCATTAGAATGTTGATTGGTTACACCAAAGGTTTTAGCTTTATTATCATTTTATTAAGACATTTTTCTTAAACATTTGTCGATCCGGAGAGACTAAAAGAGACTACTTTATTAACATGTCCATGTAGCCATTGAAATTCCTTAAATGCTTATTTTGTTACAATTACGTACTTATAGCAGGAAATATTGCAGTACCTGGAGCAGTTCAGCTTTTATTCCGTCCGATAGAGATATGGTCTCCTCAATGCAGAGAACAGGAGCCATGATTGCTAGCTCCTCCTTCGCCTAAAACACATGGAAGAAATGAGTAACGCGTTCACACTACATCCATCCATTGACGGACGACGGGGGTCTGACGGAGGGGGGAGTCAATTCTCTCAATCCCGATTGGTTTGACGGATCCGTCGCCAGCTAAAAAGTTGAACATTTTTCAACTCTTTGACGGACGCAACGGAGCTGTTTTGACGGACGGACCCACAATGCATTTCGCGAAAGCTCCATTCAAAGTCAATGAGATCCGTCAACGGACGGATGCAGTGTGACACTGCGTTCACACTGCATCCGTCCATTGACGGACGACGGGGGAGGGGTCTGACGGAGGGGGGAGTCAATTCTCTCAATCCCGATTGGTTTGACGGATCCGTCGCCAGCTAAAAAGTTGAACATTTTTCAACTCTTTGACGGACGCAACGGAGCTGTTTTGACGGACGGACCCACAATGCATTTCGCGAAAGCTCCATTCAAAGTCAATGAGATCCATCAACGGACGGATGCAGTGTGAAAGCCCTGTAACAATTAACATTATTACCATTTGCATGTCTGAAGTGTCTTTAGCATTATAAACAATATATAAAGCGGTGTGAGGCAGGCAAAAGTATTGTATTTGGGGCTCTGCAGATAAGATTGAATTGAACTGAATTATCAACATACTAGTTAGCCAGTGGAACAAAATAATTTGGAACGAATGCGTATGCAGAAGCGAACAAGCACTTTACACTGAATCAATGCATCCTCCTTATTCAAAACCGAAAGTAAGATCTGAGGTGCCTTTGACTCAATGTAACCTGTTTCTCGTTCCTGCTAGGTAAATTCTTTCATTCTATGCGAAATACGTTGCTGTTAGAAGGCTCGTGCATCAGGGCTATGCTTAAACTTATTCCAGAGCTTTCCTTTAAGTGTTTACAGGCCTACCTGAAGTGAAGAGGCTGAAGCTTATAAGCATTAGCATGTTGACTTGGACATTAGCATGCCATGCAGCCATATTAGGCACATTAAACATCTTAAATGGTAACTAATATGTGACGATTAACAGGGCTGGGATTAGACACATTAAACATCTTAAATGGTAACTAATATGTGATGATTAACAGGGCTGGGATTAGACACATTAAACATCTTAAATGGTAACTAATATGTGATGATTAACAGGGCTGGGATTAGGCACATTAAACATCTTAAATGGTAACTAATATGTGACGATTAACAGGGCTGGGATTGATCACTACTGCTAAAGCAGCACCTGGAGAAGTTCAGCGTTCATTTCGTCCGATAGAGAGAAGATCTCAGTAATGCTGGGGAGGGCAGCCAGTGTTAGCATTTCCTCAATCGTCTGAAATACAGCACAGTGGGTTTTGTTAAATACAAACACAGACACATTTCAAATTTAACGTCTTTTGGCCTCATTCACCAATATCTTAAGAATTTTCATAAATTGGTTCTAAATTAGTTCACCTCTTTATGGTTTTCATAAATTGGTTCTTAATTAGTTCACCTCTTCATGGTTTTCATAAATTGGTTCTTAATTAGTTCACCTCTTTATGGTTTTCATAAATTGGTTCTTAATTAGTTCACCTCTTTATGAAAATTGGCTATTCACCCCCTTACCTGAAGTTACATGGGTAAGAGTATTTTGGTCTCAGTGCATGCGTTTTCCTAGTGTGGCAACCTCATTTCCCCCCATTTTTCAGCTTTAGATTAGCATAGGCGCTGGAATATAATGTTGCCAGATAGCAACTCTTTGGCAACTTTACTTTCCAGTGCCAGGGGATGAATAACTATTTTTCATAAAGAGGTAAACTATTCCTTTAAGGTCCCATTTAAACACCTATATTAATTAATACAAATCTTCTTAAAAGCTGCATAAGTGGGATTTAAGAACACATTTCTTTGTAAGAAGAAGAATAAGTTGTTGAATGAGACCCATTGCCTTTAGTAAGAGGTTTCAGATAATTTATATGTGATAAACAGATAAACATATTTGTGCCTGATTTCTGTTATGATGTGCAAATCAAAGCTCCTCCTGGTTGGGTTGATATCAGCATAATACTGCGGATCACAAACACTACTCGACTGCCCTTCTACAGAATCTACCTGTGTAAGTTCAGGCTTAACTTCTGTAGAGTTCATTCTTCTCTCACTCGTTTGTGTGGATGAACAGATGGTGCTGTCTTCTGTTTTGGAGATTATGCTGTTCCTAACCTCTGTAGATGGACAGACTCTCTCTTCTGTTTTGGAGTTAATTATATTCACTGCAAAGAGAGAAAGGAAGCATGGCACTTTTGGGACAAATACAAGCAATCAGGGGAACAACGAACTCCCTAATCTATTTGTTGCTAATAAACTTGTGTGTGTGATCAAGACTTTAATATTGAATGGTGTACAGTACACCAAAAAAAAAAAGATTCCTCTGATTCCATGGATAACTACAAAAGCACTCAGAGAGCGCAGATCTCCACCAAGACAATGTGGTCACAGATGGTGTTCTGAATTACCGATCTCCACCAAAATCAAATCAGTTCTTCCTTGTCCCAATACACATGCTGTCCAAAAATTTAATCCAAATCCATACAGTACTTTTCGAGTTAGCTTGTACACAGACAGACACAAACACGCACAGACACACGCCGGCAAAAACATAACCTACTTGGTGGAGGTAACAAATTTCTAATAACAAATGTTCCATGTACAGTATATTGTCCCTCTTGAGCACTCTCTACCTGAATCAATGCAGTCCATAAGGTCCTTCTTCTCCACCTCTTCTGCAGATATGGGGGCTCCCACTGGCCTGTGACCATCGTAAGACACCAGTGAAGCCTGAATAAGACACAAGACTTTGAAGTGTGGGTCTGATGCTGTGGCATTTGTTTACTAGTTTGTCCGATACTGTGGGGGTCGGATTAGAACAGGGGTGTCAAGTCAAGTCAATTTTATTTATATAGCACATTTAACACAAGTGTTGACCCAAAGTGCTCTATTACAAAACTAAAAGGACATTATTAATAATAAAAATAACAGAATAATAATAATAACAGAAAAAAAGATGACAACAGCAATTATAATAATGATAAAGTAATTAAATATGGCTTTAAATAATAATAATACAAAATATTAATAATAAGAATAGCAATAGGGGTGGGCAATTATTTAGGCTGGAGCCATATTGGCTTTCAGATTTTGACTATGGGGCCGTGTGTTAACAGTCAACCGGTTGATGCCAGTAAATCGGCAAGTCTCTAACCAGTAGCTTCACTTTCTTCAGAGGACATGTTAACATACAGGGTAAAGAGGGGGGGATTTGTATTTTATGAATACAACAAATTTCATAAATCAGGCCTATAATCTAAAACACCTTGGCTAAATGAGAAATTATTCTATTTTGGGAAGGCTCTAGGGGCCAGATTAAACAGCTCAAAGGTCTGTTGTGAGCCATCTTGGATAATGGAGAAATTATTTTATTTTGGCTCCACGGGCAGAATTAAATAGTTCAACGGGCCGCATGTGCCAATGATAGCATTGGCCGTCTCGAGTCTTACATTTAGCATTCTTTTTTTTTTTTAATATAGCATTCATCATCATCATCCACCACGGTTCACAATGGACTTTTTTTTTTTTAAATATCGTGTTCATTCAGAGAAGTCAAGGTGACTCAACACAAGTATAGAAATGAAAAACTGTTTTTAATGTACAGTGATCACATTTACATTTGTACACATGAGGCTTCCACACAATAACAAATGATCAGAGAGGTTCTAGTCATAACTGCTTGGCATAAGCAGTGTGTTATTATTGTACACAGATATTTTCTATTGGCAACGTGGGGTGCGTTTCCCAAATCGCTAAGAGGTATTTACGAGCTAACTGGTGCCTACCAACATCGTAGGAATCAGTTAGCTCGTAAATAGCTCATAGTAATTTGGGAAACTCACCCCAGCTGACAGAGGGCAATTTGGGGTTCAGTATCTTGCTCAAGGACACATCAAGGACACATTCAACATTTCTTCCTGGCCAGCGGGACAAACCATCTAGTGATAATCCAGTGAAACTGCGTGGGCAGGAATGGCCTAGAACTCTAGACGTACAGTAGCCTAGTGGTAGGAAATTGATTTGCTCAACAAGTACATTTAGCTGTCAGCCATAGATTATACTCAGACATTGGTGGTGTTTCACCAAGCACAACACTCTAGGTTGTATTCAGACATCATGGGAGTCAATTCGCGTTATTCACCTGGCGGCCATTTTGACGTAATTTGACGTTTGAGGTGTACGAAAGTACGAAAGAGGTGTACGGAAGTAAACAGTTCCACCGAAGTGCCTGCTCTTTTGGGAAACGGTGGAAAGGCTGCCCACGATATGATTTTTTCCTCTTTGAGGATGTGCATTTCGGCACACAACAGTGAGGCGCCATGACAGCTGGCTGTGTAGCAACGGTGTAGCCGAGTGTACCCCTGAAGTGTACCCCTCAACGTCTTTAGAACGTTCCGGGTGAATAAGGCGAATGGGCAGTCTTAGTGTTGTTTGAATCAGATTGCTCATTATTGCTCTGATAAACCAAACTTATCAACCGTGGTCAGACTATACATCTACATCTTGATGAAACGCATCCAATGACGAGCATGGTTTAGTCCAACCACAACACAAGAATTGAAAATTAGACTAATGACTAACTTTTGTTTCAAATTCTGCACTTACGATTGACAATGATTCAGAAAGTTCTAAACGATCAAGTCATACTGGACATACTTTTGCAACACATGTCTGCAGATCCTTCTGGCTTTCATGATGTTAAAATGCAGTTGGCAAAAACATTGACTGTTGATCAAAGATTATTGTTCACCTCGTACTCAAAAGAAGATTTTTAATACTCTGTAATTTCGGCGATAATTTGTCCTGCCCGATACCGAGCAGCACCCGTTGAATGAAGTTCAGTGTGTTCTTCATGGAATTGGGGTAATTCAGATTTAAGACGTACAACAAGCCGAACAGGATGCAGACGGCCTCTGGAAGGCTTTTGAGGTTGTTCATCAGCCGACAGCCCTCGATGACGATGGCCGTAGACACAGGCTCAAGATGGATAACGTTCGGTCCAACCGGAGTGTCCTTCTCCACGACAGTCAGCAATCCGATGGAGATTTGATCCCAAGCGTCTCTACGGCTCATATCCTAGGAGACCAAGCAACAAGAGACTTTTCTTAGAGGAGACACAGAATGGAAAAAACACTTTTACATTGGTTTTGACGAGTTAGGAAAACAAACCGCGATCGTGACCATGAATTTAGAAATAACCACAAAAACTTGAACAAAGCCTACATGTGATGTCAAATGGCAGAGCCATTGCAGTTCAATTGAGGTGGCCAGAGAGGGCGTCATTTAGGCAAAAGGCCAATTTCAATACACATCCTAGATATGAGTTAATTAAGTTAGTAAAATGCCACTTGATCTTATTTTGGACAAATTAAAACAGATTAAAGTCTATTTTAACTTCAAAGAACAAGGTCCAATACTCAATTAATCCATTCTACGTCCCCTTTAAAGGTATAGTCAAACACTTCTTTCACTTGCCCTCCTAAAGTGTCCTACAAAGCTAAGACCAAGACTTTTCAAGGTCGGGAAAACAGCGTCTCAAAATTCTATACTTTTTTAGACTTTTAAGACTTGCGCAAGCACCCTGTGACATCAAAGAACAAGGTACAACACTCAATCAATCCATACTATGTCCCCTCTACAAGTGCAGTCAAAAAAAAAAAACAAAAACAAAAAAAACACTACTTCTACTTGCCCTCCTACAGCGTCCTACAAAGATGAGACCTTACCAAGCAGGTGTTGTAGAAGCTACTGGGGTCGTCCCCAAGAAGAACAGGTAAGCCACGGAGCACCAGTGTTCGCATCGCCGTCACATCTTGTTTCTGGGGAGTGAGCAATGTTCAAAATTACACATCAAAAGCAATATTCCAGGGTAAAAAATATCCAAGAATTTTTAGTACAGCTAACAGTAGATTGAATACTATAAAAGGAGCTAACACTAATTTGCAAGAGCAAGAATACTCTCTTTCAATTCAATCGTCAGTTAGGGCCGATTTATAGTCATGTTTACAGTGCAATTACGTGTAGCGGATGGCAACTAGCCTGGGCTAGCTGGCGGCAGTATGTGTAAATCCTCACAACCTAATCCTTCAAGAACACTTCTAACCACCGAGTTTTGGAAGCCTTTTAATTCAATCGTCAGTTAGGGCCGATTTATAGTCATGTTTACAGTGCAAGTACGTGTATGAGATGCATGCAAATCCTCACAACCTAATCCTTCAAGAACACTTCTAACCACTGAGTTTTGGAAGCCTGGGCTTTTCAGCTCAGTGGTTAAAGCGCTTAACTACCATGCTGTGTGATCTGCCGACAGACGTGTACAGTCTGAAACGGGTAACATGTCCTTAACTTCCATGCTGTGTGATCTGCCGACAGACGTGGACAGTCTGAAACGGGTAACATGTTCAGCTCAGTGGTTAAAGCGCTTAACTTCTATGCTGTGTGATCTGCCGACAGACGTGGACAGTCTGAAACGGGTAACATGTTCAGCTCAGTGGTTAAAGCGCTTAACTTCTATGCTGTGTGATCTGCCGACAGACGTGGACAGTCTGAAACGGGTAACATGTCCTTAACTTCCATGCTGTGTGATCTGCCGACAGACGTGGACAGTCTGAAACGGGTAACATGTCCTTAACTTCCATGCTGTGTGATCTGCCGACAGACGTGGACAGTCTGAAACGGGTAACATGTCCTTAACTTCCATGCTGTGTGATCTGCCGACAGACGTGGACAGTCTGAAACGGGTAACATGTTCAGCTCAGTGGTTAAAGCGCTTAACTTCTATGCTGTGTGATCTGCCGACAGACGTGGACAGTCTGAAACGGGTAACATGTTCAGCTCAGTGGTTAAAGCGCTTAACTTCTATGCTGTGTGATCTGCCGACAGACGTGGACAGTCTGAAATGGATAACATGTCCTTAACTTCCATGCTGTGTGATCTGCCGACAGACGTGGACAGTCTGAAATGGGTAACATGTCCTTGACTTCCATGCTGTGTGATCTGCCGACAGACGTGGACAGTCTGAAACGGGTAACATGTCCTTAACTTCCATGCTGTGTGATCTGCCGACAGACGTGGACAGTCTGAAATGGGTAACATGTCCTTAACTTCCATGCTGTGTGATCTGCCGACAGACGTGGACAGTCTGAAACGGGTAACATGTCCTTAACTTCCATGCTGTGTGATCTGCCAACAGACGTGGACAGTCTGAAATGGGTAACATGTCCTTAACTTCCATGCTGTGTGATCTGCCGACAGACGTGGACAGTCTGAAATGGGTAACATGTCCTTGACAGACACAACGGAGGCGTTGGGATGGACAGGTCCACAATGCATTTTGCGAAAGCTCCATGCTGTGTGATCTGCCGACAGACGTGGACAGTCTGAAACGGGTAACGTGTCCTTGACAGACACAACGGAGGCGTTGGGATGGACAGATGGACCCACAATGCATTTTGCGAAAGCTCCATGCAAAGTCAATGGGATCCGTCGACGAAAGTGTACAGTCTGGAAGTGTGTGACGAGTGTCCTTTCGAAATAATGATAAAATAATAATAGAAATAAATAAATAAAAATAAATAATAAGTGTGTGATGAGTGTCCTTACGTCTACATCGACTTGCTGCAGGAACCCGTCTAGCGTCTCGCCCACGACTCCCCGCTTGTCCTTGAACAGCGAGACCAAGCCTGGCGTGTAGCGGTCGAGGGATACAAAGAAGTCACTCAGGTTGGTTTCGGTGATCCTATAAAACTCAGCAAACACCTGAGAATCACAGGAGATAATGCAAAGTTCACATAAACTACACTTCACACCAGGTAATGCAACATTCAGACCAACTAACAAATCATTTTTTTTAAATCCATCCAACACTATCAACTGTAAGATCTTCGTTAAGACACTAAAAACAAAGTTTAAAAAGCCCCCATGCAAGGAGACTTACTGTTTCCAGATCCTTCCCCCATCTCTCTCCCTCCACTCAATTTCCTGTCCATCTCCGTAAAGCCAAAAAAAAAAAAGAACCCCCCCAACCCATAAAAATAGAAATAAAATGAATTGAAATAAATTACTTACCTGTCCCTCTGTGAAAAGAGCTGGCCACCTTTCTCTCAAGGTGTCCAGAGGAGCCTCCTGCTCCACCACCTCTCGTCTCCTCAGAGCAAACGTCTGACTCATGTTCAGCAAAACTATCGTTTCCTCTGGCTTCTCCTTTTTCATCTCCTCCAGGAGCAAAACTCGTGCCTCCTCCAAGTCCTGCTCGTTAGTCATTCTCTCCGGTTCGTCGGATGAAGCGGAGCTGAACTCGAATCTCTTCGGTTTTCTGGGCTTCGCTTGTTTTCCTTCCCTATTCCGGAAATTTCCCATCTTGAAGTACAGACTATTCGTCCATCCGGAGCAACCGTCTGGAGATCCCACTTCGGAGAGACAAGGATGTTTAGCAATCAGCGCTCGCGCAACATCAGCTAACCGGTCCTTCGTCGGATAGGCGGTATATTTGTAAATCTCCTTGGCTAACTCCCCTAGCATTTTGCGTTTCATGGACAGCGAACAAGTGAATGTTTTTCTGTTTCGCCGGTAAGACTCGTTGGCCTGTCTTAAGCGGAGCTCCACATCAGCTGAAAATCTTGGAATGTTGAACATCGGCGGCCAGCTCTGCAGCTTTGACGATGCCGTAGTAACAGAGTCAACAGAGTTCATTGAGATATCGGAGGACATGCTGGGTAGATCCAGATCCATTGAAAAGTAGCTTGCTATTTTCGGATCCATTGACAGTTGGTCATGATAGCTGTCTAGTTCCGGAAGCATTGATGGAGTGCTGGTTCGTTCCGGAAGCATTGATGGAGTGCTGGTTCGTTCCGGAACCTCTGGTGTGGTGTTGGTTGGTTCTGGAACCACCAGAACTGTGGCAGCTGCAGGCAGAGCATCCATATTGTCCAAACTGCTCAAGGCATTCCCATAGGCAGGATCTTCATACATCATGGTGAAGTTGTACGGTAAACCACAGCGTTCACGAATGGCCGTTTCCAGTTCCTCCATGGTCTGTGGTTTCTCGTCCAACACCAGCTCCTCTGTATC
>JAODXP020000033.1:29531030-29561030 GCA_027497455.2 Sardinella longiceps | reverse complement strand
GCATCTCAACATAATTTCTCGTCGTGACATGCCCAAACTTTTTTCGGTTGTGAAGATTTTTAATATTTTGGTGTGTCTGAGAAACAATGGACAACACGGGAAAAGCACACGAGACGAAATCATGTGTGTTTGTTGTGTGTGTGATTTCTCTTTCTTCTTCTACTGTTGTGTGAGAATGTGACTCATTATTTGAGAGGAGCTAGCGCCTCCTTCCGGTGTGGAATGATGTAGGCGGTGTGTTTACTTTATAGCAGGGGTAGAATACAAATGATGAGGGGCCACAAAAAATGTTCAATGACTGAAGGGGCCATAGTTTCACATTGCATATTGCCGCGACAGTTTGTTGAGAGTAAGTTGTTGGACGGTGGTAGAGAGAACGCAAACCTTTCTGTCTATTCTGGCCGCAACTGGCGGTTTTCGCCGTCCAGTTTTCTTTCTCGTGAAAATTCCGAGCATGCCATTATGGCTGCGGTCGGTTAACGTGTTGCTGTGTGGAGTTTCGAGCATGCCATTATGGCTGCGGTCGGTTAACGTGTTGCTGTGTGGAGTTTCGAGCATGCCATTATGGCTGCGGTCGGTTAACGTGTTGCTGTGTGGAGTTTGCGAGGGCTTTACTGCTATCTGTTTATCGTTGCCATGGAGGCAATCCCCACGCCCAGAGCCATAGCTCAAAAAAAAAAAAAATACAAACAAGTTCAGTTCAGTTTTGTCTCAGAAGGATGTATCCCTTGCGTGAGTGATAATGAAAGTACTGAGAGTACTGAGTACAGAGACACAAAAATCAAAATGGTTATTTACCCTGAACTATCCACATCAATCTTTTACACATGAGGTTCTCCGAGCCTAACTACTACTACAGTATAGTCATTACTATTCAATCAGAGAAGAATTTTTATAGACTGATAGCTATGGCTCTGCCCACAACTTGTTTTGAGCTCGGGGCGCGTGATTTGAAAATAAGAGCGGACAGCGTGATTAAAAAAAAAAAAAATAGATGCCCGGTAGGCCAAAAAAGGCCCGGAGGCTGCTATTTGAGAGTGGGGGCTTTATAGCAACCGAAACGCTACACAAATGAAGGGACTTTTGAGTGTTTTTAAATCCACTGAAATATGACCAATATCTGCTTCGATTTAATATGGTCAACATATTAGAATGTCCCTGTTTCAAATCCAGAATACATTGCCTTTAATGTTAATGGTCTACAGCAGGGGTGGGTGGGCAATTATTTTGGCCAAAGGGCCACATTGGGTTTTAGAGTTTAACTAAAGGGCCGGGTTTTATCAGTAAACCGGTTGATGCCCGTATTGGCAGGTCTCAAACCAGTAGCCCCACTTGTTAACATGCAGGTTTGAAATATAGAATTTGTGTTTTATGAGTACAACAAATTTGATAAATCAGTCCCATAATGTACAGTAAGTCACCTTGGCTAAATGAGAAGGGAAGACTCTGCGGATAGCTCAACGGGCCGCATGTGGCCCTCGGGCCTTAGTTTGCCCAGGTATGGTCTACAGTATGCAGCATACAGTATGCAGTATACAGTATGTTTGAGTGAATGCAAACAGGCCTTATGTCTCAAACAAATAGCCTTTTCCCCCTCATACAAGAAGATCATAACTCATACCTTCTCTGAACCAAGTCTCTGGCTCGTTGAGGAAGCCGTGTTGTAAGAGTTCTCCATGGAGTTCTCCACTCTTGGAAAACTTGAGGAATCTCGGTCGGCTTCAACCCTGTCTGGCGGTAACGAGTACTCCCGGGGTGGGATGAGTCCTGTACCGTTCTCACGGAGGGGCTGTTTAATCATGGACAAGATATAAAGACAACTCACATTAGGGCTGTTTGATCATGGGAGACAAGACATAAAGATAACTCACATTGTGAGCGTTAACAGCGAGCGTTGCCGTCGGTCTGCTGCCCCGTCTGAATGATCTGTTACTCACCTCACACACACACACACACACACACACACACACACACACACACACATCCACCAAGTGGGGTTAGGGTGAATCCCTGCACCTTCGTTAAGACAGTCTGTTTCCTATAGATGGCCATTTTTGGTTAAGGTTGAAGTTAGTTATGGTTACGGTGATGTAACATTCCTCACAAGATTGATAAGGCTGGTATCCTGAACGCTTCTGCTGAGGCTGTTAGCTGTAGTAAAAATGAATGTGTGTCTATGGCAGACAGTGTTTTTGTTGTTATTTCAAGATTGGCCAATGAGATAGGGACAAAGACAGGTGGCGAATTCAGCGGTCGTATCGTTTCGTAACGTAACGCAACAGTTCCCATTCATCCCTATGGGATGGTAACGTTACGTCGTGTTGAAAACGCCAAGGGTGACACAGCTTCTCAACACCACCATCGCAGCTTCTTTATGTCTTGCACTTAATCAACAACAGGGGTGAAGGGCTCAAGTGAAATGAATAGTCTAAATAAAATAAACAAATGTAAGAAATTAATTTAACAAACTGAATCACTGTCTAAGAGGCTACTGCTCCACGACCTACCAGTTCTATATAGCACCAATTTACTGTCATATGCGCATATCTGACAAATAGCTGTGAATTCGGGGGGCATGGTGTGACCGTTGGTCAATTGCAAAGGCACAAAGGGTTGTAGGCCTATTATTTTATATTGGCAATATTTCAACTTCAATATGCTCACCATATAGACATTTGAGCAAATGCAAGCATTGATTATCATATAATTATTATACAATTATATAATAATTACCAAATTCCCACAAGGTCAAAGGTCAAAATTTTGACGTAAGGAACTGGACTACAATGAAGGACACTTTGTTTCAGATGCGCCGAGACAATTGCAAAGTTTCATTAACCATGTTATAACGTTACTGTACACCTACTCCTTTCTTTCACAATTTTAAAAGGGCAAACCACTACCTCACTCGCTTGGATTTCAGCTGCAGATGTGTCGATGGGTGTGCTGGTGGTGTTGCTTTTTATCATCGCGTTAACGTGACCTCCACTCGCTCGCAAAGCTCTTTTGTGCATGCTTGACTCTTCATGGCGATATAAATCATTTACTCCGCCATGCCCAATGCTTAGAAATCGGCGGCATAGTGTGCAAAACGCTCTACTTGCGTCGTTAGCGACTGCGTTCACCCAAGGTCGGTGAATCTCCCATCGCTTCCGATAGCTACACAATCTTTTTCTCTTTACAGGTTCGCTGCTCATTTTGACACACGATAATGTTAACGCTCACAACCACAGTGGCAAATACAGTTTGGGATCTTAACGTTATTTTACCTTCACCGTGCAAGCACTTCTTTGCTGATGTCTCCCCGAAAGCCTCCCACA
This sequence comes from Sardinella longiceps, assembly GCA_027497455.2. Classification (NCBI taxonomy): domain Eukaryota; kingdom Metazoa; phylum Chordata; class Actinopteri; order Clupeiformes; family Clupeidae; genus Sardinella; species Sardinella longiceps. The sequence continues at coordinate 29,557,710 of JAODXP020000033.1, read as the reverse complement.
ATAGTGTTAAAATGCCCACAAGCAGTCACAGAGCAGTAACGTTAGATACGGGGGTAACGTGGGGGTTGGGGGACACGGGGCAACGCATTTCCGGCATCTCAGATAAACTAAATTTAAAAATGTACATTTATACTCATATTCATATGTCTTGCATGCTTTCAATGGTGAGGTATATGCACAAAATTAATAAAAAGTATAGTAGGCCAAATGAAACGACAGTGACACTGTCATAGGCGAACAGGACGAGTCTTTTTTTTTCTTTGTTGAGCCGACACAAAATCTGAGAGCCCCCTTCTCTAATCACTGACTAATAAATATGCACTGCTCAGTGGGTCACTATCTGCTATAAGTGGCCGTTCACACTGAAACTTTTCACCCCCAAATGCCACGATATCTGATTGTTTTGAATGTCTCACAGTCAGCTTTGTTCCAAGCTTTGCTGCTCAGCTAAAAAAAATGACCAGCTAACAAATTTTGTTCACGTCAGCCGACTTGCATCTCAACATGATTTCACGTCGTGAAACGGCTCTTTAAACGGAGGATCCCAAACTTTTTTTTTCGGTTGTGAAGAATTTTAACATTTGAGTGTGTCTGAGAGACAACGAACAGCATAGATAAAAGTGTGTGATTTTTTTCCTATCTTCCTCTATTGTCCAGATGTGTGTGCGAGTGTGATTTTCTTTATTTGAGAGGAGCTAGCGCCTCCCTGCGGTGTGGAAGGATGTAGCCCCTGTTTATAGCAACCTATCAGCAAATTAAGGGATTTTCTAAAAGTTTGAATTAAAAAGCGCTCTGAGCACTTTGAGTGTTCTTAAAAAGTAAAACTCCCATTAAAGAAATGATTGTGCACTAAGCAGAAAAATGCCTTTTAAAAATGTTGAAAAACAATACAGAGGGTTGCGTGGTGATACACATAACAATATTCCCTTTGTGGGCAAAATGGTCCCTGTCTTTCCCTGTCTGGAACAGCCTTTCTTAAAATCCCCTGATATTCCATGACCCGTGGGAACCCTGTAATATGTTAATAAATACACAATCTAAACTTTACACACAGACATTCATTTCTAAAGGCTGACTTAAATCAAATCAAGTATTTCTACTTACTTGATTTACGTGCATTTGTCCCTGATGCTGTCGCTGTTCCTGGACACGTACAGACACCCGAGGTGTTCTGGCCACGCGAGTGGCGTTGACTTTAAGAGGATGTTGTTGGTCCCGGACACACACAGACACTCGTGGTGTTTTAGGCACGCGAGTGGAGTTGGCTTTAGGTGGATGTAACAGCCTCCAGCGCTTCCTCTGGGCCTCGGACCGCTTGTTCTTTCGGCCCATGATAAACACCAGCAGAACTAGATGGTGCACTAGAAACAGACAACGCAGCACAATTGCAACATGCACAGACTAACATCTTCCATTTTGAAAAGGCGATGTTGCTAAGTAATTTGTGTTAGTATGACTGGACTGCACTCAAGCGGAATTCACAGAAGTCAACGAGTGTTTCTCAAAGTCGAGGAAGCATGCTTGTAAGGCTGCTTTTTCGAGCAGTCGACGTCATTATGTGTCACCAAGTACTGTTCCAAAGTCAAGCATCCTTATGAATTGTAGCGAGGACAGAGGCCTTTGTTCATAGATTTTTCAAGGATGCACTGATGGAACTTCGTTTTTGAAGTGTACGACTTCCAAGGCGAGTGTGCTACCAAGGAAGCATTCTCGATTTTGAGAAACAGTCAACAAGAAGGTACTGTACATGTTGCTAACAGTCAGTCAGTTTGTGATTAGAGTTTTGTCAGTGGCAATGCAGAATTCACAATTTGTCAATGAGAAGGTCCATACCGGTATTTGTGTTATGGTCAGACAGTCTGTCATTATGTATTTCAGTAGCAATTGCAGAATTCAAGTAAGGCAGCCAGTTTGTGATGTCAATAGTAAGACCAATATGGAGAGGTTTCTTACAAGGTTAACCCAAAGTTAAAATATAACATAGAAAAGGCATGTGCACATCCCATTAATATACTAGCAGCATCTACCATTAAACAGAATTCACTGCTTTGCTCACTTTAAGTTAAGTAAACCTTTAAGATAAACTGTCATCACAAAAGTAGGAGTAGCCTTGTAAACTACTGGAAATTGGATAATATTTACACATAGTAGAGTTACAATTTTGATTATACATCATCTAGTAAAAGTGTTGTTATCACTAGCATGCCTGAAACTAATGTTGAGCTAACTTGCATAGCCAACTTTAAGGTGACAGTAGCTGTTGCTACTGTTATCTTCAGCTTGCCTCAAACTGAAATTGTGTTCAGAATCATAAACTGAATAAAAGATACTTAATGTCTGCTGTTAAATGTTGCTGACAGAACTTACATTGTATGTAGAGTGAAAATGACTGAACTCTCCGGAAAAACTCAAACTTTTTGAAAACAGGTTTCTTCAGATAGCCTCAAAGAATCGTCGACTTGAGGGCGAGCGCTGCGTGAACCAATCAGAACAGAAAAGGTAGAGCCAAACCCCGTGGGAGTTAGCGCCATCTAGCGTGCAGGTGGGGCATAATTTCACTGTGCACAGAGGTTGGCGTTTGGGATTTTATATGTGCAAAGTTTTACAAGACAGAGTAGAGACACGGTGAGTCTATTGATTGAAAGTTTTCCTCAGTAAACAGTGATTTTAGGCCTCCCTTGCTGCATTCTGTGGAACAGTTTATCGACCATAAACTTTAAGCTAGTCACGTAACACACCTGGCTGTAACCAATAAATCAATTGGGGAAGGAAGTAGCCTAGTGTTTGATATACTGTTACAGAAATTTTCAGAGAAATTCTAATTTTAACGGGATCTGTGCACTGGTGCTGGAGCACATGCAGTTTTGGAAACAGCAATAGTTGTTTGCGATGTTTCTTTCTAGACGCTAGATGGCGGTAAACCTATAGGTTCACGGAACCCGCATCAACTGAAGAAGAGATCAAAACATAGCGGGCGTGTGATCTTCCTGAGCCTCTCATGTTGTTATTTTTGCCTGGTTTTGATCTCTCCATCTCATTGTTTGAAAATGGCAACGGCAGGAGAGTCGGAACCAAGGACAGTGGTGACTTCTACTTCTAGATCGAGACAAGTAGGAGAATATTTTAACTTTAACGTCCGTTCAGCTGGTGGCGAAAGAGTTTGCGCACTCCATGTGGCCATCTCAAATCACACACTTGTATCAGTGCAATGCTTAACAGGGAAAGCCGGCACATGTTAAGGAAACAGTCCTTTTTTATGGACCTAAATGTGTTTTATGGGACAATGCTGTGTGTGTGTGTGTGTGTGTGTGTGTGTGTGTGTGTGTGTGTGTGTGTGTGTGTGTGTGTGTGTGTGCAGAAAAATGATGTGTGTTTTGTGTGTTTGCAGAGGGAATTAATTAACAAGCAAGTCTGCATGGACCTGGAGAAGGCCACTCAGTGCATCACACAAGTATTACAGGTAACACACACACACACACACACACACACACACACACACACTCAACCCTGCATGGACCTGGAGAAGGCCACTCAATGCATCACACAAGTATTACAGGTAACACACACACACACACACACACACACACACACACACACTCACTCACTCACTCACAAGCAAGTCTGCATAGACCTGGAGAAGGCTACTCAATGCAGCCACGCAATGCATCACACAGGTAACACACAAACACACACAGTCTGCTTGTATAAACACACGGCCCTGTATAAGTCATGTTAATATAGAAGTGTAAATATTATTTATCACTATTTTTTTTGATCCTGCTTAACAGCATGAAGCAGGAAGGAATGAGGAACTCTGCGTGCTGATTCGCCAGCTTGAAGAGAAGGAGGCGGAGAGACTAGGCGGAGTTTAATAGAACAGCTGGAGGCAAACAAACAGCTGCAGCTGAAGATGGATGAACTACAGAAACACCTGGAGGGGAAAGGCGACTCGCTGACACAGGCCAACCAGGTGTATGTGTGTGTGTGTGAGAGAGGGAGAGAGAGAGGTTTTGAGGGTGGACAGTGCAATAGCAGCCAACCTAAAATGTAAGGAACGCGTTGGAGTGGGGCAGAGAGACTTACAGTATATAGGAGGAGATAAATCACTTCAGAAATCCTCCCATTGAAATGCATTACGGCCGTTCATAACTCAATGATGGCGAAAGAGTAGAGAAACTGGAAGTCCTACCTTACGGTGAAAATAGCCAATCGCATTGCTGAACGCTGTATGACTGACAGTTGGCTTTTTTGTTTCCTATCTCCGTCACTATGGTGATAGCCATGCCGCGAATGTCATACTTTTTAAGTCCATACGCCCAGCCAATCTGGACTTTTGGATATCTCCCCATTCATTTGGATAGGGCCTGGTCTTGTCAAGCCCAAATAGCTGCCCGAGGGCTTATCCAATTTGGTGGCCGAGTGATGCAACTTGCCTGAGTGGGGTCAATAGTGAGGATAGCATTTAGGTAGAGATATTGCACTACTTTGTACATACCAAACTGTCTGTAAATTAAGGGGGGGGGGGGGGGTTGCAGGTTTTTGTACATATTTGATGCTTCTTATATGTCTATTTTTGCAGTATGTTCTGTATCAATGCAACAGACTTTCAATTCGTTTCAATTATTGGTCTAAATCACACAAATCATTCTGTTTTTATGTTTGTCCATCACCTGCCAAAGGGACTACAGGCGTAAATTAGCACGACTGCTAAAACCTGGTGCAATGCATCTTTTCTTGTATTGTACAAGACTAATGCTGATTGTACACTGTCCCTTTTTAAATAAAAAATTAAATAATAAAAAAAATTAAATAAAAATAAACTCAAAATAATTGACAAGTGCTGGTGTAGCGTAAAGGCCTGGGCTAGCTGTGGGCAGTATGTGGTAAATTCTCACAACCCTCAAGAACGCTTCTAACAGATCATTCAGACATGACGGCAGACAGACAGCGTTAATGCTCATAACAACTTGACAAAGTCACTGATGTGATGTGTGTGTGTGTGTGCGTGTGTTTGTTACAGTCTACAGCTCTCCTGAAGAATGAACTAACAACAGCTAATCGCTTACAAACTGCTAGGTATGTACACACACAACCTTACACACACACTGAGTTAGTTTGTCTTGCATGTTCATTAATGTTTACTTTTTCTGTATTTTTTTTTGTGTCTGTCGGGGGGGGGGGGGGGGGGTGATTAATCGGTATGGCGAATAATGGGATTAAAATGGTGCATGTAAACCTACCTACTGAAAAACCTTGATCATTTCTCAAAAATGATTCCTTCAACAGGACGCTTCAGGAAGCAAATCAAGGGCCACGGGATAGAGACACACAACTCATGGTGAGACACAATGACACACACATACTCCTTACACACACACGCTCCTCAAACACTCATAGTCATACTATTGCATACTTAACACCCCTCTCACTCACACACACACTCACCGACTCACTACACATACAAAACCCATTTCTGTTTCCCACTGCTTGGTTCACATTCTTAATCTTGTGTGTTTTTTCAGAGCAGATTGATGTCCGTGAGTCCACTCATATCCCCTATCCTTCAAGAACGCTACTAACCGCTAACTAACGCTACTAACCGCTAACTAACGCTACTAACCGCTAACTAACGCTACTAACCGCTAACTAACGCTATTAACCGCTAACTAACGCTACTAACCGCTAACTAACGCTACTAACCGTGTAGAACATCCAACTACCATGCTGTAGGTTAGCTGTAGTGGACGGAGAGGCTCCGGCTACACGTATCTCACACACACACACACACACACATACACACACACACTCTCTCTCTCCCTCCCTCATTGATGTCAGGGGCTGCCATGCAAGGCGCTAATCTGCACATCAGAAACAATGGGTATCGATGGACACTTCAGGAGGAGCTGGCTTCAAACCTGCAACCCCACAGTTACCAAGCTTCTCCTCTGAACCATTGCCCATGTGATATTGCCATTGTGATATTAAGACATTATATTTTGATACATTGTTGATTAAAACTCTTAATAGTATTTGAGAGTAGCTGTGCTTCTTACCTTCTGTTTGCATAATTATAATCACATAAGGTGATGTTCTAATTGTAACATTCTGATTCAAAGTATGCACATAAAGGGGAAGACCAACACAGTATTCAAATAATGACAAATTTATTAAGTAAAGATGTTAACAAAAAATATAAAGTATAGATAAGGATAAAGTGTAGTGCAAGTCAGTATGGTGTTGTGCAAATCAGTCCAGAGGAAAACTAAGAAACAAACAGCAAAAGCTGGAGGAGGACGCATCCACATGAGTAGGGAGCAGAGGCCTCTTATACTTGACGCAGAGGACAAGTGCCGTGACACAGAAGCACCAGTAAGTAGAGTTAGTGAAACCAAGACAACAGGGCCGTAACATAATAAACTTGGCACGGGGGACTCATTTTAATAATGGGTTGATTACAATAATCAGTTTTGGTCATATATTATTCATTAGCACGTGGCTTATATAAGGGATACCATATAATTATACCATAATATAATTATATGGTATATAAGGGATAGCGTTTGGTGAGGCGATCATTATGGTGAAATATCTCCCAACAGAGTAATGCAACACATCCCGACTCGGTGAGGCGGTCATTAGCCACTACCGCATGTTATCCCACTTATTACACGGCTACCTACTGTAGATATTATTAACATGCAACAAAGTCTTGTCTATCACTGCTTTAATGGTAACTTTAATGATTAAGATGGATAATACGTCCACGGAAAAGAAGTATTCTGTCAACTTACAGATTAGCTGATTGATTAAGACAATGTTCTGTTTCACTTTTGCTTGACAGCGGTCTGTTATTAAAAACTTAATCAGACGTAGACCGTTGGAAAGTCCCATTGAAGTGAATGGAGCATTCTACAACATTATGAAGAGCCGTGTAATTGTGTGATAGCTGTCTCTTCTGCTCCTTCCTCTGCCTACTTCACAGATCCCTAAGAAACCCTTCTTTTTCCAGAATCTAGTGACAAACTTAACAGCCTTTGGACATGCCTTATTACTACTAGCCTTTCTACTTTGTTCACATGACAGTCCTCTTCTCTTTTCTTGCATGATTAAGGATGTCATGTGATCTGGCACAGGGACACTGAAGAGCCATAATAAAGCCTAAACCCAGGATAGAGGGGCTCAGTGAATGTGGAGAGGAACGTGTGCAGGTGTGTGAGTGTGTCAGAAGAGACGCTGTAGAAGGACACAGTGCCTGCTGGCCAGTCCAGGTACACCCCTACTCTTCTGGAGGAGGGGGCAGGTATGACAGTTTGCATGTTATTGTGCCAGGCAGAGTACCTGTTACTACGGCATTCCAAACTCCAGGACTTGGCATTCCGTCCAAACAAACTGTCAGCACCACTCCCTTTCCTCTGGATGCTTTTATATGCCACTGCTATCTCAGCACCATCACCACTCCACTCAGCCTCCCAGTAGCAGCGTCCAGACAGACCCTCTCTACACAGCACCTGAGCATAGGAGACAAATCTCTCTGGGTGGTCAGGATACGGCTGCTCCTCTCTCACACATGTCCCCTTTTTGTTCCCCTCAGAGAGACAGAGTTTTCTGTCTGCTGTGTTTGGGTCCAGTGTGAGCTCACAGGCATCTGCACACAAGAGGAGAGGAGCAGAAAACACTCTCATCAGAACAACCACTCATGTTTTTGTGTCCATAATTTTAAAAAAAGGTGGTTGTCAAAAGGCATTTTCCTTGGAAATGTGATTTATGTGTTTCGCTTTCCATGGTTGACTTGACAGCGATTTCTTTTTGTTTTGCCAACTCATTTTTTGAGTTTTACATGATTACATTGAATTCTAACAAGACCTTTAAGCTCTACCTACATTATTAGTGCATATTTTGTTGCAAGCAAAAAAATACCATAACAGAAAAGTAAAGAATAATATTAGTGACTCACATTTCTTTGGTCCTGGTTTCATCCTGCACTCTCCTCCATGGTCGTACCTTAAGAGAAGAAGAAGAACAAGAGAAAATGTCAACTGTCTGGATATAACTGAGATTAAATTGTGAAAGTACTTTATATTCATCATTAATGAGCAAAATAACCCAGCAAAAGTGCAGACACTCTCTTCTGCTGTTGTTCCTGACCCTAGACTCAGGTGTCGCCTAAACCCAGATCATTGACCCAGTTTACCCAGCTGGTGGTCCTACATTGTGAATCATTCCTGCTGGGTGTGATCATGTGTAGTGGGATGATCCATTTACTGTGTGTACTGGGGGTTGAACATATGAACTGCTGTGATGCATCTTTTTTGTGTTTCATTGTTCCATGTGTTGAGGATGGTGTTCTTAAAATTATTTATGCATTTCATTACCTACTAAACCCAGATTAACCCCAAGCACTCACCTGCAAGTCTTTAGATTACAGTTGGGATCATTCAGTCTGTCTGTGAGCTCCCTGACACCTGAGTCTCCTGGGTGATTGTAGCTCAGATCCAACTCTTTCAGGTAGGAGGGGTTTGATTTGAGAGCAGAGGCCAAGAAAGAACAACCCACTTGTGTGACCAGACAAAGAGACAGCCTGAAAAAAATATCCCTTTTCATTATCAATAGGAAAAAGCACCACATTATTCTGCAATATTCACAGATATAGTAACTTAATTTTACAAAAGCAAAAGTCAAAAATGGACTCAACTTGAGGGTAACAAACAACAGGGGAAGTCACACGTCATTATCACGGTGATGGATGATAAAAATATGACTTGACTGTTGTTTCCCATCACACACACACACACACACACACACACACACAGATTGTAACTTAAAGGAATATACCAGATTAAGTTTAAGCATAGTCCCGCTGCATGAGCCTTCTAACAACAATATATTTTGCATGAAATGAAAGAATTTTGAACAGCATAGAGCTAAAGCGAACGAGAAACCTTAACATTGAGTCGATGTAACCTCAGATCTTGCTTTCGGTTTCCAACAGTCAGGTCCCATTGATTCAGTGTAAAGTGCCTGTTCGCTTCTGCGTTCGTGTTCAGTCTGTGCTGTACAAAATAATTTAGTTCCACTCACTAACTAGCGCATTTAGCAAGCTCTTTCAACAGGGCTATGCTTGAATTCACTCTGGTACTTTCCTTTAAGCATTAAAGCTGCATTAAATAATGCAAATAAAACTCCATACAGTGTATGAATGCAAGATCTGATATCACCAAGTATTTAAGATTCCAGGATCAATGTCAAAACTCCATACAGTGTATGAATATAGTCTTCAGTTTAACTGTTTCTATTATATTTAATGATTCACTCTAAACACTTTAACAGGCCCCAAGCATTTCAGAATGTGTATATAGACCAGAACATGCATCATATAGAAGAGTCTGGTGAAAACAAACCTTAAAATCTGCAGTTCACAGTTGGGACTACTTAGTCCTATCGAGAGAAGCTGAACTCCGGAATCCTTCAGGTCATTATAACTCAGGTCCAGTTCTGTCAGAGAGGCTGAGGACTGCAGAGCAGAGGCTACAGCCTTACAGGATTCTGCTGTTAGCTCACAACACACCAGTCTGCGTAAAGTGAAACAGAAATTCCAGGCCGTTCACACAGTGGAAGAAGATAAAATACTACTGTGTGGTAACAGGAAAAGTACATCATGATCAGAAGAAACAAGAATATTACCAGACCAATTTCTGTATCTGTTACAGACCAAATATGAACTAGGCCTACTAAAAAATACATTCACATTAAGACAGAACCATCTTAAGGCAATACAGTCCAAGAATAGGAGAAAAAAAAAGGTCCCTGCATGGAGCTAATGACTAGTAAAGGCTGTAGGTCAGGGCTGGGCAATAATTTTGTTATAATTGATGGGTTGATGACAATAATCCATTCAGAAACAGCAATTGATGTTATTATACAGACAGAATTGTGAAAAGTTAATGTACAGCAAACTAATCCGAAATTAGGCATATAGTTCAAGTCAGGTCACAATAGAGGTTAAGTCAAAGAAACAAACCTTAACATCTGGAGTTTACAATTGGGGCTACTTAGTCCTGCAGAGAGAAGCTGAACTCCAGAGTCCTTCAGGTCATTGTGGCTCATGTCCAGTTCTCTGAGATGGGACGGTGTCCTTTGGAGCACTGATGCCATCATTTCACAGCTTTTGGAGAGGTGACACTGATTTAGCCTGTTCAACAGATGCAAACGATTTACACTGTTATCAGGTAGTGCTAACTATTCTAGGTCTTTAATTTGCCACAATCCTTGAGTGATTTTATATTTTGTCAACACAAGATTTGTACTCCTTCCATGAAACGGCTAAAATGCATATCTCACATTTCATGATTAAAAAATAGATTTAATCCAGAATCATAAAACAGTTCAGAAGTGTGTATTCTCAATCTAAGACAAATGATTCACTCACAATACTCTCTTTGAGACGTTCACAACAGGGAGCATTCTACGGAGTCCTTCCTCTGATCTCAGGTATTTCTTCAGATCAAACTCCTCAAAGTCTTCAGCTGACATCAGCAGCAGATAAGCCAGAGCTGAACACTGGGCTGGAGTCAGGTTCTTCTCCTCATCTGTTGAGCTCATGTATCTGGGCAACAGATATAACATATCAGGGATTTATAAAACAAAATTCACATTAATTTGGGGATTTGTTTGATCTCATTTAGTAAACAGTGTCCCAAAGCTCATAAACTATAATATTAAATGCGTGTGTGTGTGTGTGTGCAATATTATGGGTCAGTGTGCAATATAAGTGTATGTGCAATGTAAGTGTATGTGGAGGATATGCAATGCATTTCTGTACTGGCCAACTTTGGTGGTCTGGTTGATGGCAACTTTGTGACTGTGTGATTGTCTGTGGGCATTGGCCCATAAGTGTTAACATATGTATATATGTTACTGTGTGTATAACCCCTACCTCTCGACTGCCCAAGACGAATTTCTCTTCTGAGACAATAAAGGCTAATCTAATCTAATCTAATCTGAAATTGAATTGAAATATAGATGATCATTTTTTGCCATACTTGTCTCTTTGCCAATGACGTATATTTGTAATCAATGGTAATATGAATTTGAACCTATTTCATTATGGCCCCTATCTTCGTCATTGAAATTAAAATTATCAAACATCTTTAATAATTACCTGTTTATCTCTTCAACTAGTGAATTATCTCCAAGTTCATTCAGACAGTGGAAGAGGTTGATGATCCGTTCTGGTGAGATGCTCTTGCTGATCTTCTTCTTGATGTATTCAGCCGTTTTCTGGACACACAATTGTCTGGAAACTAACCGTGGCAGCACCCTGTCCAGAGGGTAGCGGATTTCAGGCTCCAACATTGGAGCCAAGCCGAGAAGGAAACGCACACAGAGATCTAAATGTCCACTCTCACTCTCTAAGGCCTTATCCACGGCCATCTTGTAGAGATCAAACCTAGAGTTCTTTAAACTAGAGCTAAACTTCTCCCAAGATGTTTGGATGAGGAGATTCTTCTTCTGAGTTGCATGTGTGTGAATTAAGTAAAGAGCTGCCAGGAATTCCTGTACACTCAGGTGCACAAAGCAGAAAATGCTGTCTCCACACACAGCTCTCTCCTCCTTAAAGATCAGTGTAAAAAGTCCAGCCTTCAGTGCTCCTGTATTTACATCAATTCCACAATCACTCAGGTCTTTCTCATAGAATATCAGGGTGCCTTCCTTCAGATGTTTGAAGGCTAGTTTCCCAAGTTTAACAAGAAGCTGCCCTTTTTCCTCTGCTTTCATATTTTCATCCAAATATTTCTCCATTCTAGTGATTTGGAAGACACTGAATTGTGTGTACATTTCTGTCAAGGTGTTGGGCATTTCTTGGCTGGGGGCTTTTTGATCCTCCTCCATTTTTCCGAGCACTGTTGCTATAATCTGACAGAAGACTGGTATATGACACATTATGTAGAGACTTTGATTTGATTTTATGTGTTCAATGATTTGTTCAGCTTTCTTTGGAATGACCCTCTGAAAATACTCTTCTCTGTGTCCTTCATCAAAGCCTTGGATCTCTGTCACCAAGTGGAAGAGGTCACACAGCTCCTTATTGGCTGCTGCTGGTCTTGTTGTGACCCAGATTAAGGCAGAGGGCAACAAGTTACCAGTTATCAGACTTGTTGTTAAAACAGCGACTGATGCTTTTTCTTTTGGGTCACAGATATGCTTGTCTTTATCCTTAAAGTCCAGCTGAAGTCTGCTTTCATCTAAACCATCCAACACAAAAAGAACTGGCCCTTTGAATTCATTGGTTTCTATATTTTTTTCAAGTTTTGGGTAAAATTTAAAGACAAGGTCAAAAAGACTGTTCTTGTTTTTGTATAAGTTCAGCTCTCGAAATGGAAGCACAAAAACAAGCTCAATATTCTGATTATTTTTTTCTTCAGCCCAGTCCAAGACAAACTTTTGCACAGCAACACTTTTCCCCACTCCAGCTATCCCCAAAGTTAAGACCTTTGTTACAGGTTCACCTGCATGATAGTGGCCAGAGAATATGTTTGGCAACTTTATCGAGTTAATTGTCCCAGAGCTTGACTTTTTCTCAATTTGTTTAAGGTGCAGTGTTGACACTTCATGTGAACTGTCAACTCCTCCAGTTCGACCTTCTACAACACTGAGCTCTGTGTAGATGACATGTAGCTGTTGGTCTCCCAGCTCTTGATGCACAAGGAAACGGTTCTCTCTTAAGATGGACTGCAGATGATTCTTTAGTGTAGACTTCTTTTCTGTTGGATAGGAAATATTGCAAATGAAAGTGTGTGATTTAGGTGATATTTTATGTTTACCATAAAGACAAAACGTGTTGATATTATTTTATATTTGATTTATTTTTACCTTTTCCTAGTTTGCTCTCTAAGTCTGAGGCCAGATTGATGTTTTCCATGGTCCTTAAGAATCACCAGTATGACTTCAGCAGATTTTTCTACATAGACCTTTTGCCCTATGTGGTCAAGTCACCTGTGACCGCTTCTTCCAGTTTCCCCCATGGCATTTCACAACTGTCTCTTACAAGACTCTGGAACCTTGTGCGTTGGTCTTCAGAAAGTGTGTCTAATGTTTCACGCATCATTTGGCAAACTGAGGAGGGCTGAGGTGTGTTGGTCCCACTGCGTGTGGCACAAATACATAGTGGTGTCAAGGTAAATATGTAAATGTTCAAATGTTTTGTTGCTTACTAAATGTCATTTCGCCAGTTGGTTGTTTCATGTCATTCATCTTGTAAGGTTGAAGCGATATGTAAAGTTAGAACTGCAGCATGTCTAATATATATATATTTGTGTGTGTGCTGGGGGGGGGGGGGGCAATTTTAAGGAATACAGATTAGGAGGTCAAGTATCAAGTGTGTGTGTGTGTGTGCGTGTGTGTGTGTGTATTAGCGACTGTGTGTGCGTGTCCGTGCATGCATGTGTGTGTGTGTGTGTGTGTGTGTGTATTAGCGAGTGTGTGTGAGCGTGTCCGTGCATGCATGTGTGTGTGTGTGTGTGTGTGGGGGGGGGGGGGGGGAGCACGCACTGTAAACTCACCCTAAACTATCCCTTTTACTTTGCTGAATCCCTCATTCTTCATGGACTCGTGGCTGGACACAGGAAGTGCTGCTCCGCCTGTCTGATGTCCACCAGCAGCATCCTCACCCTCTTCAGGGAAATCCATCCTACTCAATCTAGAAATAGACCAACATAAATAGACAGAATAAATACACACAGAGATATATAGAGGAAAAGAAGGCATGAAAGTATTGCTGAGGATTTGCTGATGAGGGAGGAGAAGGTTTCTGATAAAGTTCTGCAAGCGCAAGGTGCTAGGTGTGAATTACTCTCCATCACCATTTAGGGCAATCATGGGCTTGACGCAAGTTGTTGGGTGACATTTGGCATGGTAGATATTTGGAGAAATCGCAAGTGACTCGCAGGGCAACAGCCAATCAAGAGACATGATTCACATTTCCATCTTGGGAAGTCCATCTTGTTTTTTTTCCCCAGCAGTAACAAGGCAAAAACACCTCAGACAACATGAAAGCATGTCAATGGCAAACAGATTCGGCTGACAAATCTGTATAGTCTTTATGCTATTATGTAGAGGGTGGACACACAACAATGGCAGCATGTCAGTGACACACACACACACACACACACACACACACAAATACCAACACCACCACCACAGGCTTCACACACAACAATGGCAGAATGTGTGTGACACACGCACACACACACACACACACACACACACACAAATACCAACACCATCACCACAGGCTTCACACACAACAATGGTAGCGTGTGTGTGACACACACACACACACACCAGCGCCACCACCACAGACTTCACACACAACAATGGTCACACACACACACACACACCAGTGCCACCACCACAGACTTCACACACAACAATGGTCACACACACACACACACACCAGTGCCACCACCACAGACTTCACACACAACAATGGTAGCGTGTGTGTGACTATAATGATGAATCTTTCCTGTCCAATGATGATGGATATTCAGTATCACTGCAGTGTCATGTGTTTATGATTGGTACCTTAAATTTAATGTTCTGGCTGTGGGAAAATGCTATTGTCATCACAACCACATAGAACTAATATTATTGTGTTTGAGTTTTTTTGTATTATAAAGTCTATACATAGGCTATTACATATGATAAAAATAAATCATTATGGCCAGATAGTTGTCTAGTTCTTAGACAATGTTGAATATTGTTCATTGGCTGTATGCATAGTGGACAGTCACACCATATGACATTTTTTATGTTTGGATGATTGTTTTAAGTCAAAATCTAAATACAACACCAACAATTTTAGTATCGCTGAAGTTGATCCTATCAGACCAACAACATTTCCAACAATTGGCATTTTTATACGTGTGTGACACATGGACAGTCTGAATTTTGCTAACGTTATCAGTCATCATCCACCCGTGTGTGTGTGTCAGGGTGAATGCAGCTGGGCTAACGTTACCATTCATAACAAAAGTTTAGGCCTAACGTTACTTGTCTAAAAGTCAATTGACATTAGTCTATAGGCTAGGGGGTCCCCATGCACCCCCCAGGACTAAACTTCATGGGTATCTCCTTGTAGCCCTGGACCTGAAGTTTAAGAAAAATCATGTTAACAAGAAATAAACTCATTCTCACTATGCATGGCACACCACTTTTTAACTGCTACCGAATGGCGAAAAAATACCGATTTTTAGGCCTCGGGAAAAGGAAATTGCTGGTTTCTTGGGCATAGATTGGTCAATATTAACAAATTATATATCATTGTAAAGCTCTTGATTAGTACTATCATAATATAGGGGTTAAACTTGTATTGATTAAGATTTAACCCATATATTGACCTTATAATTGAAGCCGCATAGCCAATATCCATAAAATACCATATGGTCAATGAGCGAGGGGGATCCAAATGCACCCCCTTTCTAACTAATTAAGTTAGTATTTTCTTGTTGCCCACATCTCAAAGATTCAGAAAAACCATGTTAACAAGAAATAAACTCATTTCCACTGTACATGACGCAAAACTTTTTAACATACAAAAATACCGATTATTAGGCCCAAGGTCAAATGAGATTGCTCATTACAGCTGCATAAAGTGCTCCATATGAACTTATTATGTTAACTAAACTTATCATTGTGAAGATTTTGAATAGTCCTATCATAAAATAACAGTTAAATACTAATTAAGTAAGAAATAACTCATATAACGACCTTGTAATTGCAGCCGTATAGCCAACATTTATAATATACTATATAGTCAATGTGTGAGGAGGGATCCATATGCACCCCCTCTCTAACTAACTAAACTAGTATTTTCTTGTTGCCCTGATCCCAAGGATTAATAAAAATCATGTTAACAAGAAGTAAACTCATTCCCACCATGCATGACACAAAACTTCTTAACTTAAATAACGATTTTTAGGGGAAGGCAATGGCATCCTCAGGTTTAAGATCAAGACTAAAGAAAATGCTTGAAGTTAATGTACATTGTTAAAATTGTTGTCTCGGGTAATGAACAATTCATAAACAAAAGATGATGAAGAAACAGGTTGATTGCTTTCTGTAGAATTAAATTAAAATGTATTTAGCTTACTACCATAACATTAGCTTGACCGTTTCTTAATAAAAGTTGCTGAGTTCACAAATCATGTGTAATCCACTCCAGAATTTATATAATGGGCATTTCCATCCCAATTCACCACCAAACACCTTTTTATCGCATCCGGAGTCAATCCAGAGTCCAATGTCAAGTCCACATCATTATTCTTTGAGGCTACCGAGTGGTGCAACATAGACCTAATGAAAACTTGCACAATGCAAACAGGTGCAGGCATGAAGATGAAACTTTCAGTTAGCGTTGGCTGCCATTATGCTATTTGGTCTGTGTTGCATAAAATCCGGTCATCCTCATATCTATCGACAGTACTTAACCATGTGAGACAACAGGTTTACAGGTTAATTCACTCCAGATAAAGCAATGGTATTTTTTCCTAAATGGCATATTGGGTACCATATGCAGATGTATATGGCCCCCTTTCAATTACTCATCCCACTATCCAAGTCACTCAAATGCTGAGTCTGAGAATTGCAGATAAAGCACTAACAATTTGCATTCTATTGTTTGCAAGGGCACAATCACTGGTTACAGTGAGAGTTATGTTCTCTTTAGCCATGAATATGCTGCTGAAGTCAGCAGAGGTGCAGTACAGAGGACCCTTCAAAAAGTCAGGGGCCCATCAGTCCCCTATGAATGACCTTATGGTGACCACAACATTGGTGCCAGGTTGCAGGTGGAGCCTAGAAGACCTTGTACTCTGGACATGATATGGCATCAGGCTGAGGAGGGTTTGGAAGTTTGTTGTGGCCACTCTACAGCAAGGGCCAAGGGAAACAAAGGCAGCAGCTAGTGTACAGTCAGATGAGGTCCATGCTGAAGTGGAGGAAGGTCACTCCTACAGGCCACTAAGTATGTGGCAGCGGGGATATTGGTCACAATGGGACCAGACATTAGATTGAAATATCACTTGGACAGGGCTTTAGAAGAGTGAATCACACCAAAATAGATTCCTGATCTGAGCTGTTGCCCAAAAGCATTGGGAGTGGGGTTTTATCGCCTAGTGTCAGAACTAGGTGTTGACAGCTATAGCTGAGGTAATCACCACAGAGATGGCTTACAGCAAGCAGCAACATCCAACAATGCAATCCATAACCTTTGTTAAAGCAGGGTAAAGGCAGTGCCATCACCCAACAGAGTGACCCTAACCCAGGAAACAGCACTAAGTTGGAATCTGGGAGGGAGGCAAAATTTCATAGTGACTGCACTCAGGTTAGATATGGTCCTGGTGTCAGAAGCAACAAGTGGTCCTGTCTGAGATGACTGTCTCCTATGAAGAAAAGACTGCATGGAGGAGGCCTTTGAGAAGAAAAGAGAAAAGTATGAGGGATTGGGTGATTGTAGAAGCCTGTAGGGCTGTAGGACCTGATGTGACCACATTAAGGTTGGCTGCAGAGTTTTTGGAGGTCAATCTCTACCATGTATTGAAGCGCTTGGGTTTGGGAGGGCTACAGATACAAAAGCCATCAGGATCATTAAAGACAAGGCAGAAAAGGCATCCAGGTGGGTGTGGATCAAGCAGGGCAATACGTGGGAAACAACTGCTACTTGGGCACAAGCTGGGAACTTTTTACCCCCAGCTGGGTCGC
The DNA here is from genome assembly GCA_027497455.2 of Sardinella longiceps. Classification (NCBI taxonomy): domain Eukaryota; kingdom Metazoa; phylum Chordata; class Actinopteri; order Clupeiformes; family Clupeidae; genus Sardinella; species Sardinella longiceps. The sequence continues at coordinate 29,539,953 of JAODXP020000033.1, read as the reverse complement.
CTGGTTAAGGGTGACTGATATTGAAAGACTTAAAGGCCCCAGTTTACATCATTGATGATGTGCCCAAGTAGTATCAGAAGATACACTATATTTAAGAACCAGGGTGGACTTTATTTCCAATGTGATTTGCTTATTGTGCTACCCCAGTGTGCAGATTTTCATTGCGTTAAGAGAAGAGACGAGTATATAAAAAATGTGTCCATCCAGGTTTGAAGAGCAATATCTCAAGAACCAAAGATAGAAGGCTAAAACTTCCCCTTGCTTGTAATAATATATGGAAGAATATTTGTACAAAATTCAGGAAAACATTTGGAATATCATGTCAAAGTCACAGTGTTGGTGTTAATATAGGATTACCCATAATAGAAATCTCGGAGTGGTTTACACATACAGTAATTTATTAACTACTATTTAAAGCAAGTTTTCATATAGAAGGGTCAAGCGAATGTTAAGGTATTTATAGTAGCTCAATTAACTGAAGTGTTGTAATTTTATATGATAGATATTCTATATACTGTATTTGTGTATTACAGACTTATACAGGCTATTACAATATCTCAAACAAGTAGTAATGTTATAGTTTACCTATTAATGCTAAGCATCCTGTGTGAGGAGTGACACAATTACTGTTTTTGGGGGTGGGATCTCTGGGTTATGTGTTGGGATTTGTGTGTACAAGGGTGAGATTGGGATGGGCAAACATTTCGTCATAGCATATGGGACATCAAAACAATATACTACGATGAAATTCCAGTAGTAGGTCAATCTATTTACACACATCAGTTTTACATATAGGCCTAAAGCCTATGAGTTTCAAGCATTTCCTTCATTTACAAAATAAATAGCTAAGATAGACAAATAAGTGAATACATAGTTAAAGTATTGTATTCAACCTTCTTGCTAAACATGTTTTAAGTTAATTCTCCAGAATGCAGTCAACCTGTTTTATGATCTATTGTTAATTAATTGTTCATTACCTGAGACAACAATTTTAACCATGTTCATTCATTTCAAGCATTTTATTTAGTCTTGATTTAAAATCTGTGGATGCCATTGACTTCCACATATGGGAAAACCTGTAAAAGGACATTGCATTCAGGTTTTCACCTTAAGTGATTAATTAGATTTTGACTTGGTAGCAGCGGCCTTATTGGATTTCTCCATTTATGGGCATTATGGGTAATTTTTGAGCCTGGCATACAGAAGATTTAAAGACTGTAACATTTATTTTATGATAAGACTATTCAAAGGCTTCGCATGATGAGTTAAGTTAACATAATAAGTAAAACTAGGCAGATGCAATGGGTAATCTAATTTTCCCTTGGGCCTAAAAATCGTTATTTTGGTAAGTTAAAAAGTTTTGTGTAATGCATAGTGGGAATGAGTTTACTTCTTGTTAACATGATTTTTATTAATCCTTGGGATCAGGGCAACAAGAAAATACTAGTTTAGTTAGTTAGAGAGGGGGTGCATATGGATCCCTCCTCACTCATTGACTATATAGTATATTATAAATATTGGCTATACGGCTGCAATTACAAGGTCATTATATGGGTTATTACTTACTTAATTAGTATTTAACTGTTATTTTATGAGAGGACTATTCAAAATCTTCACAATGATAAGTTTAGTTAACATAATAAGTTCATATGGAGCACTTTATGCAGCTGTAATGGGCAATCTCATTTGACCTTGGGCCTAATAATCGGTATTTTTGTATGTTAAAAAGTTTTGCGTCATGTACAGTGGGAATGAGTTTATTTCTTGTTAACATGTTTTTTCTGAATCTGTGAGATGTGGGCAACAAGAGAATACTAGTTTAGTTAGTTAGAGAGGGGGTGAGGGGTGCATATGGATCCCTCCTCACTCATTGACTATATAGTATATTATAAATATTGGCTATACGGCTGCAATTACAAGGTCATTATATGGGTTATTTCTTACTTATTTAGTATTTAACTGTTATTTTATGAGAGGACTATTCAAAGTCTTCACAATGATAAGTTTAGTTAACATAATAAGTTCATATGGAGCACTTTATGCAGCTGTAATGGGCAATCTCATTTGACCTTGGGCCTAATAATCGGTATTTTTGTATGTTAAAAAGTTTTGCGTCATGTACAGTGGAAATGAGTTTATTTCTTGTTAACATGGTTTTTCTGAATCTTTGAGATGTGGGCAACAAGAAAATACTAACTTAATTAGTTAGAAAGGGGGTGCATTTGGATCCCCCTCGCTCATTGACCATATGGTATTTTATGGATATTGGCTATGCGGCTTCAATTATAAGGTCAATATATGGGTTAAATCTTAATCAATACAAGTTTAACCCCTATATTATGATAGTACTAATCAAGAGCTTTACAATGATATATAATTTGTTAATATTGACCAATCTATGCCCAAGAAACCAGCAATTTCCTTTTCCCGAGGCCTAAAAATCGGTATTTTTTCGCCATTCGGTAGCAGTTAAAAAGTGGTGTGCCATGCATAGTGAGAATGAGTTTATTTCTTGTTAACATGATTTTTCTTAAACTTCAGTTCCAGGGCTACAAGGAAATACCCATGAAGTTTAGTCCTGGGGGGGTGCATGGGGACCCCCCTAGCCCATAGACTACATAGTTGATAGGACATTGTTGCAAGTGTATTTTCTGTAGAAAGCCTATGAATGCAAGCCTATTTGCACTAAACATAGTAACGTTATAATCTCACGAATATGCACATGCATCGACTGTAAAATGGTCATTACTAGCCTAATTAATTAAGGTTACTTTAATCATTGAGTTCAGTCAACAAACGTATATCGGTAACTCGTGGCCAGTTAACGTAGCATAGAGATCCAACTAAATCAACTGGCCTTTCGTCTCCAACTGACGTCCGGCTTTTTACAAGTCCGCTTTCGATCACAAATGTTAATTGTACCAGAGACACTTTGATTGTACTCACCTTAAAAGATCATGGACTCGCTAATTCTTCGAAACAACAGACACTCCTAACTTCAGCTTCAACATACTTCCGTTTTCACTTGTTTCGTGTTGATCACGTGTGCGCGCACTTGTGGGAGCAGTGCAGGAGGCGTAGCCTACTATTAGAATCCAAACCCGAAGTCTTGTAAACTAGGATTTCTGTGAGATTATGTCTTCATTCAACATGTAATAGGCTACTCATAATACTGGATCTCCACATATTCACAGCAATGTTGAGTTCAGGTGGTTAGTTAGAGACCCAGACAAAAGCAGTGAAGATCCAGTCAGCCTCGAATGACAGAATTATTTAGTGTGCAAGATTGCCCCCTGATGGTCAGCAGTGCAATTACAATTTGGACACAACATGAGCTGTAGAGACCATGGAGGTATTAATAAACCTGGAGAAACATACCAAGTCCCGCCTCCCATTCATTCCAATGTGGAATGCTAGGCTAGAGAAATTCATCCAAAATTGAACAAATTTTTCAGTTGTCAAGATGGCGTTTCATTGAGCTCACTTCCGACTCCATTTCATTAGGCCAATGAGGGCCCATGTTACTAACGGAGATGAGGGCGGCACCAGGCGGCACACACCTGATGTGCACAGGGAGCTCGTTAGCATGAGCTGAAAGTGCAGTATTAACCAATCAGCATATGTCAAATGGAGTCGGATATGATGTAATTTCTGGAAAATGGCGACGAGGAAGTGCAATGCTAATTGGCGAAGCTAATCAGCCAAATCCTGACCCCCTGGTAGAGACAGCTCAATGGTGTGTTTTGCCCCCAAAGACACCTTCCAGGCAGCACAGCCTAAGGCACTACCTTTATCCTATCCCTAACCCTAACCCCCTCAACCCTCATCCTAACCCTAAACTGAGTGAAGTAGTGCCTTGAAGACAGCACTACCTGGAAGGCACCGTTGAGGGCAAAAGAAAACCACCAAAGACCGTAGAGACATAACTGTAGCAAATCTGAGAGTGAAGATCAGAACCTGAGAAGAAGCTCCTCTTGCCCAACATGAGTGTCTCTAATGACCTCATAAATGCTCCACTGGCTGTAAAGCCACAAGGGTCAGACCAGAGATATTATTATTATTATTATGTGGTCTGACTGCCTGACATGTTTATTATTTGCAGAAGCCCACAGTTTAAATAATTGTGTAAATTCTTTGTCCCAGAAATTTTATGTTTTTACACAGGACAAAAATGAACTTTAACTACTACTATTTTGAGTTGGGTATTTTGTGATTGAGACACTATCAGGGATTTGTGTTAGTGACTGTATTGCCATGGTGGAGGTCTCCATTCTCTGAGTGATTTTATTTTTTGTCATATCTTTTTGGTATCCATTTAGACTGAAACTGATTATGTTTGTGTTGATGGTGTACTGTTACATAAATCATTCTCACATGCCATGTCACTCTTGTGCTTGATAATACTTAAGGTCCACCTGTTAATTTTATGACATCAAATTGTAGTTTCTGAAAATATTTTCATGACTGAAAAATAATTCATAATTGTAAATGTTTAAAATATTTGCATGACAAGACAGCAGTCCATTGAGGATTAGATTGACTCAGTTGGCCTACAACAAACTCTAAGTAAAGATTTTAATTCCAACTGTCTTACATAATAGTGCAAGTTAATTTAGTTGATGTTGCCTGGGCACCAAACACTTGGAACTGTGTGTGGTAAAGCTGTGTGAGCGCCACATTAAAGTCCTCTATGTTGTCATAGACATTAGGCTCTGCTGTACCGTCTCCTGTCATCTCTAGTATGTAGCCCACTGACACACATGGAATCTGATTCTCATTCTGACTCTCAATCTGATTCTCTTTCTGATTCTCAATCTGAGTCTGGTTCCAATTCCGATTCTGAATCTGACTCTGGTTCTTTCTCACACAGCTGAAAGTGGACCAGTAGTAGCTGGGGATGTTCACTCTGTTCAGTTCCACATCTCCCACTGTCCTGTTTAGAAAGGTGTCCCCTGGAACAACCCCAGTCGGTCACCACAAAGGCCGTGTGGTTGCTGCTCTCTAAGTCACAGTCATCCCGCATCTTCTTTTGCAGCGGTTCCTCCACCGTGTCAAACCACCTCAGATTGTCTGTGTTTCTCTGTGGAGCCACGTTGGTGAGGGTGAATGTGGACTCGGCCTGGTCCTGCTCGTAATTGTAGCCGTTGGGGTAGACGTGACCTCTGTCGTACCCCGAGCCCAGATAGTCCTCGTTTAAAGCCTGCTTGGCCCCAAACACAGTCCTCTCATCAGCCATCAAAACACACACACACACACACACACACACACACACAAACACAGTCCTCTCATCAGCCATCTCTGACACATCGTCAAGCTGCAGGTCACATAACACACAGCAGAGGGCAGGAGAGAGTCAGAATAGATCAACACACACACACACACACACACACACACACACACACACACACACACAGTCCTCTCATCAGCCATCTCTGACACATCATCAAGCTGCAGGTCACATAACACACAGCAGAGGGCAGGAGAGAGTCAGAATAGGTCAACACACACACAGCACACTCAGCAGCCATTTCTGAAAGAGACACACACACAAATACACATACCAAAGGGCAGCACAGAGTCAGATAAATCAAGACATGCCTGTCCTGCTCACTCTCTCGCTTGTACACTTCTAAACGATTCAATCATGAAATTCTTATTCTCTCTCTCTCTCTCTCTCTCACACACACACACACACACACACATCTTCTAGACCAACCTGGGGCTCGATCATGAAGTTATTCTTCCTCTCCACGTGCTTGTGAGCTTTAAACAGGAACGCTGAGTAGACAGGGATCCTGTTCCGGGTGTCGTAGAGCGTGGGAACCTGTAGATATTCTTGTACTTCTGGCAGATCTGCTGGTACCTGACTGGGTGACTCTGGTCTGTCAGCACAGTAGGAGGGATGTTGGCCATGAAGAACTGAGGACAAGACTTAGCAAAGGACTCGACCACCTCCTCCTCCACCAATGAGACGAGAGCCAGCAGCACCAGCGGACCAATCAGCTTCATGAAGATGATGGATGATGATGACGATGATGATGATGAAGAACAGTCTTCTCTGACAGCTCAGGAGGAGAGTGAGGAGAGCAGCTCAGAGAGTGTCAGCTTAAATACTCACCAGACAAACACTCACACACACACACACAGAGTCAACATTCGGCTTTCGCCCAGGCTAGGGATGTTTACCTTCATAGGCACTCTTTGGCTCTGACAAACTTAACACCTTTTACTACAGGTAAACTACACTCTTCCATCTCCCTCCCCAGACCAACTGTTGCCCCCTTCACTCACCTGGCGCGCCTCTCCCTCCCTCCTGTGGTGTATTTCCTGGTCTATATGGTAAAAATAGTATCAAGGAGAACTGGAAAATGTTCACAATATTATTAGCAGGAGAGGCTGAGTGGGTGTGTGTTTGTCTCTGTGCCAACATAATAGCAGAGGCCCCTGTGAAAAATGCAACCGTCAGCTGCAGACCATGTCTAAGTTTAAAAGCCTGTCATATGGTGGGATTTCTTTCTTTCTACTAAAGATCTTTAAAAGCCAATTATCTTTGCAGCGGCAGCCTGACATGGACATAGACTGTCTGAGGAGTCTGTGATTACCGATAACCCATCCAGACATGGACATTGACTGTCTGAGGAGTCTGTGATTACCGATCACCCATCCAGACATGGACATACCGATAACCCAGCCGGACATGGACATACCGATAACCCAGCCAGACATGGACATAAACTGTCTGAGGTGTCTGTGATTACTGATAACCCATCCGGACATGGACATAGACTGTCTGAGGCGTCTGTGATTATGATAACCCAGCCAGACATGGACATAGACTGTCTGGCTGGGTTATCATATCACAGACGCCTCAGATATGGACATAGACTGTCTGAGGCATCTGTGATTACCGATAACCCAGCCAGACATGGACATAGACTGTCTGTGATTACCAATAACCCAGCCCGATTAAAGGCAAAAGGCCCAGAAAATATCTTTAAAAATATAAATAAAAGCCAATTATCTTTGCAGCGGCAGCCGGACATGGACATTGACTGTCTGAGACCTCTGTGATTACCGATAACCCAGCTGGACATGGACATTGACTGTCTGAGGTGTCTGTGATTACCGATAACCCAGCTGGACATGGACATTGACTGTCTGAGGTGTCTGTGATTACCGATAACCCAGCTGGACATGGACATTGACTGTCTGAGGCGTCTGTGATTACCGATAACCCAGCTGGACATGGACATTGACTGTCTGAGGCGTCTGTGATTACCGATAACCCAGTCGGACATGGACATAGACTGTCTGAGGAGTCTGTGATTACCGATAACCCAGCTGGACATGGACATAGACTGTCTGAGACGTCTGTGATTACCGATAACCCAGCTGGACATGGACATAGACTGTCTGAGGAGTCTGTGATTACCGATGCGATAACCCTGTCACACATAGGCCAGGGAATGAGTAACTAAGAAGACACAAAAAGTCCAGAAAGTACTCGGTCTCTGTGAATTGATTGAATTCCCTTCTGTTTAATTCAAACCAGTTAAGTGTCAAAATAAGTGGTATGGATTGTGGGTTATAATAAGGGCTGAGGAGTGTTAAAGTACGGCCTTTTTAGCATGTTTAGCCCCTTTTCTGGAGTCTCTAGAATGAAATGCAATCATCAACACCAACATTTTGACGACTGGTCCTGTCTCGGATATTTGGCTCATTTAGAATCTCCCCTTTTCAGCTTCAGAATGGCTTGCTTTGTGCCCAATAATATCCTTAAAACAACCTTAAACCATTATTTTGAAACAATTATCGTAGCAAAATACAGTTTCTGTCATGTTTACGTGGTATGTTCTGGATATTCTGGACCTTTTTTTTTTTTTTAAGCGTAGTAATATCAATTAACACAACAAAAAGGCAAATAAAGCTGCATAGCATGATCCACACACACACACACACACACACAGAGAGTCTCTGTGTGCCTCTGAAGCTGAAAGTGGCGCTGGGTTGCAGAGCAAATATGATCCTCACACACACACACACACACAGAGGAGATATGATCCTCTTCTTCTCACATCCTCTGACTGTGTCCACACACACACACACACACACACACACCAAAAAGTCAGACCATATTTTGAATTTATTTATGAATTTACAGGCCTGTTGAACAAGTAAACCCTGAGGAAATAAAATATTGTTTCAAATAAAAAATAAAAATCTCTTTTTCTCACCACTTATTTTTCACAGCATGCAGAAGAGTCTTTATTACAGCAAAAGTCTTTACAGTTACAAAATAATCTTAAATCAAATATCAATTAATGATGTGTATGTGTGAGGGAGAAGAAGAGTGTGTGTGTGTGTGTGTGTGTGTGTGTGTGTGAGAGAGAGAGAGAGGAAAAAAGAGGAGGGCAAATGAAGCTGAAGGGAGGAAACACACAGGATAAGAGAGAAAAGCAAATCTGAGTGTGTGTGTGTGTGTGTGAAAGAGAGAGAGAGAGAGTGTGTGTGAGTGCGTGTGTATATGTGAGAGAGAGAGAGAGAGAGAGAGAGAGAGAGAGAGAGAGAGAGAGAGAGAGAGAGAGAGCGCGTGTGTGTGTGTGTGTGTGTGTGACGCATGTAAGGGAGAGGTAAAAGAGATGAGGAGAAAACAGGTGACAGCAACAGAGAGAAGAATGATGGACATAGAGGAGGCAGAACACACACACACACACACACACACACACACACACACACACACACACACACATAAAGGAGTGTATAAACTATTGTGTGTGTGTTACTCTGCTATATGAGGAGGTCATGTGATGTGGCACAGGGACACTGAGGAGTCATAATTCCAAACCCTAAACCCAGGGTAGAGGGGCTCAGTGAATGTGGAGTGGAACGTGTGCAGGTGTGTGAGTGTGTGTGTGTCAGAGGA
>JAODXP020000033.1:29491030-29526030 GCA_027497455.2 Sardinella longiceps | reverse complement strand
AAATGGTGGTTTAACAATGTGCTCTATGGGCAGAGACATGGACTTTATACAGGTGTCATAAAAACAGCTTGGAGGCGTAAGGTGCTATCACTATCTGGTGCACTGCATCCACTACCAGTGATGAGAGCAGACTGCAGTAGAGCCCTGCACTGGACTGTTTCCTTCATCCCACATCTGGTCAACAAATTAGGAGCTTAAAAAAATCCTCAATTTGTTCTTGGAAGACCAAATCCCCACATTGACATTGTGTCATCAACCAACACCATCAGCATGGAAGCAGCTCTGGCTAACAGACATCTATGCTGGGTTGGCCACATCATCCGTATGCCTGGCCATCGCCAAACCCTCTATGGACAACTGCACAACTCTACACGGGCTGCTGGTGGTCAGAAAAGGCACTACAAGGATTTTACAAATGAACTCCTGAAGCGCTACGACATCAACCCAGGCCTCTAGCACTCAGCAGACCAACCTGGCAGGCTACCTGCATTAAGGCCACTGGACAAGTTAACAACATCTTCCTTCAAAGGAGGTTGTGCAAATCAATGCCAGCTGTGGGCAAGTGTGACTCCCAGATTGGCCACACATGAACCAAACACCAAAACCCCTCAGGAGTAAAAGTAATCATCGGACATGATGATTGTGTGTGTGTGTGTGTGTGTGTGTGTGTGTGTGTGTGTGTGTGTGTGTGTGTGTGTGTGCACTTACAACCCCACTGCTATGCACTATACTGAGTCCTTCCTCCAGCACTAGCAAAGGGACCAGGCCAGTATGTGTGTCCAAGACAAGACAAGACAAGACAAGAGGTATGTGTGTGTGTGTGTGTGTGTGTGTGTGTGTGTGTGTGTGTGTGTGTGTGGTGTTTGAGTGTGCAAGCCTGTGTGTGTGAGTGTGACAGTACATGTTATGTGTTTGTGTATGTATGTGTGTGTGTGTGTGTGTGTGTGTGTGTGTGTGTGTGTGTGTGTGTGTGTGTGTGTGAGACAGTTCTGCTTTTGGATTAGTGGTCAAGGGCTCCAGTGCAGCTGAACATGCTATAGTTACACCCCTGGGGTGTATTTCTGTGTGTGTTTCTTTCTCTTGGACCCTTACTGAGAGTATTTAAGGCTGTTATAATGTGTCTTATGGTATGTGTCTTATGGTGTGTGTGTGTGTGTGTGTGTGTGTGTGTGTGTGTGTGAATTGGATAGAGAGGCAAGATGTGTTAACCTATGTGCCCCGACCAAAGACACACACACACACCAGTGTGTCCAGTGGCCAGCTGGGTGTCTATGAAGAGTGACAATGATCTCCATCAATTGTGTGTGAATTTAGAGAAGAGGGTGTGTCTTTGTGTGTGTGTGTGTGTGTGTGGCTGTTCTACAGGACTACAGGGTGGTAGTGTGTGTGTGTGTGTGTGTGTGTGTGTGTGTGTATATGTGTGTGTGTGTGTGTGTGTGTGTGTGTGTGTGTGTGTGTGTGTGGTTGGTTCTGTACCCAAGCAGACCAATAAAACAGACCCCCTACTAAATGAGGTGGTGTGGTGCCCTGTACAGGGACTGTAGTCTGTAGTGCTGTAGCATAGTGAAGTGGAGTCTGCTTAGTCTTTCTCACTTCCAGCTGCAGCTGCCATCTAGTTCCTTAGTGTGAAAAGAAGGCCAGAGTGTGTAAGGCCCTTCCTGATGGTTTTACACTTCTGCAGGTCAAGACTCCCACAGTGCCTCCCCACGGCACACCATTAGCAACTGGGTACCTTGTGGCCCCAGACTGGACTGTGTGGGATCTCAGAGCAGATTGGAGCCCCAGAGGTACAGGTGCATGACCCACTGGCATGTGGACATACTCTATCACTGACCATTCCCATCACCTGCTGCCTTGTAGGTTGGGCCTTTTGAGGCAAAGGCTGGGACTGAGAGAACATTCTACAGAACATGATCAACTTGGAATCCATACAATTGATTCAATCTGCATGGTCAATGTAGTCATAATGTAGCATTTTGCAGGACTACAATGTAACAGTAAGAAATGGAATTTCTGCAAAATTTACATACATGTAGCACCCCACAGATTCACCATCCTCGGTAGTTCCAACCTCTATTGTAGGTTGGGAGGGAGGACAACTCCAACTTGAAATCCATAAAACAAGCTGATTCAACCTGCAGGTCAACCGGTCATAATAATGTAGCCTATTTTGCAGGACTGTGCCAGTGTTCCAAAGTGCCCTTTGAATCATGTTGAGGCTAGGGCTGGGCGATATGGCAAAAAAAGTTATCACGATTTATTTTCTCAGATTGAACGATCATGAATGATATAAAATCCCCCCCCCCCCCAAAAAAAAAAATCAAATTAATTTTTTTTTAAAAAGGAAATAACACTGATATAGGCTTTTCTAGTGATCTTGTCATTACACTGGCTCATATGCAATTGCAAAAGGCCTAAAGATAGGCTACTGCAATTTATTGATCTAATTTATTGCAATTATGGCATCCCAAAATGCATAAACTTTCATAAACTGTCTTTCAAATGAGTATAGCATAAACATGATACACATACATTTCTACCAGACAAGGTGATATATGGTGTGATGCATACAATGCATGAGCATACTGTAATAACCTGCAAGTTTGTGTGATAATGATGTTTTGTTATCTGTTAAGTTTCCTTGGTTGCTATGTGTCTTTTTTGGGAATTAAGGGGTGGAGTGTAAGTGTGCCTGTGTGTGTGTGTGTGTGTGTGTGTGTGTGTGTGTGTGTGTGTGTGTGTGTGTGTGTGTGTGTGTGTGTGTGTGTGTGCGCAAGGTGCAAGAGAGTGAGTGTCAGAGAATTGGGAGAGAGACAGTAGCATTGCCGCTGTGTTGGAAGTTCTAAAAGCGGGAGTTGTGGCTAAAACAGCAATTCGTTGTTGTTGTAGGCCTATGTGTCTACAATAAAGAAAGGGAAGTTCACCCTGTTAAACTGTGTCCAGCAGTAGGCTATCACAATACTTTAATTCAGGGTGAAATGCATTTATTGTTTCCATTCGCTCTGCAGGAGGCTTTAATTTCACTGACGAGTTGATTTCATGTTAAACAAAGACAGTCTTTGCGTCTGCATAAATACTATAGAGGACGGATGGTGGTGCAGGGAACTTGGATTGTTAGCAGCAGTTGGCGCGCACCTTTTCAACATGTAATGCACATGATCAAGAAAATATGCCCTCAGCTGATCACCGTGAACGAAATAAATTTGATTGCGATCCCTAATCGAGATCGCATAATCACCAAGCCCTAGTTGAGGCCACATAATAAACAACCCAACAATCATTCCTCATAACTATTTCTATTTCCAACTACTATTAACAACTTCACTTAGGATTCCCTACAAGTCTGTGAGTTTGAAAGCACATCCCCACCCACATAAAGAGTCTAAATGTTTACTGGAACAAAAAAAAGACTGAAAGAGCCGTCCTCACATAGACAGAAACAAGAATTACAAAGACACACAAACACACACACACACACACACACACACACACGTACACACGCACACACAGACAATCTATAAGAGAAGACAGACAGCACATAATACCAGACTTGTAAATGCACATTAATATGAATGTTGACTTTCTCTCTCTCTCACACACAAACACACACACACACACACACACACACACACACACACACACACACACACACACACACACACAAACACAAACAAACAAACAATATCAGTGACTCACATTTCCTTGGTCCTGGTTTTATCCTGCACTCTCCTCCATGGTCATACCTTAAAAAGGACAGAAGAAAATATAAATATACTGGACACACACACACACACACACACACACACACACACACACACACACACACACACACACACACACACACACACACACACACACACATTAAGGATAGTGTATGAAAGTACTTTACTTCCATAATGGGAAAAATAACCCAGCAACACTACCACTTGTTTTTTCCCCAACAGCCATATGAACTTAAATTTACATCATTACACACACAGCAAAGAAACAGAACCATCTTACCATCTTACTATAACACTGTTCATTAGCCACATATTCAACAACATCAACACCTTCAAATCAAATCTCTCTCTCCAGAATCATCCTCACCCTGCCTGCACTAAACATGCAAAAATAGTCCAACCTCTCCCACTGGGCCTTTTCCCTGGATCAAGAACCTCCTGACCGTTTAACCACAGGTCAGTATTGGGTGTTTCTCTTCATAGACACTAAGCTGAGCTGATAATAAGCTAATAATGTGTGTGTGATGATCAATTTAACCAACTAAGTGTTCACAGAATTGTTCTATTCCCTCCAGTGATTTTAACCACACCAACTGGTTCAGCTCATCCACCCACATGTCCTGTCCAGTCCTGCATCCTTCCAGCAGAAACCACTCACACTGCAGGACCACCTGCTAACCTGTCTGGGTAAACTGGGTCAATGATCTGGCTTTGGGTCAAACCGAGTTTAGTTTAATATGCATTTCATGCATGATTCATACACAACCATTACATGTCTCATATGCTGAAAGCATATGTTACTCCACAGAGTCATTTAGAGCCATCAACATGGCCTGTTGACTATTGTAGAGTATTACTAGGTCACATTATAGGAACGTTACAATGCTGAATAGCATATAGTTTGAATGTTTTGCCACAATCTGTCAAAGGGCATATTTAATTGTGACTCATCTGGCTTGTGTACACAGAAACAACAATGGAAAGTAGGAGTGTAGCACCAAAGTCTGGGCCCCATACACAATAGTGTACATGCAGTGGGCACTCACTTGAAATATAATTTAAGGGCCCTCTAACTCACTCCACCCCCCCCCCCCCCTAAATAAATTCCATATAAGATTATTAAACAACATATAAACATACAGAAACATTGTAAAGTTCATAAAAATCTTTTTCATATGGGTGGTGTTCATTTAAATTATTTACGCGTTTCTTTCTTTACTTAAAAACAGCCACTCTCCTTCACCCTGCTTCACCACATTCGGTCAGTGCAAGCTGTCTAAGGCTAGCTTTACACGATAACGATCTGAACACAATCCGCAAAAGTGGCGTTGTGTTCCCACTTTTTATTTCGCGTTTAGATGAGCGTCTTTGGGTGGAAATCTGTATGCACACGGTGACGCAAAAGTGTGTGAAATTTGATGTAGTGTACATGTCAGGTGACTAGGTGGTACTGTGAAGCACTGGCATACAACACCACCAACAGCGCGAGCATGCATTGAAACTTCCTTCTTACCAAATTTCTCTGGTAGCGCGAAACAGCCGACCGTCAAAAGCAAAAACATGGCGAAGAAGCGAGGTAAGACAGACGAGGAGGTTGAGCTATTGTTGCAAACGACTGACAGGACTGGGAGTCCTGCTAGTCCAAACATGTGTTCCGAATTTCTGCATCAGTATCCTGTACCTGGAGGGACGGCGTATCCCCATGAGAAGGAAGGACTTTGTTTTGCTGTACTGCACGTGGTTATGACGTGAACGAGGATAGCCAGCATGAGCAGCTCAGAGCACACTCTTGCGTTTTCAACCCTTTCGACGGGAACGCGACGGTGGAGCGTCTTTAAGATTTCCACTCTGGAGGGTGGGTTCATTTTTTTGCGTTTTTAAGCCCCAAAACTGCCGTCACCGTCTAAAAGAAAGGCACATCTGATAAAATATTTTGTCGGTTTCACCCGGGGGCGTCGCCGGGTAAAGCCAGCCTAAAAAGACTAGACTGATTGTGTGGATTCTAGAACTTGCTATAAGTAAACTGTTCATGAGTTTCTTATGAGTTTGTGAGTGTGGGAGACTGTCTTTAACCTGCAGCACTTAAAGGGCCATGACATATCTATTAATATATGGGAGGAAACCATACATGAGAATATCCAATGAATGACACAAATGCAGGGCCGGGGCTAGCCATTTGGGTGCCCTAAGCACAAATGTTTGTTGGTGCAGTAATCAGCTGAAATAGTAAGAATAGCTTGTTCTATACTGCTTTTTGTGCTTTCTGTGATACCTTCTTAGGCTTTGCAGAATGCAATCAAGTTAGGGTAAAGACATGCAAAATTAAAAGTTGATTCTCTGTGTATCACAGCGACTATGTCCAGCGTCACTGGGAAGCTGAAGTAGTAAAGTTTTAGGCTTATGTTATATGCGTCAATACAGTCACGAAGTTCACCGCGGTTAGAACTGATGAGGTCATGCGTTCGCTGTGTGTCTGAACACGCTCGTATTCGGGAGAGTGGCACTGGTGCACGCAGATCAACAAGACAAATTCTTAATTTGGGTAGTGCATGAGCGCGAGGAAAGGAAACTGGACAAGTGCTGGTTGTAATAATTTTAAAATCTGAAATATCCAGGCCTTTTGAAGTGAGGTTTGTGCTTCAGTCTTCAAATCGAATTCGAGTTGCGAATGGAAGGCATGGAACAGACCACTCGCAGGAGGGGGGCAGCGGACAGAGATTGGAGAGGGCCGCATAGGACATTAACTTTTTTAATCTCAACCATTGTGGTCTGTTTTTCTTTTGCATGGGTTTTTGCATATTAACATGTTTAAGACATATTTTAGGTTACTAGTAGCCTCTTGTGATGATTTTTCACAACCCAGATTTTTGGTGCCCCCCAGGCACTTGGTGCCCTACGCACAATGCGTGGTCTGCGTGTGGGTAGCGCCGGCATTGCACAAATGGATGGACAGTTCCACTGGAATCTCATCAAACCCTGATAAACACCCAGCACTCACCTGAAAGTCTCTAGTTTACAGTTGGGATCATTCAGTCGGTCTGTGAGCTCCCTGACACCTGAGTCTCCTGGGTGGTTGTAGCTGAGATCCAACTCTTTCAGGTAGGAGGGGTTTGATGTCAGGGCAGAGGCCAAGAAAGAACAGCCCTCATGTGTGATGAGACAAGCAGACAGCCTGAAACAAATGATTGTCCCTTTTCATTATTTTAGTACAGTAAAATGCACATCCCTAGCAATATTCACTGGCACTACATACTGTAGCTTACATTTATGAATGCAAAAGTACATCTCACAGATGATGAACTTAATAAACAATTAACAACAGAGTCTTCACTTGGCTTGTTTTCATCTTTAATGGCAAACACTAAATCCATTTACAAGTTGCATTTAAAGCATTTAAAATGTGTATTAACTCATAAAACACAAAATACTCAATAGTGGACTAGAAGCTAGTTGACAGTGGTTGCAGAACTGTCCTGATATTTTCTTCAAAAGCATCAGTTAAATAAAGATTAGTGTGAGAATTTAGGGGAAAACAAATTAGCCCAGAACATGCATCAAATGTAAGAGTCTAGTGATGAAAATCATTGACACAAACCTTAATGTCTGTAGTTTACAGTTGCAGTTACTTAGTCCTGCTGAGAGAAACTGAACTCCAGAATCCTTCAGGTCATTGTCACTTAGGTCCAATTCTGTCAGAGAGGCTGAGGACTGCAGAACAGAGGCTACAGCCTTACAGGATTCCTCTGATAGCAAACAACCAGCCAGTCTGCATAGAGATAGTGAGAGATAATAGAACATGGTAGTATGAATGGAACACCATTAAATGATGCAAAAGACCTAAATCATAACTACTGTAATAACAAGTGTAAACTAATGGACATCAATCTGCTCCAGCACATACACCATGCATATAGGCACATAGGGCAAGCTCCAGTCTGGTGATACTAGGATAAATGTCAAATACACAAACCTTAATGTCTGTAGTTTACAGTTGTAGTTACTTAGTCCTGCTGAGAGAAGCTGAACTCCAGAATCCATCAGGTCATTATGACTCAGGTCCAGTTCTGTCAGGGAGGCTGAGGACTGTAGAGCAGAGGCTACAGCCTTACAGGATTCTGCTGTTAGTTTACAAAACACCAGTCTGTATAGAGTGAGAGATGCAAAGAGAAATTTCAGATATTCTGCCCATCATAATAAAATGATATGTGAACATTAATATTACAAAACCAGAATGACACTTCAAAACAGTAATAAAGTGTCATGTCATGTCATGTATATGCCAGACTCATTTAACTTTTCTGTCCACAGTGTCAAGGAAAGTGTCACCCAAACAACGGCAACGCCAACACATGCATCATCAACAACATGGACAAGCTCCAGTCCAGGAGTCTAGACTGTGTAATAATACCACTGTGTGATACAGCGGTGCCCAACAAATAGATCTAGTAGTCTGCTTCGCTGATCGCTGAAGAGGGCTCTGGTAGATCACAATGTGGATGTGGATGTGTGTGTGTGTGCCTGTATGGGTGGCTTTGTACATAGGCCTACAATGTTCATGTCTATGAATTGGTTTGCTCTTCTTTTGGCTCCTAATCACAATAAAGGTTTTCCTTCCTTCCTTCCTTCCTTCCTTCCTTCCTTCCTTCCTTCCTTCCTTCACTTGGCTAACAAGCAGCAAGCATTTGGAAATGTGTAAGAATTTAGTGGAAAACAAATTATCCCAGCATGCCATCATGCATATGTAAGAGATTGGTGATGAAAATCAGCCACACAAACCTTAAAGTCTGCAGTTTACAGTTGGGGCTACTTAGTCCTGTTGAGAGAAGCTGAACTCCAGAATCCTTCAGGTCATTATGACTCAGGTCCAGTTCTGTCAGAGAGGCTGAGGACTGCAGAGCAGAGGCTACAGCCTTACAGGATTCCTCTGATATCAAACAACCAGCCAGTCTGCATAGAGATAGTGAGAGATAATAGAACATGGTAGTATGAATGGAACACCATTAAATGATGCAAAAGACCTAAATCATAACTACTGTAATAACAAGTGTGAACTAATGGACATCAATCTGCTCCAGCACATACACCATGCACATAGGCAAGCTCCAGTATGGTGATACTAGAATAAATGTCAAATACACAAACCTTAAAGTCTGTAGTTTACAGTTGGGGCTACTTAGTCCTGCTGAGAGAAGCTGAACTCCAGAATCCTTCAGATCATTACGACTCAGGTCCAGTTCTGTCAGAGAGGCTGAGGACTGTATAGCAGAGGCTACAACCTTACAGGATTCTGCTGTTAGTTTACACAACACCAGTCTGTATAGAGTGAGAGGTGCAAAGAGAAATTTCAGGTATTCTGCCCATCATAAAAAAAATTGTATGTGAACATTAAAGGTGCCCCGCCACACAAAGCCGTTTTTACCTGTTGCTTTTGGTATAGAATAGTTCTATATGACCTTGAGTTACACGGTGCATGTGAAAATGTAATACTGTCTTCGCTATAGGCAATAGCCCATTAAAAGAAATATGCAGAGAAATTAGGTCAATTTGAATCCATGGTCAGTGCTACGTAGTATAGACCGTACGTAGTATAGACCGTATCGTTACAGCCATTGGCTGACTGAGGAGAATTATCGCCCAATCCATGCTCTCCTGTAATTGACTAAAGCCCGCCCCTTGAAATACTCGCGAAAAAGAAGGAATATCCATGAAATGGTAACAGGCAACTTGTCAACTTGGCGAATTCAACAGTCTTGGTAAGTGTAATCTGACTGTGGATGTAGGCTAACAGTCGGCTACTCTTGCAATAAGTATCTGATTATGTTGGCTACTGTGACATCCTGACTATGTAGTAAGCTTACCTTTGCAAAGTGGCCGTTTACAATCTGCAAGCAAGTACCTCGCAATTCACAAGTAAAACTAATGTAAATATTCGTCCATGTGCTTTACAACGTCAAGCTTCAGCAGCGAATCAGAGCGCAGCCCATTGTTACATTGGAAAAAAAAAACCGCAAGAACCGCATGAAATTTTCGAAGGCTATTCCTACAGGCTGCAAACGATCTCATTACGGTCTCCTTGGACTGTTCTCAGTCCAAGTGAAGTCACATACCCTATTTGTAGACCTCAAAGAACAATTTAAATACCCTGTAGTGGTGTGGCATGGCACCTTTAATATTACAAAAACAGAATGACACTTCAAAACAGTAATAAAGTGTCATGTCATGTTGATGACATGTGTCATGTCATGTATATGCCAGGCTCATGTAACTTTTCTATGAACACTATGACCTCGTAACATCCCCAGTGGCATTAGACAAAACCTCCAGCCTCCACGTTACTGTCGGATTGTGGAGAGGCACGGTCAGAAGGCATAGAAGCTAGCTGGCTAGCGCGATAAAAACACTGTGCTCCCATATAAACTCCGGCATTCCCCACACTACTAACTTGCCTCCTAACTTCACGATGAACAATCCGACCCCCTGAAATATTGTTACCACCACTAACATTGGCTAAGGGATTCGATGTTTGTGCTTGGTGTGGGGCTAAACTCTCACTTTGTCCAGCTGCATCATAACAAGGCAGGGACGCATCTGAAGCGGGTGTCACCCTCTCCCAGCCTCTCACTGATCTCATTCATGTCCACTGACCACCGGCGAATATCACTTTCGCCCCGCCTTCTACATATTTCTGACTTTTTTTCTCGAAAATTTTGACTTTGAATCTCAAAAGTTTCGACTTTGTATCTCAAAACTTTCGACTTTATTTCTCGAAAGTTTCGACTTTAAATTTTCGACTTTTTTCTCAGAACTTTTGACTTTATTTCTCGAAAAATCTGAGTTTATTTCTCAGAGATTAGCAAAATATATATCTCCTACTGACCCTAATGCTCTTCCGTACAAATGTCACTGGCATTTCTTCTGGCAAAATCCAATGGAAAAGTGTACTGGTTTACTTGCTTGTGGCTGGGTTTTACCTCACCTGAGGATTCCAAGGTGAAGAATCCAAAAATAATCTGATTTAGAATCCTGATTAGAAACCAAGTTTTTTTGCTTGAAATAGACTTAAGAACAGTTTTTCCAGCTATATTAACAAACATTTTGGACAATTTGTGTTCTGTGGAATATTTAAGTTTATCAAGTGGAATTGTGGCCTAGTGGGCTTGGTCGAAGACCTACCATGCCAGCCAAAGGCTCCAATAATACCACTGAAGAATATGTCACAATGGCACAAGTGCGAGAATTATTGGAGCAACAAAAGGATTTTTACAAAACTTTACTTGAGCAACAAGAAAAAAGTTTCAAATCTTGTGTCCAGATCATTGGTGACTCTTCAAACAGGAGAATTGATGATTTGGCAAAGCAAGTATATGATTTCAAGGTGAGTCTTGAATTGACTCAAAAAGACTTTGATGATTTCAGGAATGTATGCAAAAATTGGTCAAAGACTTGTACTGAAGCTAAAACAAATATGGACAACTTGAACCAAAGCTGGATCTCCATTTCAGACAAGATGGACTATTTAGAGGGCCAGTCTAAACGACACAACATTGTTGTAGATGGCATAAAAGAATCTGAAAATGAAAAGTCATCTGAATGCGAAGTTAAAGTGAGGAAGTTACTAGGTGAACAACTACATCTGGATCCCACAAAAATAGAGATGGACTGGGTTCACAGGACTGGGAAGTCCACATCATCCGAGAGGCCCAGACCTATTCTTGTCAGATTTTTGCGAATGAAGGACAAACTTGCAGTTCTTTCCAAAACAAGGAGTTTAAAGGGGTCTGGCATCTATATCAATGAGGATTTTCCTGAAGCTATCCGCCAAAAAAGGAAAGAACTACTTCCGGCAATGAAGGCAGCACGGGACAGAGGTGACATTGCATACCTGAGATACGATAAGCTTATTGTTCATCCACCCTCACAAAATCAAAGTAAAGCAGCCACTCAGAATCCTGATCAATAGGCCACTATTAGGCCCTTGTTTTCTGTAAAGTAATTCATTTCCAAACACCTATGGACAATAATGAAATTGACATTGATGCATGTCTTTTCAAGCCCTTTGATTCTATAACAGCTGACTCTTATCATTCTGATGTTGACCCAGATACTAATTTTTTTCCTCATTTAATGTTTCAAATTTCTGTAGTTGCTACAATGAAACTCAATTCAATGATATATCTGCTTCTCTACAACCTAACACTTTTTCTACTTTTCATTTGAATATTAGAAGTTTACCTTGTAATTATGATAAATTTATTCACTATTTGTCTACACTTCAACACAAATTCTCTGTTATAGCCTTATCAGAAACCTGGCTAACAGAGGACTTAAAAGATATGTTTAAACTACCAAATTATAACTCTGTGCATTGTGTAAGAGGTAATAGAGCTGGAGGGGGTGTATCTTTGTTTATTCGTTGTGATCATGAGTTTAAAATCAGGCATGATCTTTCCCTAAAAACTGAAATGAATGAAGTGGAATCTGTGTTTGTTGAACTTTTGGGTGGCTCTGTTAAAAATACTATAGTTGGTGTTATTTACCGACCTCCTGATTCAGTTATCAGAGATTTTAGTGAAAGTCTGTCAAGTTATCTTGGTATAATAAGCAAGGAGGACAAACAATGCTATATACTGGGAGACTTCAACATTAACCTTTTGAAACATAAAACTGATAGTGTTATTGGGGAATTTCTCAACATGCTCTATTCTAGCTACTTTTTCCCTCTTATTCATACACCTACAAGGGTCAAAGATAGCTCAGCAACTTTGATTGATAACATCTTAACCAACTCTATGAGCGAATGGACTAAATCTGGTGTTTTGCTTGTAGACTTGTCTGATCATTTTCCCATTTTTCAGTTTTCTTCTGTCAAAGTAGTGAAAACTCAAGTTAAGAAAATTGAACATAAAAGGGTTTTCAATAAGGTCAATATTTCTAAATTTAAAAAGGAACTTGCTGAAATGTCCTGGGACGATTTATATGAAGAAAATAATACAGACATTGCATATGAAAAGTTAATGAAAGTCATAAATACTAGTTTTAATGAATGTTTTCCAATTGGGAGTTCTGGGAAATCTAGTAAAGATTTTAAAAAGCCTTGGTTTACCTCTGAGTTGAAGAAGCAATTGAGGAAAAAAATAAACTATATAGAAAGTTCATTTCAAACCCTACTCCTTTAAATCTAGGAGTGTATAAATCATGTAGAAATAAATACAATCACTCCATTAGGTCTACAAAAAAGTATTACTACAGTGAACAATTTAAGAGGTGTTCTAATGATACTTCAAATACATGGAAAGCAATCAATCAATTGTTACAAAGAGATAGTACCACACTAGAAGTGCCAACTGAGCTTTTTAATGGTGAAACATATTTCAATGATCTACCTGCAATAGCAGAGAAATTTAATCATTTCTTTGTTAATATTGGACATACATTAGCAGAAAAAATTCCTCCTTGTAGTGGTAGTCCTTTGGATTTTATACCTAGGCCTTACCCTACAATGCCATCTTTTAAGCCCATTGACATGGAAGAAATAAGTACCATCATTGATGATTTGAAATTTTCTTCTGCTGGCCACGATAATTAGACCAAAATGAATTTACTTGTAGTATATTTATCGATTTGTCAAAGGCATTCGATACTGTAGACCATCATATTTTATTAAAAAAAATGTATAAATATGGTTTTCATAATGTCACTTACAAATGGCTAAGTAATTACATCTCAGGCAGAAGTCAGTATGTTAGTATTAAAGGTTGTGACTCAAATAAAGCTAGAATACAATGTGGAGTTCCACAAGGTTCTATTCTTGGACCATTATTATTTCTTATTTATATTAATGATTTATGTAATGTTTCAAAAACACTTTCTCCAATTATGTTTGCAGATGATACTACCCTAATAATTACACATTCGAACTATAACACTCTTATAAAAGAAGCAAACATTGGCCTAGCTGCCTATGCCACATGGTTTAAATTAAATAAATTATCTTTGAATGTCAAGAAGTCAAACTTTATGATGTTCAGAGGTAGAAAGCTATATCCAAAGGATTCCTTTAAAATTATTATTGACTCAACTGAGATGCCTCAAGTGTCATCCACAAGATTTTTAGGAGTCATTGTTGATGAACACTTGAGTTGGAAAGAACAAGTCAATTGGGTTAGTAAAAAAGTCAACAAATCAATTGGGATAATAAGGAAGATCAGTCATCTAGTCTCCTTAGATGCCCTTCTTACTCTTTATTATAGTTTAATTTATCCGTATCTTTCATACTGTAATATAGTTTGGGCTAGTACTTTTCCTACAACACTCCACAAAATTCTGGTTCTCCAGAAACGTTTTGTTAGAGTCGCAACCAGGTCTGAATCATACACAACATCTCTTCCTTTATTCAAAAAACTACAGGTTCTTAATATATATAACATTAATATTCTTCAAACTTGCATTTTTATTTATCAAATTCATTCAAGCAAAGGAAATATTCCTGATCATTTTAAGTCATATTTTATGGCAAATTCACAAGTTCATGTTTACTCTACTAGGCAGTCCACAAATTTACATCAAATTAAATGTGTAACTAGTAGAGGACAATTTTCCCTAAGATATAGGGGTGTCAAGTTATGGAACAACTTGTCCCATGCCATAAAAAACTTTCCTACCATAACAACTTTTAAAAAACATTTGAAAGAGTACTTAGTTACTGAAAACACTTTATGATTGTTAAAGGTGTATGTATGTATGTATGTATGTATGTATGTATGTATGTGTTTCATAATTATGTTATATTAGTTGTATTCTTTTGTTTTATGGTTTAAATGCGTAATGTGTTTATTTTGATTAAGGTGGGGGCTTAAAGATAAGCCTTTTGGGCTTTTTGCCTCTTCCTGCACTATACTTTGTTTTTTTTTCTCTTCTCCTTATTAGTTTTTGTTTCTTTTAACTGTGCAAAAAAATAAACTAAAACTAAACTAAACTAAATTCCTTCTCACTGACCTCAATTTCTCCAGCTTGCATTGTGGATCCTTAAGTCCCACACAGAGCAGCTTAACTCCTTTATCCTGTAGGTTGTTGTCACTCATGTCCAGTTCTCTCAGATGGGAAGGTGTCCTTTGCAGCACTGATGCCATCAGTTTACACATTGTTGTAGAGACGTGACACTTATTCAGCCTATCAATCAGAATAATGTCATATAATACTTGAGTGAGCTTGAATAAGCTATGACCAGCTTGTTTAAAAAAAAGCATTAATGAATTAAGCAAGGCAACCAATGTCCAGAATTGTTTGCTTAAACTCAACTTAACATTTACAGTGTAATGTTAATGTTATATAATGTAAAGATATCATGTAAGATTTTAGTTTTTGTTTATTTATGCCATGGAACAGAAGCTTTTGGTCCTAATCAGGGTTTCCCGCAGAAAATGAGTTTGGCAAGGTGGTGACCAAGGGGGAGGGGCGTGGCCCGGGCGATCAGTGTCTGGGTCACCCAGGTGTGGGTAGATGACCGGGGGGGAGGGGGCGTCGCCCGAGGGGGCACAAATTTGACAATTTTACAAAGCTGCTAGAAATTTTGGGCCCTATGACAAAAAAACTATTTTGGACTCCTCAAATATTGATTTTAATATTAAAATTTTCTCTGGGCTCCCCTGTCAGAGTATTCTGTTGATTAGGCTATTATCTATACAATTTGTAACGGGGGTCATGTCATGTCTATGCAATGAATGTAATGGGGGTTATGTATGGTGCCCAGCGCTCGCGCAAGTTTCAAAAATATAGAATGTAGCGTTACTGGGGTTACGGCAGTGAACAACGGGGAGAGAACAACGGAAAAGTGTAAAAGACTTCAGACTTAACGAAACGTGAAAGAAAATATTATAAGTTATAACTAGTCTAAGTCTAAAGGGTAGGGTACTGAAGATAAATGTGTATGACGTGTTGTATTGCCTTCCGACTGTCACTCAAGTGTGTGAATAACGTAGTAGCGATAGCAGACTGGCCGGTAAAGTGTAGGCTAGGCTATAACGTTAGTGACTACGGAGACGGCTAGTTGGAGCTTTCCCTTGACAACCGAGCAACCGCCAACGAAGCTTTGATTACCCTGCCATACCTCTCTCAACTGCCAGTGACTCCGCTCAGCTCAGCGACCCAGGGACAGCGAGACTTCATTACGGTACTGGGTTCCAATTTTATAAACTTTCACCTAGCGGATTCACTAGAGGAGACTCAACGCTGCAACGTCCCTCTCACTCACTTTCATTCATTTACACTGACGTCACTCCCCCCTCCCCTTTTAATGTACAGACGGAGCGCAACAGTACAGATGCTGGAACTGTCTCTATACGCCAGAGCTATTGATTTGAGCGGACACTGACTTTAAATCTACAATTTAACAAGTTAAATGAACAAGTTCTCTATGTTCTTTGTATGATGAGTTCTCTGTTAAAGATACAGCCTACTGTATAATTAATTACTATTGCTGAACCACTATGTGTTTGAATAGGACGTGTGAGTGAGAGTGTGTTTGGGTACTAGGCCACTGTCTTTTGGTGTGTGATGAATATTTAGCAATTTAATATTGAATGTTTATCTATTTATTAACCTACTAGGTATTTATTGCTATCTCAGGTTATTTATTGACCTGTTTAATATTGAACTATTGGATCTATTTACCATTTAAGGTTTATTTATTCATCTATTAGTATTTAGGCCTACTATTTATCTTACTAGCTTATTCAGTACCTTGAAATTATTAAACCAGATAATATTACGCTACCCCAAGTCTTGCAGTATATCCTTTCAGTTGTGGGTTGGGTTGGATAAGAGACCACCTTAATATATACACACAGACACACAGACACACACACACACACACACACACACACACACACACACACACACATATTATTAGTAGCGGAGTAACCCTCCAGCTACAAATTGATAGAGTAATGGGATTTTGAGGTTTTAAACAGCAATATCAATAGCATGTTATGCATAAATGAAATTCAACTGGACGAATAAATGCTATTTAGTCGGGGGAACGTAGGCAAGGCGGGGGGCAGCTTTTGGCAAGGCGGCCGCCTTGCCTATAAAGCGCTGCGGGAAACCCTGTCCTAATGACTCCACACCAGCTGGTGGGGCTGTTGAACATAAGAATTGTGCACAAAATGAAAGAAGAATGAAAATTTCAGGGTTTGCTCTTAATGACATAAGCATTGATTTTTAAGACGTGGAGCCATTCTCAGTTTGACCTTTGGGGTAAACTAGAGGTTATTGACCTCCAGGACATATTTCTATGCCTGGTATTAAAAATGTGTACTTTAGGATGTGAATGTGATGGAACTGTGTATTTCTATGTGTCTGATCATAGGAAAATAACTTCTGATATGTCCATCACCTCCAGAGGTCAAAAACAAACCCTGAAGTTTTCATTCTTCTATCATTTTGTGCGCAATTCCTCTGATTGATTATAAGAGTTTAACAGCCCCACTAACCCTTCCAAGGGTTTGCATGCAACTGAACCCACATTTAGCATCACAAATGTCATTAAACCAGTGTGCCACTTACAGGACACAGAAATAACCTGCTGAATACATTATAATATTAGCCTACTTATTCTGTTACTAGAAAAACTCTCCCTGGGCTCTTATATGACGATTGATTCACACTGCCGCAACTGCTCTCTAAAACCATTCCATCTTGTCGCAGATCTTCAGTCTGAATTGGCCTTAACATGTTGAGTAGTCATGCAATGATGCTGTGCATTGGCTAGTAATTGAATATTCTATTTTATGTGGACACAAAAAAGAACTCACTGCCAGAGTAGTGTCATGTACAATTCTTACATGGTGCTAAGTTGTATAAGTTTCACTTTAAAGGGATTTTATATGGATTTTGTATGAGCTTTGAGTACCCTATAAAATACATATAAGATTCTTATACAACGTGTACTGTAGGAAAAATGTAGTTTCCTAATGTTTTTCATAAGGGTAATGAAACATTTTAGAGGTGCTCTTTCTCAAAGCTCTCTCAAATCAAGACAAATGATTCACTCACAATACTCTTTTTGAGACGTTCACAACAGGGAGCATTCTACGGAGCCCTTCCTCTGATCTCCGGTATTTCTTCAGATCAAACTCCTCAAAGTCTTCAGCTGACATCAGCAGCAGATAAGCCAGAGCTGAACACTGGGCTGGAGTCAGGTTCTTCTCCTCATCTGCTGAACTCATGTATCTGGGCAACAAATATGGTCACATTACAGTGGGTTAGCTAAAGCCATGGCTTAAAGTTTGGCCATTTTCACACTCAAACCTGTAAATAGTTCACATTCTTTCATATACTGAACTCAGAAACATTACTAAAAATTGATCTGCATGCTTGATAACAGGAAAACATCCCTTGATGCAATGGCAACTAATGACCATTATACTGTTTGGAAACTTAATGCATGTCTGTTTCATCAGTATTATGCTGGCTTATTAAAATATTAGGTTAGCAAATGGCATGATTACTTGATCTAAATAAAGAATACCATAGTAAATAACCTGTTTATCTCTTCAACTAGTGAATTATCCCCAAGTTCATTTAGACAGTGGAAGAGGTAGATGATCCTTTCTGGTGAGATGTCGCTGTTGATTTTCTCCTTGATATATTCAACAGTATCATGGATGCTCTTTTCTCTGCCAGCTAACTGTGGCAGCACCCTGTCCAGAGGGTAGCGGATTTTAGGTTCCAGCATTGGAGCCAAGCCAAGAAGGAATCGCAAACAAAGATCTAAATGCCCACTCTTGCTCTCTAAGGCCTTATTCAAAGCCACCTTGAACAGGTCAAACCTTGAGTTCTTGAACTTCGAGCTAATCTTCTCCAAAGCTGTTTTCATGAAGAGATTCTTCTTCTTCTTTGCATGTGTGTGGATCAAGTAAAGAGCTGCCAAGAATTCCTGAACACTCAAGTGGACAAAGCTAAACATGCTTTCTCCACACACAGCTCTTTCCTCTTGAAAGATTTGTGTACAAAGTCCAGCCTTCAATGCTCCGGTATTTACATCAATGTCACACCGTCTCAGGTCCTTCTCATAGAATATCAGAGTGCCTTCCTCCAGATGGTTGAACGCCAGTTTTCCAAGTTTAACAAGGAGCTGCACTTTTTCCTCTGGTTCCATCTTTCCATCAAAATATTTTTCCATTCTGGTGATCTGGAAGACACTGAATTGTGTGTACATCTCTGTCAAGGTGTTGGGCATTTGTTGGTTGGAGACTTTTTGATCCTCACTCATTTTTCCAAGCACTGTTGCTGTAATTCGACAGAAGACTGGGATGTGACACATTATGTAGAGACTTCGCTTTGATTTTATATGTTTAATTATTTGTTCAGCTTTAATTGGAATGACCTTCTTAAAATAATCTTCTCTGTGTCCTTCATCAAAGCCTTGGATCTCTGTCACCAAGTGGAAGAGGTCACACAGCTCCTTATTGGCTGCTGCTGGTCTTGTTGTGACCCAAATGAGGGCAGATTTTGGCAACAAGCTACCAGTAATCAGGCTTGTTGTTAACACAGCGACTGATGCTTTTTCTTTTGGGTCACAGATGAGCATGTCCTTATCCTTAAAGTCCAGCTGAAGTCTGCTTTCATCTAAACCATCCAATACAAAAAGAACTGGCCCTTTGAATTCAGTCGTTTCTTTCAGTTCTTCAAGTTCTGGGTAAAATTTAAGGAGAAGGCCAAAGAGACTATAATCCTTTTTGTACAAGTTTAGCTCTCGAAATGGAAGCACAAAAACAAGCTCAATATTCTGATCAATTTTGTCTTCAGTCCAGTCCAAGGCAAACTTTTGCACAGCAACACTTTTCCCCACTCCAGCTATTCCCAAAGTCAAGACCTTTTTGACAGGTTTACCTCCATGGCACTGGCCAGAAAATATGTACGGCAACTTTACTGAGTTTATTGTCCCAGAGCTTGACTTTTTCTCAATTTGTTTCATGTGCATTGTGGACACTTCATGTGCACTGTCAACTCCTCCAGTTCGACCTTCTACGACACTGAGCTCTGTGTAGATGACATGTAACTGTTGGTCTCCCAGCTTTTGATGTACAAGGAAACACTTATTTTTTAAGATGGACTGCAGGTGATTTTTGAGTCTAGAATGTTTTTCTGTTGAACAGGAAATATTGCAAATTAATGAATGTGGAAAATATTAAATGTCTACACTGTTGATGTTATAGTGTGAAGAAATAAAATCTTACCTTTATCTTGAGGCCTTGAATTCACTGACAGAGAGAGAGAGAGAGAGAGAGAGAGAGAGAGAGAGAGAGAGAGAGAGAGAGAGAGAGAGAGAGAGAGAGAGAGCGAGAGCTCATCACAATACCACAAATAATATTCATCAAGACACATTTCTTCGTGTGATATCATATTTCATATTTACCTTTTCCTAGTTTCCTCTCCAAGTCTGTGGCCAGCTGGTTGATTTCCATGGTCCTTAAGATCTCCAGCATGACTGCAGATGAGTTTTCTACACAGAACTTTTGCACCATTTGGTCAACTATGTCATCTGTGACGGCTTTCTCCAGCTTCCCCCATGGCACCTCCCTGTCCCTTAAAATACTCTTGAACCTGGTGAGTTCACTTTCAGACAGATTGTCTAAAGTTTCTCGCATGAATTGGCAGACTGAAGAAGACTTAAGTGTGTTGGTCCCACTGCCTGGTGAACAAATACATTGGTAGAATCAGGACATTGATATTGTATGCACAGCATCAAGGTCAATGTATGCATAACATCAAGGTCAATGTGATGTGAATATGTAAATGTTTAACTGTTATAATGTGAATATGTAAAGGTTTTGTTGTCGTACTTGGTGTCACCTGGTCTGTTTGGTCATCTTGCCCAGTTGGTTGTTTCATGTTATCCACCCTGACAGGTTGAAAATTTTGTTTAAGATTAGAATTGTACTTCAATAGAAGCCCATGTAAAGTGTACATTAGGTCTGCAGCATTTATTTTAAATAATATAAACATGTGCCATTAATAATACACCTTAACACCTCACACACACACACACACACACACACACACACACACACACACACACACACACACACACTCTCCACTGTTAAATATCTCACTTTGCATCAGACAGTGGTGGTGGTCCACTGCTGAAATTTTTAGGTTCCTCCATGGCCTAGTCACTCTTCATTGACACACAGCTGGGCACTGGAGACTCTGGCCTGTGTGTTTGTATCCTGTTTACAAAATGATACAAATACAATTAGCACAGCTTGTTTGTAGCCCCCCTGCTATGAAATACAAGGTTTTGGCTTTTATGCTTACTCTCTCACATGCACACACTCACTCACAGAGGCACAAACACACACACACACACACACACACACACACACACACACACACACATATTCTCCACTCCACTATTAAATATCTCACTTTGCATCAGACTGTGGTGATGGTCCACTGCTGAAACCGAGAGGTTCCTCCATGGACCAGTCACTCTTCATTGACACACAGCTGGGCACTGGAGACTCTGGTCTGTGTGTTTGTGTCCTGTTTACAAAATGATACAAATACAATTAGCACACCTTGTTTGTAGCCACCCTGTTATGGATTAGAAGCTTTTGGCACCCACTGGAAATGACAATGGATGATAGGGAGGGCAAAAAAAGACTTGTTTGACCTTGACTTTTTTTTTTTTTACTTTTAACATCGCTGACTATTTGCACCAGGTTTGTCACAGCAAACCAGTTCACAGAATAATTTCAAAATACTTGCACAGATGTTTCGGTATGTTTTGTGTAAAACTGAGAACTTCATACAGATACACAGAAATATAACAAGCTTGGTCTTAGCTCTAAAAGAAAAGGAGACCACACACAAGAGCTTAAAAAAAAAATGTTACGGCCAAGCTGTCTGATTCCCTCACAAGCTGGCTGATTCTTAACCTCAAATCCGAATGTGAAGATGTGTAGCCAGAGCCGTTCTCACTGCAGTCGGGTCTCGAACACACACACAACAAACCCATGGCATGGTAGTCGAACACTCTAACTACTGAGCTAAAAAAAAAAAAGCAGTTCTTGAATCATTGGGTTGTGAGGATTTACACATACTGCTGCCAGCTAGGGCTGGGCGATATGGCTGAAAACGCTATCATGATATAGGCTCAGTATATTGGTCGATATCGATAATTACTGAATTTTTTTCCAGTTTATATTTTATTTTTAATATAGAGTTATTGCATTAAATGGCAGCACTGTCACATATAGAAATATGGTAAAATAGTGTTTGTGCACAATGTTGTTTCAGGGTTGAATTCTGCTTTAAATTAGCCTATTATTTTAGAGTTCTTATAAACTCCTGAAGTCGCGCATTCTCTCCCTAAAACAAAACTATAGTAAAAAAAAATATTTAAGAGAAGTCTAATGTCTGTCCCACACTGAAATATAAGCTGAATAAATAGGACTACCAATATAAAGGATATTAATATTTTAACCAAAATATGTCCTGTTATTCATCTATTAAATAGGCCAATCAGAAAGGGGCTTTGAATGGTTCACATTGTAGCCTATGTGACTAAATCAGAACTTGAATCAGCTGAAAGTATCTTTGACTAGTTTCAGGCTACATGAAAAGCAAAGACTGAGCTGCAGCAGCTAACTAGTAAACAATCAGTCAGTGTGTGCCCTTTCTGCTAGAGCGCAGCCAATGAGCGCAGCGCTCCTGTTGTAAATGCGGACAGAGCGGAGCTAGAATCCGCCCAGGGAAAAAAAATTCTATTGAAAGTTCTATCAAGCGCATTTTCTATTGCTATAGTGATTCATATCGTTATCGTTTTATCTATTGCTATCGCGATTCATATCGTTATCGTTTTATCGCCCAGCCCTACTGCCAGCTAGTTGGCATCTGTTACAGATGCACCATAATATATGTACCTAGTGTCTCGTTTTGAAGGACTACCGATTTGAAGGCCAAGTCTGCCCCCAACAATGTGTGTGTGTGTGTGTGTGTGTGTGTGTGTCTGCGTGCACTGATAACTCACGCTTGGCTGAGTATCCCTTCTGTTTTGCTGAATCCCTCATCAGTGTTGGGCTCCTCATTCTTCATGGACTCGTGGCTGGACACAGGAAGTGCTGCTCCGCCTGTCTGATGTCCACCAGCAGCATCCTCACCCTCTTGAGGAAACTCCATCCTACTCAAGCTAGAAATACACCAATACAGTTACAGAAAATACTCACATATAAATGTAGAGTTAAAGAAGGACAGCATAAAAGTACATGGCGGAGTATTTTTGATAATGGAAAGTTTAATGATATCTGGACCAATCAGTGTGAGTTAATTTCTGTTCACCCTGAGAACACCCCCCACACACACACACACCATCAGCACCACCACCATAGGCTTCAAACATAACAATGACAGAGTGTGTGTGTGTGTGTGTGTGTGTGTGTGAGTGTGTGACAATGTTAAATGTCTCCTGGCCAATGATGATGGATATACAGTATTATTCAGAGTTACAGCAATGTCATGTGTTTATGATTGGCACCTTAAATAAATGTTTTTACTTATTTTTATTTCATTTTTATTTTTGTGGGAATATATTACTGTTGTCATTAAAACCAACTGCACAGCTAATGATATTGTGTTTATGTTTTTCTTTCTTTTTTTAATATACACAGTCTATATTTAAAAACTGATATTATTGTGAACAGACGAGGTCCCTGATTCTTACATAATTAGAACCTTGGAACCTTATTCATTGGCTGCAAATCACTCTGAACTGAGCTCACAGACAGGAATGCTATGTTTACATCAGTGGTGACAAGTGACATAAAAACAAGCAACCAAAAAAAAAAAAATTATACAGCTTAAGTTATTGTGTTTATGGGTTTTAAAAAACTGATATTAACGTGAACAAATGTCATGGTTCCAAGATAATGGTGAATCTTGTTCAATGGCTGAACTGCAAATCATTCTGAGCTGAGCTCACAGAGAATGCCATGTTTACATCAGTGATGACAGTGACATAAAAACAGGAAATGGTGTTGAGGGGGTGAGTCCTGTAGGCCTAGTGATCTCAGGCCATTCCCCTCCCAAAAGTTACTAAACTTTGACTTATGAAATGGATCTTTCCATATGCAATTTTTCATTTCCTGAAAATAAGGTTCTACTTCCCTTAGCCCAATGTTAACATCTCTCTCTCTCTCTCTCTCTCTCTCTCTCTCTCTCTCTCTCTCTCTCTCTCTCTCTCTCGACGACAAATAGGTTACACATTCCCTCATAAAAATAAATCTGTTATATTAACTTGTTTTAAAGTCAATTTTTTTGTAGAATGGGCTCAGCTGTAAGTAATCTTCCTTATCAGCGCTACTGAGTGTAACGTTAGGCAGGCCTATTCGCACTTGACATCCGTATAAAAAATGTCAACAAGTATGCGATATGCATCGACTAAGTGATGCGGATTACAATGGTCTAGCCTAGTTAAGGTTAATTTAGGCCTAATCATTAAGTTCAGTCAACAAAAATATTTGTATCTGTAGCCTAACTCGTGGCGGCCTATAAAAAGTAGCATATGAGGCCCTAATAAATCTACATTCCATCAACTGTGTTTCCTCTACAGCTGACGCACGTCTGTATGCTAGTCGGCAGAAAATAGTTTATGGACTAATCAATCACCTCTTTTGATCGCTAAAGTTAATTGAACTTGTGTACTCACATTAAAAGTTCATTGGTTTGCTAATTCTTCAACGCAACAGGTCCTCGCAGGGCTGCCGTCCTCAGTATTGCCAGTATTGCCCTGGCAATACTACTTCTCAATCTGGTATTGCCTGGCAATACTACTTTTTGGTGCAAAATCAAGCTTCAAATATCACATGATGTACTAAAGTAATAGGATAATTACAAAATACATATAGTAACCTGTTAAAATGCACCAGAATGCAGGAAAAAGAAGCATACAACCCCAAAGTCTTGTCGGCTCTTTGTGAGATTGAATCCTCATCCAACATATAATAGGCTACTCATAAATGTGGACTGCCACATCTCTTCAGCAATGTTGAGTTAGTTAAGTTATAGGCCTGGATAAAAAGCAGTAAATTTCCAGTCAGTCTGAAGTGACAAAAGATTTAGCATATGTAGCCGGTGGCGGTCCGCACCGCACACGGGTCTCGAACCCGCCACCCCGCAAGCTACAAACTCCCGGCGTGGGAGTGGAACGCTCTAACCAACTGAGCTAAAGCCCAAGCTTCTAACTCAGCGTGTTAGAAGCGCCCATGGAATTGGGTGATGAGGATTTACACACTACCACCGAGCTAGCCGCGCTAGCTGGCCTCCGTTACACTCACCCTCCAAATCCTCACTCCCATCCGGGTCACGGCACCAATGTAGCCGGTGGCGGTCCGCACCGCACACGGGTCTCGAACCCGCCACCCCGCAAGCTACAAACTCCCGGCGTGGGAGTGGAACGCTCTAACCAACTGAGCTAAAAGCCCGAGCTTCTAACTCAGCGTGTTAGAAGCGCCCATGGAATTGGGTGATGAGGATTTACACACTACCACCGAGCTAGCCGCGCTAGCTGGCCTCCGTTACACTTACATAGATGCTAGGCTCATAGGTTATAATTCAGCCTCTTCCATGGTTTAGACACAATTAAATAAAGCAATTATAATTAATATCAGTAAATTTTGCAAAATCCAAAGAAGGACTGCCCCGCATCATGCATAGCATACTGCCATGTAAAGGCCGATAATGTAATAACGGCCAATAATGTAATAACTGCCAATAATGTAATAATTTTCACAGTTTTTAAATGTAATAAAGCCAATAATGTAATAACTTGCCAATAATGTAAGAATTTCTTATTCTTATCTAAAAATATTATTTGTAAGTTTTATGTGAATTATTATCATAATGCAGTTATACGCAAACAGGAATATTTTAAAATTATTTTTAATTCAATAAAATAATTTCATGTATTTTTTTTTTTTACTCCATCTTCCCGCGGCCCCCTGGCATCACCTCACAGCCCCCAGGGGCCCCGGCCCCCACTTTGAAAACCACTGGTCTAGAGTTCTAGGCTAATCAGTTGGACCAATTTCTTGCATCTTCAGTACTAGCAAGTCTTGAGTAGTTTGAGCAATAGAGCTCTTATTAAAATTGGGCAAAGTTGCCCTTTAACCGTCCACTAGGTGAACAAAACACTCAAGTCATGTGACTGACACTTTACTCAGCCATCAGCAGGCTTCCATAGTTCTACAGCAAAATGTGAAAAAGTAATTTTATGGTTTCTAGATTGGGACATGAAAATAGCTATTCTTACTTATTGGATATTGGATTGTATATCCTATATTTATTGAAAAACGGCATAAAATGCTGTAAATGACAGCTGACCACTTCTCCCCCTGTCCTCCTATTTCTCCCTCCTCCCCCACCTCAGCCCCATCCTCCACTTCTCCCTCCCTTGACTGTGCACTATGGTTGAATATGCACCGAGTGGGGTCACTGTTCTCTCCCTCCGCTACATATGGTGTCAGAAGAGGGATGGCTACCGTGAGGCCATCGGATGTGTACCCAATGTGTGGTCCGTATGAGGGACCACCAGGATAGGTTGACCCCGGTGTGAGGGACCCCTGAGATGGGTGAAGCACTAGAGTGTGGGGTACCCTGGGATGGGAGTAGTATGGCTGGTGGATGCGTGAGGGACATGCGCTTCCCAAAGGGGAAGGCAGTGTGACGGGGTACCATCACTACGGTTGAGTATGCACTCTGACTGACATACCAACAAGCTTGGCTCCTTGATGTTGCGGTCAAGTTGCACATTTAGTTCTCCGGAGACCCGGATTCGAGACCGTGCGCAGTTTCGTAAAAGGTTATATCATTTCAGAGAAAAATCTTACATTATTGGCAAGTTATTACATTATTGGCTTTATTACATTTAAAACTGTGAAAATTGTTACGTTATTGGCAGTTGTTACATTATTGGTCATTATTACATTATCGGCCTTAACATGCCATAAGGATCCAAAAGAATGAAAATTCTGAATGAAAAATGTGCATTTGAAAATTCTACAGGAAATGCTTCTGAAAAGAAACATTGTGTCTCAATTTTTATAATTTACCTCATATGAATTTTGGTTCAATTATAAAGATTGCAAAGTCTGACTGACTACCAAATACAATGATGACACTCATTGTATGTGACACTCAAATGACACTCAGCAAGGGCTGCTATTGTCTAGCCTGGGCGAAAAGCCGACTGTTGACTATGTCATACAGTCTGGCCCAATGCAATTGAAATAGGTTTCCGTTTAGATATGACGTATTCTCTCACCTGGCTCTCACGCCTACAACTTTCGCTTTCTGTAATAACAGATCTCTGGCGAGTTCTGATCTATTTTGACATCATAGTGGCAATAAATCCTCAAGATCATGGATGCTAATGTCATGTACCAATTTTGTGAATGTAATCGAAAGTGGGGGTAGAATAACAAAGGCGTTCCTATCCTGTAGGACTACAACATTTTGAGACATCGCTCTAAACTGTGTGCTGATTGGCTAAACCGTAGAGCAACCAAGAGAAACATAAGTAGGGGGGCTTGGACCAGACTACATGTACGTATGGAGATAAATGTTTAGCGGAGGTACAGTGCGTAGGATGGCATTGCCAGGCTAGCTATTGTCATTATTGTCAGTAGCATATAACCTCACATGGATTACTTAAATAGCTGTAATGAATTAGGTAATCCATTTAATTAATTGCTATGGGAACCTATCTAACAACTTGTTAAAATGAACCAGATTGCAGGAAGTCGCAACTTACAGTATATTTCAAAAATCTCTTGGGAGAGGACCCCCAAACCCTCTTACTACTTCACTATACACATTAAATATGTAGATTGAATAATTCCATATTCTTGATTGATTGACAAGTACTGCCTGCACTCTTACATGTGTTGAATATTTTGAATATCATCATTTGATGCTGAATTTTATTTCCGTAGTAGCCTACTGTTTTGTAGCCTATACAGTATGTGCCCCTGTGAAAAAAATCATTATACTGTCAACTATCAATATTGGACTGACCTAATTATACTGTCAACTATCAATATTGGACTGACCTAATTTTTTCATAATTTAGATTTATGCCTGCATTTCATGATAAAACGTCTTATGAAAATGACTGCACAGGCTGCAAAGCCATTCTTGTTGTATACAGGAAGAGACAGCAGTGTGTTACAGGAAGGCTTTGGTTTGATTTTCACTCTTCCTGTTTCTTAGCAGTTGCGATGAGGCCTCTGCCAAGGAGTCACTCACCTAGTTCTCTGTGTCTTTAAAAGTATTCTGAGCATGCAGTTATGAAGAGACCCTCACTAGGGGCCAAGGTCTTCACCAATACACAATTTACAGAGTGATATTGTTATCAGTACAGTTCAGCTGAGCTTTAGTTGTGTTAATTGCACAGTTCAGTTTCTAAGCCAAATGTCTCCCCAGGGAAACTAATAAAATATCTTATCTTATCTTATGCTGTAAAAAGACAAACAATAGGATTATTCATTTTCATTTTTTGGTGCAACAATTTTACTGAAAAAAAAGAAGAGTAATCAATATGTCCCTACACTCACACCAGAGAAGAGAGAATCCACCTGATGACCGTGTGAGAACAGCTTCTTTTTAAAATGGCATTCAGAACAGAAGCAACCCAGTAACCAGAACTGGGGAAGAATAGGAGTGACAAGTGCAGACCCAAAGGGAAATGAAAAACATTTACCCCCCTTTTCCTCTAGAAAACAAGCCCAACTCAACTCAACCAAAGATCGTGGAATACTGGCCAAGATAAAGCATCATAATAGTTTTAATCCCATCCCAATTCCCTCCACACCCATCACCATGATCCATCTTACCTCAGTGTCCAGAGTAGTCGTCCCTCTAGCCTTTGCTCAACTGTGCATGAGAACACAGCAGATCTTTCTGCCTGTGTGGCAATAACAAATAAAGAACCACCAAGACACACAACGATCACAAGACTGAGAGGTTCAAATGCGTCCAGGGAAACAGAAAAGTTGTGGTTTTGAACATACTCACTTCCTTTTTTCCTGTTTTTCCCTACAGTTTCATGTGAGCATCGTTATGAAATAAGCCCCGTAAGCATATTTTAATAATCACTTATAAACTTAAGTTTACTTTGTTAAGCAATTATTGGGTTATTAGTAAATAATCTGAATACATGATTTAATATCTAGAGATGTGGTGATGAATGCTGGACAGTTAGCAGTAAATGATTTATAAAGAAAAGACTGATAGCCTACTGAGAGATGATGAAAAAAATGCCCCATCCCCCTCATTACTCCATCGTTGATCTGTGTAAGACACAGACCATGTGACCACAGCAACCTGCTGGACCAACAAGGGTAAAGCATGCTATGCAGGTCAATGGTCAATACATGTCCTGAAAGAGTTTTTGAATCAGGCAAGCATATTTGACCTGACCGTATAGCATTAATAGTCAGACAAATAGGCCAGAGTCTTCTGAATTATTCATGGTTTACTGTGAAACAATTGTGCAACGTGTGCGTCTTGCCCAATTACTCATGGTGAAAGAGGAAGGAGAGGAGAGTTACATTTCAAACTAAGATGGCTGCAATCTGCCATCTAGTGGACACTGTAGGAACTACCCCGGAGTTCCTGAATGTTACTGTAGTGTACTTATATTATAAAGTGAGAGAGACAGAGGGAGAGAGAGTTTCATTGGCTGTAGAAGAAGCAGACAGGCATGTGATTGGCTTTCACATACTAACTCACCATCTCCACGCTGAGAAGAATTCATTCATTGGATTAGGGAGATGGGTGACTATACACAAATCTGATGAAACTATCGGAAGTTAGCAGGCGCCATTTAGCTGTTAGATCGCCAATCTGTCCAT
The DNA here is from genome assembly GCA_027497455.2 of Sardinella longiceps. Taxonomy (NCBI): domain Eukaryota; kingdom Metazoa; phylum Chordata; class Actinopteri; order Clupeiformes; family Clupeidae; genus Sardinella; species Sardinella longiceps. The sequence goes on along the minus strand of JAODXP020000033.1, from coordinate 29,496,395 downwards.
AGGGATAACGTGATAGCACACCATAAAATGTGGTGACTTACAGGATTCACTACTACCTGTATAATGTCAGAGTATTCCATGGTCTTTGCTGTTAGATGTCATAGGCTGTGCATTGTCAAAAATTTTGTTAAGAGTCCAACAATGGCGTCGCCACAAGATGGCAGCCTACACAAACCACTTGTCAGATTCGTCTAGAGAATGAGACTCTAGAATGAATGAATGAATGAATGAATGAAGCCCTTTATTGTGACTTGTATTGGATCCAAACCTGATGTCTTGTCGGCTAATTGTGAGTTTGAATCCTGCTTCATCCCACATATAATAGGCTTCTTATAATAGTGGGCAGCCACATCTTTTCAGCAATGTTGAGTTAAGCCAGTGGTTCTCAAAGTGTGGTCCGGCGACCACTGGTCCGCGAGCAAGCTCAAGTGGTCCGCAAGGGGATTTCCAAAAAAATATGTGAATTTATTCTGTTTCTTACTAACATTATATGAAGTCCAAAGATGAATTGTTCACTGAATACTATGAGGAAGACCTTAAAGTTTATTAAAAACGTCAGGCTATCTGACTTTGAAGTGCCTCTAAATGCCAATGCAAGCCCGCTGAGAAGTCACAAATCGCGTTGTAATTCAAACAGTAAGCTCCGGCTAAGTCACGTGACCTAGCTTACTTGCTAACCAAAACTTACGATAGTGGGACGCGCTCCCTGATCTTGCATAGGCGGTATCTGCCTCTAGGAGGGTCGGACAATCTCGTGAAGGGGCTCATTTTACTCCGGAACATGTAATTTATCAATTCTAGTGAGTTCTAGGCAATTTACATATAGGTGTAATGAATAGAAAACGTCGAAATTTTACCTAAATGTTGCAAGTGGGGGCTTTAAATAAATAATCTGTTTCCTCTACATCATTTATTCTCACACGCCATGTCGTTCTTGTGCTTGATAATACTCAAAGTCCACCTATTACTTTTATGACATTAAATTGTAGTTTCTCAAAATATCTTCATGACTGAAAAAATATTTGCATGACTGAGTACAAGACAGCAGTTCACTGAGGATTAGATTGACTAAATTGGAAGCAAACTCTAAAATTACAGATTTTAATTGCAACTGTCTTACATAATAGTGCAAGTTAATTTAGTTGATCTTGCCTGGACACCAAACACTTGGAACTGTGTGTGGTAAATCTGTGTGAGCGCCACATTAAAGTCCTCTATGCTGTCATAGACATTAGGCTCTGCTGTACCGTCTCCTGTCATCTCTAGTATGTAGCCCACTGACACACATGGAATCTGATTCTCATTCTGACTCTCAATCTGATTCTCATTCTGATTCTCAATCTGAGTCTGGTTCCGATTCTCATTCTGAATCCGACTCTATTCTTCTCACCGCTGAAAGTGGACCAGTAGTAGCTGGGGATGTTCACTCTGTTCAGTTCCACATCTCCCACTGTCCTGGAACAACCCCAGTCGGTCACCACAAAGGCCGTGTGGTTGCTGCTCTCTAAGTCACAGTCATCCCGCATCTTCTGTTGCAGCGGTTCCTCCACCGTGTCAAACCACCTCAGATTGTCTGTGTTTCTCTGTGGAGCAACGTTGGTGAGGGTGAATGTGGACTCGGCCTGGTCAGAATAGGTCAGAGAGTCAGAATAGGTCAACACACACACACACACACACACACCCACACACACACACACACACACACACACACACACACACACACAGTCCTCTCATCAGCCATCTCTGACACATCGTCAAGCTGCAGGTCACATAACACACAGCAGAGGGCAGGAGAGAGTCAGAATAGGTCAAGACACACACACACACACACACACACACACACACACACACACACACACACACACACACACACACACACACACACACACACACACACACAGAGAAAACTCAGCAGCCATTCCTGAAAGACACACACACACACACACGGCACACTCAGCAGCCATTCCTGAAAGATCATCAGAGTGCAGTTCACACAACACACACCAGAGGGCAGCACATAGTCAGAGATAAATCAAGACACACACACACACACACACACACACACACACACACACACACACACACACAGCCCTCTCAGCAGTCATTCCTGAGAGATTGTCAAGCTGCATTTCACACAGCACACACCAGAGGGCTGGAGATCAAGAGATGCCTGTTCCGCTCACTCTCTCGCATGTAAACTTCTAAATGATTTGATCATGAAGTTCTTATTCTCTGTGTGTGTCTCTCTCACTCACTCACTCACTCACTCACTCACTCACACAATCTATCTATCTATCTATCTCTGTCTCTCGCTCTCTCTCTCCACACACACACACACACACTCCCTCTCTCTCTCTCTCTCTCTCTCTCTCTCTCTCTCACACACACACACTCACACACACACACACACATACACACACACACAAACACACACACACACACACAGCTTCTAAACCAACCTGGGGTTCGATCATGAAGTTAATATTCTTCCTCTCCACGTGCTTGTGAGCTTTAAACAGGAACGCTGAGTAGACAGGGATCCTGTTGTGGGTGTCGTAGAGCGTGGCGAACCTGTAGATATTCTTGTACTTCTGACAGATCTGCTGGTACCTGTCTGGGTGATTCAGCACAGTAGGAGGGATGTTGGCCATGAAGAACTGAGGACAAGACTTAGCAAAGGACTCAACCACCTCCCCCTCCACCAATGAGACGAGAGCCAGCAGCACCAGCGGACCAATCAGCTTCATGATGATGATGATGATGATGATGATGATGATGATGAAGATTGCGGGTCTCTGACTACAGTTTCTGCAAGTTGTGTAAATCATGTTATATAATTGTCTACATGTAGCTTGCTTGTAAAAAGTGTTCCCAAAGTGACTAGTATGAAATCTTTTGCCTGAAAGAGACACAGAAGCAGGGGTGCCACTAGACAATATGGACCCCATGACAGGAAATAATGTTGGGCCCCCCAAACATTGATTTTAATATTCACATGTTCTCTGGGGCCCCCCTTTCAGTGTCAGGCCCTTAGAATCATCAAAGTTTGACTTTGAGTTCCCTTTGACTCTGTCTCCATACATCCAAGTTACCAACATCAGGACTAATAATATATTTGTAGGGTGTTTCCCCTTCTCCTATCTCCCTGAAATGACTTTCTGCAGGATGTGTACATCATCCAAAATCTATTAGAATATAACTTGCTTAGTATTATTGGTCCCAAAGTGAATAGTATATAATCTAAGTAATGTACCCTGGGCTCTTTTTGTCTGAAAGGATGCTCTGGTCAGACTGTTGTCTGCACAGATCACTGCACAGCAGACATGCACTGGCCATAAGGCATACAGGGCAATGCCCGGTGGGCCGACGGTCATTTTTGGGCTGGAACTCTCATAATTTACTCATTTTATATTGAATAAAATCATGGTGGGTCGCCATGCCCAAAAATGCCCGGGCCATTTTTCTGCCCCAGTCCGGCCCTGCTGCACAGATCAGTGTTTCCTGCAGAGAATAAGTTAGCCAAGACTGGGGCACACATGTGCAGGGAGCTGGAGGTTTGTTATCAGAGACTAGTGACTACTAGACTACCACTGGAGAGGTTATGCTGTGCTGTTCCACATGAGAAAAGAAAGAGACACAGAAGACTGTACAACCACACAGATCAGTGTCTCCTGCAGAAAAGTTAGCCAAGGTTGGGGGGTGGGGGTATGTAGTTGCTATCAGAGACAAGTGACTACTTGACTACCACTGGAAAGGTTATGTTTTGCTGCTCCATATGATACATGAGAAGAGACAGAGACTTAGAAGACCATATGCCCTGTAATCAGAATGAGACCTAACCAGACAGATGCATGTGGATGATTCTATAAGGGTTAAAAATATCATAAAATTGAAAACAGGGGTGTCAAACATAAGGCCCAGGGGTCGGATGTGGCCTGATTAATACATTTGAAAAGATTAAGAGTGCCCAGGATCGCCTCTGCAGTGAGATCTTATTTAATATACTGTTATTATTAGAGAAAAATGACTACTAGAGAGGTTATGCTGTGCTGTTCCATATATATGACAAAAGAAAGAGACACAAAAATGCCCTATAATCAGAATGGGGCCCAACCAGACAGGCACATGTGTATGATTCTATGATTCTATGAGGACAAAAAATGTCATAGGGTGTAAACAAACAGGTGCCGGATGTGGCCCTTTAATATTATTTCATATGGGATGATTAAAAAATCTTGAAAAGATGAAGGGCGCACAGGATAGCCTCTGCAGTTAGATATAATTTACAGTATTTTATATATAATTACAGTAGATTTAGTAGATTCCACCAAAATAATCAACCGCAGGATTACCTGTTGCATTCAAAGTCACCTCTGTAAACGGTCAGTTTAGAATTGTTTCTGATAGACTCACAGTTTGTAATGTATCCAAACAATAAGAGGGACACCAACCGGCACATTCAGCTGTATTTCCTCCAATAAATAGTTATTGAGAAAAACTTCCTCTTGGCTAATTTTCAACTGCATTAACCAAAATAAATTAAAAAATAACTTTTCACTGTCAGCTGTAGAAATAGCTGAATAACAGATGTCAGCTGTAGAAATAGTTCAAGAAAGTAGCTGTGTGCACATCCCACCTGTTAGGCCAGGTGCAGGACAAATGGAATGTCGTATAGAAGAAAGGAAAATGTCCGCAACACTGATTATACTCCCATAGTTAGGGAGTATAATCAGTGTTGCGGACATTTTCATAGCTGTAGAAATAGTTCCAAGAAATAGTTGTTGATGAAAATTTCCTCTTGAGTAATTTCCAATCGCAGCGACGCAGAATAAATGCTAGCTAACTAAATATACAAACAACAGTACCTGTCTACCTGTCTCCTGTTAGCAAACTACACTGCACTGCTCTAGAGACACATACACACAAAAAACATCTCTCTGTTTTTAAAATCTTACATGAAGCTTACAGTTTCCAGAACCAAAGAAGTGTACTACCTGTTTTCCTGTTATGAGTTTAATCACACAGATGCAGATACAGCCGGAGGGACTGCCATCTAGAATAGCAGCACACACACACACACTCTCCAGAACAGCAGCACGCACGTGCACACACACACACACACACACACAGCCGGAGGGACTGCCCTCTAGAATAGCAGCACACACACACACACACACACACACACACAGATACAGCCGGAGGGACTGCTCTCCAGAACAGCAGCGCGCGCGGCACACACACACACACACACACATACATACATACACAGCCGGAGGGACTGCCCTCTAGAGCAGCGGCACACACACACGAACATACACACACACACACACGCAGATACAGCTGGAGGGACTGCCCTCTAGAACAG
>JAODXP020000033.1:29468530-29481030 GCA_027497455.2 Sardinella longiceps | reverse complement strand
GTGTGTGTGTGTGTGTGTGTATGTACTTGCTTTGAAAGTGTGCGTGTGTACTGCCAGACCCCTGCAGTTTGAAACCAGAGTGAAGGTTGTGGTGAAAGCTAAGAACAAAAATGGTGGTTTAACAATGTGCTCTATGGGCAGAGACATGGACTTTATACAGGTGTCATAAAAACAGCTTGGAGGCGTAAGGTGCTATCACTATCTGGTGCACTGCATCCACTACCAGTGATAAGAGCAGACTGCAGTAGAGCCCTGCACTGGACTGTTTCTTTCATCCCACTTCTGGTCAACAAATTAGGAGCCTAAAAAAATCCTCAATTTGTTCTGGGAAGACCAAATCCCCACATTGACATTGTGTCATCAACCAACACCATCAGCATGGAAGCAGCTCTGGCTAACAGGCATCTATGCTGGGTTGGCCACACCATCCGTATGCCTGGCCATCACCAAACCCTCTATGGACAACTGCACAACTCTAAACGGGCTGCTGGTGGTCAGAAAAGGCACTACAAGGATTTCACAAAGGAACTCCTGAAGCGCTGCAACATCAACCCAGGCCATCTCCAGCCTCTAGCACTCAGCAGACCAACCTGGCAGGCTACCTGCAATAAGGCCACTGGACAAGTTAACAACATCTTCCTTCAAAGGAGGTTGTGCAAATCAATGCCACCTGTGGGCAAGTGTGCGACTCCCAGATCGGCCACACATGAACCAAACACCAAAGTAAAAGTAATCATCGGATGTGCGTGTGTGTGTGTGTGCGTGTGTATGTGCAAGCCTGTGTGAGTGTGACTGTGTGTGTGTGTGAGTGTCAGTTCTGTTTTTGGCTTAGTGGCCAAGGGCTCCATTGTCACTGCACTTGCTGATCATGCTATAGTTAAACGCCTGGGGTGTATGTGTGTGTGTGTGTGCGCGTGTGTTTGTGTGTATGTTTCTGTCTCTTGCACCCTTACTGAGAGTTTATGTATGTATTTAAGGCTATTCTAATGTGTCTTATGGTTTGTGTGTGTGTGTGTGTCTCTCTGTCTGTCTGTCTCTCTCTCTCTCTCTCTCTCTCTCTCTCTGTGTGTGTGTGTGTTAGTGTAAATTGGATAGAGGTGAGAAGTGTTAACCTTACTTGCTATTAATCTTATTTCTCTATGTGCCCAGACCAAAGACACACAGACCAGTGGACAGCTGTGTGTCTATAAGGAGTGACAAGTCAATGGGCCCCATCAATTGTGTGTGAATTTAGAGAAGAGGCTGTTCTACAGGGCTACAGGGTGCTAGTGTGTGAGTGTGAGTGTGTGTGTGTGTGTGTGTGTGTGTGTGTGTGTGTGTGTGTGTGTGTGGTTGGTGCTGCACCCAAGCAGATTGATTAAACAGCACAGGGCCTGTAGTCTGTAGTGCTGTAGTGCTAGTAGCAGAGTGGAGTCTGCTTAGTCTTTCTCACTTCCAGCTGCAGCTGCCATCCAGTTCCTCAGTGTGAAAAGAATGGCATGAATGAGTGTGTAAGGCCCTTCCTGATGGTTTTACACTTCTGCAGGTCAAGACTCCCACAGTGCCTCCCCACGGCACACCATGGGCAACTGGGTACCTTGTGGCCCCAGGCTGGACTGTGTGGGATCTCAGAGCAGATTGGAGCCCCAGAGGTACAGGTGCATGACCCACTGGCATGTGGACACACTCTACCACTGACCATTCCCATCACCTGCTGCCTTGTAGGTTGGGACTTTTGAGGCAAAGGCTGGGACTGAGAGAACATTCTAAGGGAACTTGAAATCCATACTGTACAACAAGCTGATTCAATCTGCAGGTCAACATGACATCCGGTAATGTATCCTATTCTGTGAGACTGTGCCAATGTAATTTCTGTGTTGTAGGTTTTACATTTAAACTCATTTACTCTATAGACAATGTCACAGCCTGATCATGTGACTGTCACATCTCACAGCAAAAACACAAGTACAAAACTAAACACAAAGTCCTGTGTGTCACATCCAGGCTCACACAGCAGAGACACTTTTTCATGGGCCACCACTCTTATCATGGGAATATTACCAACTAAATGAGGATCATAACAGGAGCAACTAAATCCACATCCCCAGCATGGCTCCATGCAATGAGTGCAGTCACACCCCCACCCCTCTGACGAGAGGACATGACACCACAACTAAGCAAACAACTAAACACACCACTGAATAGAGACGGTTTGAACACAAAACAAATGGCCAGTGGCCAACTGGCTAAGATCAGGGCACAACTACACTACAGCCAGCCCCTTGATGAACCCTAGGGTTCTAAACTATCTCTGCTACCACTGGACAAACACCTGATGCCAGTGGATGGTTGTGAGAGAAAGTTTACAAAATAGAAGTGGTGACAAAATCTGCTACATTAGTAAATGACACAAAAATTGTTCCCTCTAACTATTTCTATTTCCTCCTATCTGGAATTTCACTTTGGCTTCCTTAACAAGGGCATCTTTGTACAAATGTGTGAGTTTGAGTGGCTCACCCACAAGTAGAGTTTTAGGCAAAGAAAGACAGAAAGAACCAACCACACACATATAAGATAGTCAGTAAAGGTCTCCAAATTAATGCTGACACACACACACACACACACACACACACACACACAATATCAGTGACTCACATTTCCTTAGTCCTGGTTTCATCCTGCACTCTCCTCCATGGTCATACCTTAAGAAGGGACAAGGACATACAAAACTGAAGTTAGTATGTGACAGTACTTTGCCTCCATAAATAATGGGGGAAATAACTCAACAACACTACCACTTCTAATTGTTTTTCCCCAACAGCAACAATTAAAATTTCCCCCGAATCATCTAAACCCTGAGCGCACACACACACACACACACACACACACACACACACACACACACACACACACACACACACACACACACACACACAGACATAGAAACAGAACCATATAACCATCTTACTATAACACTGTTCATTAGCAATCTGAACACCAGTCCAACTTGAAAGTCCTGACTGGTGGACTATCTCCACATAGACACTAATCATGAACAATGACTGCCCTCAGCTCAGGTTTGTGTGCTGAGTCTGATGGCTCCACTGCATGGGCTTGATCACTGGTGCTGATGAGAGAGTGAGGTATCAAGCTGATTGACATGTTGCTACAGTAAATAAAATCATCTCCCTGTGGTTGTGTGCCTCCATTCAGATTCACTCTGTATACATGTGTGGTTGGACAAGTGGTTCTCAAACTTTTTCTAATTTTCCTCACTTTGGAAGGCAGAGAATTTTCAGGCCCCACCTGGAAGGTTTAACTTGTGCACAATATCTCTGTGAGGAATACATGACAGGATTTTTGTCAGTTTTCATGTTACTAATCCAAAGCCAAATTTCTCTCAAACCCCTCATCACAGCAACTAGCCAATAACTCAATTGGAAAGCTCAATTTACTCTCATATGTGCATATCTGACGAATAGCTGTGAATTTGGGGGGCATGGTGCGGCCTTTGGTCGATCGCAAAGAGATGCTTCGCGCCCCACCTGTCATGTGTCTGCGCCCCACTAGTGGGGCCCGCCCCACAGTTTGAGAAACACTGGGTTAGACTAAGATATTAGACTAATATCATTTGAATGTAAAAGACAGTATGGAGATTGGACAGGAAATGTGGTTGGCCGAGTTGGTAATAAGTTCCATAGGTTATAATGTGTGGTGTGATGATCCAACTGTAAGGCAAATGTTTGGATAAGCCACACTGTCTCTGCAACCTTAGCCCAGATTGTGTCTTATCTTCACTACCTGTCCCCTGCAGTTTCACACTCTGCTTTCTCACAGGAAAGCCACTCTGAAGACAGATAAAGGGACAATACATATATACAATATATATATACCAAGGGCGTCAGTTTGGTTTACAGTGTCGGGGACAAAAACACTGAAGACAGACAAAGGGACAATGTACTGTATATAAGTGCTGTATGACAAAGTACAGTATGTACAGAATGTAATGTGTGTCATGTTTGGTCTCATTTTGATGGTCTGAATCTTAATGATTTAATGATCCCACCAAGAAATGGGGTTCTCCTAACATGTTTATAGTTTATATTTATATTTTATACAACAAAATGTGACATGTATGCGTTCGTAGGTGATTCTCATGTATGAACTTCAAACGCAACAAAAGTGTCCCGCATGAAGGACACAGTAATGTCACACAGCCCAAACGTGCTCAGAGTTTAAGGAAAGCGGTAAGCATCGCTTCAAAGAGCCACTTTCCTTCAGCCATCTACTGAGTCTGTGCAAGCTTTCTGAAAAGACTACACAAGTCAATGGATTCTGGAACTTGCTGTGGGTAAGGCAAAGGCAAAAGGCAAAGGCAGTTTATTTATATAGCGTATTTCATACATGGTGGTAACTCAATGTGCTTCACACATAAAAAAATGAAATTCTTGAAATTCAAGAAAGACTTGAAAAGTAAACATGCATATAAATAGAAAAAAATCTAATTAAAAACAAGCAAATGCAAATAAAAGCATAATTTAAAGAGTTTTAAAACAAGTAAAACATATTAAATAGATACAGCCATGTATAGTTCATTGCATTATGGAGAGGCAGGAGAGAATAAGTTAGTTTTTAATCTTGATTTGAAACAGGCAGTGGTTGGGGCATTCTTAATGGGAAGTGGAAGTTTGTTTCATAGATTCACAGCATAAAAACTAAAGGCTGCTTCACCCTGTTTGCTTTGGACAGTTGGTGTTTTAAGTAGCTGCTTGTCTAAAGCTCTGAGGGTTCGGGGGAGAGTGTGATTGTGAAGCATATTTGCAATGTATGTGGGACCAGTTCCATGGAGAGATTTGTAGATAAGGAGTAGTACTTTAAAATCAATTCTATGTTTTACTGGGAGCCAGTGTAGAGATTGAAGTACACTGTTCAAGAGGCTCATACTGTAGATACAGACAGCAAGTACGGTTAACGCCCCAAAATGCGAGGGTGGGGTCAGTGTGGGGGATAACAGAGGCCAATTTAACATTATGGTGAATGGACATGGTCGAGAAAGTTGCTTAACAATAATAGATCACTCAGTAAAAATTGAACAAAGTCCATATTAGATGTAGACATTGTTCAATTTTAGACTAATTATGACCCGTTTGCCTACTTGCGTTTAGACTAAAATACATTTTCCATGATTTGTTTATTCCAGTAACACTAACAGAAATGTCATGAGCTGTGTCCGCTCATGTCAAAAGTGAAGCAACTTTCAATCACAAGTCTGATTAGCTCAGTTTAGCAACCTAAATGTAGCTACATTTACTGTGGTGACTTGCTATTTTCCCCACAGCAGAGCTATATTTGTGGGTGTGGTCAGATTTGCCGTCTGTATCTATACGAGTTTGTGAGTATGGGAGACTATCTTTAACCTGCAGGACTTAAACGGGAGCTCTGGTGCGTACAGCTTTCATTACATTGCTAGAAGTCGTTGAATGCTGTCAGTTATCAAAAAATGTAACGGAGCCTAGGCTGATATATGCAAGCCTGCAAATGCAGATAGCAAGCTAGATCTATTGGGCAAGTTTAAACAAATCGTCCAACGTCAAAACAAATTATGGCCCTGTGATTCTGGAAAGGCTACAAACTAACTCTACCTCCTGTGCAACATAGCCACGAGTGTTACGATCAAAAGGATATGCATGGTTACAGTAGTGACACAGAAATATTTGCACACAGCATTTTATGCAGACTATACTTACCTCTATTGATTTGCACTCAAACTTGCCCCATAGACTCCACTATGGTAGGCTCACTGCTATCAATATCTCGGCCTAGGCAACACGGATGTTTACATTTTTTGACAAATGACAGTACTCAACGACTTCTACCACTTCTATGTAAAGAAAATGCTGTGCTCCCGGAGATCCCCTTTAAAAGGATCACAGCATGTCTCATCAAACCCAGATTCACATCCAGCACTCACCTGAAAGTCTCTAGTTTACAGTTGGGATCCTTCAGTCTGTCTGTGAGCTCTCTGACACCCGAGTCTCCTGGGTGGTTGTAGCTCAGATCCAACTCTTTTAGGTAGGAGGGGTTTGATTTGAGGGCAGAGGCCAAGAGAGAACAGCCCGCTTGTGTGATGAGACAACCAGACAGTCTGAAAGAAAAACAGGCACTATAAATACCAAAGATGTTCTTTAGAATCAAGATATTAAGTGGTAGTTCATGTCTATGGGAGTTCATCTGATCTGCTAGCTGTCATCCTAATCAGTGGAAGCAGTCAACCTCACTTCCCCTCAGTAGATGCGAAAGCCCGGTAAAGCCAGGTAGCGCAAATTGTCTTCCTCTCTGTAATTCATTTTTGTATGTTTGTACGTCATGGGCATTGTCATATGTATTGTAAGATCTTGAGATTAATATGGAATGGGTAGGGGGCTTTGGATATCACGATAGCATGTCCAAAATGTACATCCATTACTCATAAAAAAACCTCATAGACCTCCTCATAAAAAGACTTTTTAAAATCTGGTGCAATTCTTGGATTCTGTCATAGACCTCAACGCTACAAGATGAGCCTCTCCACTGCATAAAGGGTAAAGCGCCGCATTTCCACTAAATAAAGTTGTGCTGAGCGCCGCCCATCTACCATATTTGGCGTGTCCCTCAGGACTCCAGGAAATGGGTCCTCATGACCTACTTCCCTAATAGATGATCTCTGATAAATAGTCATGAAACAAAATTGCTGAATAAAATTGTGATTCAATTGACAGCAAACTTATCCAGCACACAAACACACACAAATGAATGCATGCACACACACACACACACACACACACACACACACACACACACACACACAAACCACACACATTAAGAACTTTTAAAAGACAAACTACTAATCCAGCACCTTCATCACACACACAGACAGGCTCCATTGAAAGTCACACAAACCTTAAAGTCTGCAGCTTAGAGTTGGGGCTGCTTAGTACTGCAGAGAGAAGCTGAACTCCAGTATCCTTCAGGTCACTGGTAGTAAGGTCCAGTTCTGTTAAAGACACCAAGGACTGCAGAGAAGAGGCTAAAGTCTTGCTGGATTCCTCTGGTAGGAAACAACCATCGAGTCTACACAGAGTGAGAGGTGCAAAGACAGAGAATAAAACATTGCATGATAACATTACCGTAATACAAGTATGAAATACCATTTTCTGATTGCTAACAGATTGTCCATGGTTCTCCAATAATGAGATACCTATGACGTAGATGTGGAAAAAAAATATATATATCGCCTTCCAATACTGCTATTTACAATAGCAACTTTCACTAACAGCTTGTGGAGGAACCAGAAAATACTCTTGTACAAAAAATAGCCCCATCAACCAAACGGGTTAGCTTCTTTTGAATCCAAACTGTGTTTTTGTTCAGTTTTAAACAATTGCTTATTGTTACACATGATCTGCAAACGGGTGGTGGGATAATGCCCTTTGATGGACGTTGCAGAAACAAACAGCACTCAGCTGTCACGATTTTCTTTGCACCCAACTGGTCCATTATTCCGCTATAATGGCACAGAGCACTCAAAGCTGGACAAATCCTGACATCTTAAGCTCTATTCGCACGGGATTAGTATTACCTATGAACCTCTGGTAATTTGTAATAATTGCAGAGGATGTCTGTGATATTAGTCCCATGCGAATGCGCCATGTCTGTAATTTGTAAAGTAAAAATTCCACTGAAAATTACCTACCGTATTTAAACGCCAAAACACAGACGATCCTGTGATAATACTAGTCCCGTGCGAATCTGCATCTCAGTGATTGGGCGGTTTGTTGTTTTTTAGGGCGCCTTTTTCAAATTTTTCACATGTTCAGTAATAGAGGCTGCCGTTCAAATTGTGAATGCCAATTTTGGGAGACATTTTAGGTGCAAAAAGTGTCTCTCTGCGAATTATATGGAGACACATCCGTGGAAAGAGATCCACCAAAAGGACGAAATTTCGCCAAGACTTTGGCCGTGGATGACATGTGTAGTGTTTTGGAACCCAGAAATGGGAGATGGGAAACAGCGGCAGAATCAGCGCACTATCATTTATCAAAGACTGGCTAGCGTGGCGCAGGCAGGCGGGCAGCAGCTCAAGAGGTCTTATTTTTCAAGCTACTAAACATGCCGGATTTGACCCTGTGTGCGATATCTACCACCATCCAGCCCTACTACCATGAGAGAATCAATGTCCCCAAACACTGACCAAGTGGTTCCCTTTGTCCGTTGACTGATGAGGCCATTGTGCAACCACCGTTAGAGTTGCAACATGCATACAGAAATTAACTGACATGTGCTTGGATGAATTAGATGAGGTTTAACTTCTATATATTCAACTGTTTACTTTTTAACTATGTTGAAATGGGCATAGTAGGGGCTAGGGATTAGAAGTTTATTGATTTTTACCAAAGTGTACAATTTTGTTATTTGATCTTGTATTTCTTTTTTATTTTTTATTTTGATTCAGTACTTAATCTAATCCTTAATGATTACTTTATTCAAACATGGATGTGTTGGAATGTTTAATTTTAAATGTATTGATTTATATTAATTATAAATGTATCTAGTATTTTATTTCTTTAATTCATTGTTTTAGTTAGACATTGATGTAATTAGAATGTTCTTAGACTAGTATACAAAAAGTGAATGTGTTGATTAATTAATGCAGGTATTAAGAGTAAGTTGGGTCTGTCCTTCCTGGTAGGCCTGTTTTGGGATATTAAAGAAAGTCGTAACTCTACGGGATGTGCGCCAACGGAGTCATCTGTGATTAAACTCGAGAGGTCGAGGCGCTCATCCGGCGGTGTTTCGCAAGTGCCGGATGAGACTTGTGCAAGATTTGGATTAATAATTCACATGATTGCTCAAGACGGCATTAACAGAGAAATAAAGTAAGTCTATGGCGGCGGGTTGGTATATATATACACCTGGTTTTGAGTTAGGAGTCACGCTTTGGAGGACGCTTCATCTGAGACGACCGCCGCGCCATCCCCTACTCCTCGTGTCAAGCTGAGACTTCTGCCGGATGCCGATTGCCTGCGACGAAGACTTGTTCTGGGTAACTGCGCTTTCTCCATTAGGAAGAAGTTTTAGTCGTGCGTCCTGTGACTTTCGCGCATTTTCTTAATTGTAACAAGTGCCGTGCTTCTATGTGTATTTATGAAAGTACTGAACCAGTAAACTTACCAAAAAAGAGAAAACCTTAAACTCGCTTCTGCGTTTGGTTCATTACATCTCCAAAGAGGATTCGTAAGATAACTTTTCACATTTCAGTAAATGCACTTTAGGAGACAAATCTTAGAACTGTTCTGAGTGTTAGAAGTACCTGTGTTTTATAACCATTTAAAACCAAACCATTCATACGCGTTAAATTCTCCAACTCTAAACCTGTTTTATATTGGTCTAGATTAAATAGTCATAGAAGACTGATCACCTTCTATGCACTACAACTTAGGCTCAATAAGGTACTGCAGGTCTGAGTAACGGTATAGTTAAAGGAGAATTGGGTCTCCCACTCCCTCTGGTGGTGACTTAGGGAATTGTAATTGTAAGAGGTGAATAAAAGAGAGCCTGAGACTCTTAATAAAATAATAAAAAGCCGGATTCTTACATTACGCCCTGGGAGAGCAATTCATGGCGCCCAACGTGGGGCTCGAGTATTAAATAAATATTAAATCAATATATAATTTAATTAAAAAATTATTTTGATAAAAATATTAAAATACTTGAAACCACGCCAAACTTATTCTGATAAGTGTGCGAACAACACGCTGGACAAAACCTAGGTGAAATACAAAGTTAAGACGGAGGTCTTAGTTAGGCAATTAAATCAGATAAGTTTAATGTGCTTTATGTCACCATCCGCGTAAACAATTAAAAGGACAATTAATTGTGTGGGGTTTCTGAGTCAAAGAAACGATTAGACAGAATTATTAGTAGGCCTATTGTGTCTAACGGGTGGCTGGTTTCTCTACGAAAAAAAATAAAAGTAAGTTTGAAAATAGTTAGAGCAGAAAACTGCGTGTGGTAATGAGATTACAGGAAGTCAGCTTGCCAGGTTAGGGACAATAAGGAGAACTGCTAGTGTTAAAACTAGGCTTTGGAGTGCATAAAATTAATACAACTTAATAAGAATTATAATTGAAATACTTCAAATGAAAATATGACAGAAAACATAGTACTCTTTGTTCAGCGGGATTTCGCTGCTGGATGAGGAAACTCGAGGTTGGTTAGAAACCCAAGAGTTACAGGGGTTGGTATCAAGAGGCAAGTATATACCACTTTACAAGATAATCAAGATTCAGCAGTGGATCTACATCAAATACATAGCTAGCTCATTCAACATGCTGAAGCGCGAGTACCATTTGTTCAAGATGGATGTGATGGGTTGATTTATACTGCATAACATAAAATGGATACAATCTAATAGACTAGTTGAAAAATGAAGATTCTATAGTATTAGTGTGGCTTGTGATGAATATGTGACGGAAGCACTTAACACGAGCAAATCCAGCATGCTTTTAAAAAGAAGCCTAAAGTAAGAGGATACTATCACATAAAGGTGAAGAAATAAAAGCCTGATGGGCGATTAAAAATGACTGCTGAAGAAGTGGCAGATTGTTTAGAAAAATTAAATAAAGCAAGCCCGGACTTCCGTCAAGAAAGTTTGTCGGAAGGGGTAGATCTTCTTCAGTCCCCGACTCGAAGTAGATGATCCTTTACGGAAAAATTTAAATCAGTTAAGATGGCATGATAAAGCTGAACAAGAAGAAGATAAAATTTCACAAGAACAAAGAGGAGCGCATGGTGGGGTTGAACACTGCAGAAGAGGTGAGACAATAAAGGAAGAGCGAGGATAAATGGTAACGCCTTGAAGCTTCAAACTGAATTAAAAAGATTGGCAACCATGGATAGAAGTGCTAGCACCGGAGTAGATGCTCTCCGTCCTAAAGTAAAAGCAGAGGTATTGATGCCTCGGTCTCCGGGAAGGAGTGCCAGACAAAAATGGCTCCTATGCATGGGAGATATCATTGAAAATATGCAGGCGGATAAATATCGTTGCAGATGTAGGAGCCCTCGTTGTTCAGAATTTGTAATCCTAATTTAGTATAAACAATCTCAAATGAAAAGACATCCTTCGTGGCGACCAAGGAGTAGTACACCTGATAGGCAAGATGAATTGTTTTATAGAGAAATGCAGGATATGAGCTCCATTAATCCATATCCCTGATCAAATGCGTGGGGGACTACCACCAACCGCGGAAAACCTTAATGCCAAAAGGGGGCGTAGTAGGTCTAAAGTCCATTGGGATGACCATGATGAACATGCGTCTATGTTTAGTATGGACCGGCTGATTTACCAATATTTGAGGAAGATGTACTCAGTGAAATGACAGAAAATCCTCATCAAATTGGTGATGGGCAGGTATATGCCTTTATATCTTGCAACCTATTAGCAGAAGAACAGAATGGATTTAGGAAGAAAAGGGCCTGTGTTGATCACATATATTCCCTAGTTACAATAGTTAACGCCAGAAAACAAGAAGGAAAGTCTACCTTTGCCTGTTTTATTGACTTTCAAAAAGCTTTTGACTGTGTTAATCGAGAACTATTGTGCTTTCAGTTGTTAAAAGCTGGAATTGATGGGAAATTTTATCATGCAATCAAGGCTGTTTATGAAAATCCTGAATCTTGTGTCCAGGTGAATGAATATAGAACAGGTTGGTTCCCAACACCTTATGGGGTTAAACAAGGTGATGTCTTGTCTCCTACACTATTTGCATTATATATTAATGACCTGGTTAATAGGATTAAAGAGGTGAATTTGGGGGTGAGTGTAGGTGAACTAAAAGTCTGCATTTTTACTCTATGCAGATGATATAGTTCTTATTGCCGAAAGTGGACCTGATCTGCAAATTTTGATAAATATTGTTCATTCCTGGTGCAACAAAATGAGGTTACAGATAAACTGTGGCAAAACTGAAGTTATTCATTTCAGAAAGCGGAGTCAAAATGTGACAACATTTAACTTTAGTTTTGGTTTGAATACATTGTCTATGACTAAAAAGTATAAATATTTGGGACTCATTTTAGATGAGCATTTAACTTTTGATGAGGGGATAAAGGTCCTGTCTGAGTCAGCAGGTAGAGCACTAGGTGCCATCATAAATAAGGCTAAAGTTTGCCGTGACCTGGGGTATAAAACTTATACAGAATTGTATAGGTCCTGTGTCTGTCCTGTCCTAGACTATGTTGCAGGGGTCTGGGGCTATCTTAATCAGCCACATAGTGAGCGAGTTCAGGGCAGAGCCATGCGTTATTTTCTGGGGGTGCATAGAAACACTCCCAAACTGGCCCTATATGGAGATATGGGATGGGAACCGTGTGAAATTAGACATTGGAGATATGGTTAGACTGTGGAATAGGCTTATTGATATGTCAGATTCAAGACTAACCAAATACATTTTTACCTGGGATCTGTCCAACAGATACACCTG
>JAODXP020000033.1:29441671-29464171 GCA_027497455.2 Sardinella longiceps | reverse complement strand
CTGCTGAAATAGCACATGATCTTAAGTATTAGTTACTCTGGGTACATCATCATGAGTCATGATTAATTAGCATGAGTCATGATTATTAGCATGATCATGATGAATTCATCATGTTTGTGCCCCCTCAACTAAAGTGTTGACATGGTTAAATTGGTAAAATGTAGTTGACGTATGGCGTATGACTAGGCCAAAGTAGGCTAAATAAGTACTTTTATTATATCAAATTATATCAAATTCTTTTGAACAAAAACATCATGATCATGTGTTATTAGTCATGACTCATGATGATGTACCCAGAGTAATTAATGCTTAAGATCATCTGCAATTTCAGCAGGAGGTCATTAATGATGAACAATGAATTCATGCTAATACCTGATGAGTCATTAGATATTCAGAGATGAAGTAACGCATGAATCACGAATGAATCATGAATGAAATCATGCATGAATTCATGATAATTCATGTACCCTTACCGCAAAGTGTTACCAAAATTTCCATCATCTTACACATACAGCATAGAAAAAGAACCATCTTACCTATAGCACTGTTCATTACCCACATATTCAAGAACATCAACACCTTCAAATCAAATCTCTTTCACTCATATTTCCCCAGAATTATCCTCACCCTACACTAAACATGCAAAAAGAGTAGGCCTGGGCCATATTCCTGGATCAAGAACTTCCTGACCGTTAAACCACAGGTCAGCATTGGGCCTCTCTCCTCATAGACACCAAGCTGAGCTGATAATTAGCTAATAATATGTGTGTGTGATGATCCATTTAACCAACTAAGTGTTCACAGAATTGTTCTATTCCCTTTAGTGATTGTAAGAGTACCATGAACCAAATTATTTGACTCTCTCTTGTGTTCTTTCTCCTGACACTAAAGTCGGTTTGACCCAAACCCAGATCATTGACCCAGTTTACCCAGACTGGGGGGTTACTGTGTGTGTTCATATGGGCATTATCAACACATGGAACTATGATACACTAAAGAAGAAGCGTCACACAGTAACCCCAACACAACACACACAGTAAATGGATCATCACACTACACATTATTACACCAACTGGTTCAGCTCATCCACCCACATGTCCTGTCCAGTCCTGCATCCTTCCAGCAGAAACCACTCACACTGCAGGACCACCTGCTAACCTGTCTGGGTAAACTGGGTCAATGATCTGGCTTTGGGTCAAACTGAGTTTAGTTTAATATACATTTCATGCATGATTCATACACAACCATTACATGTCTCATATGCTGAAAGTATATTGTTACATGACCATGTATGAAAAAAGAATGATCTTACAACATAAAGGTCACAGAAACCAGAATTCGAAACCAGATGCTGAAAGTATATGTTACTCCTCAGAGTCATCTAGAGCCATCAACATGGCCTGTTGACTATTTGTAGAGTATTAATATATAAATAGGCTGGAATGTATTAGTACTTTTTGAAGTCAGAGCAATATTATTTCAAGTATTTTATGAACTACTTTGGCAAGAAAAAGATTAAATCACTCTAAGTTGTATAGAATTGTAAACACTTTGACAAGGGAAGAATAAAAGATTAAGTAGGTCGGTATTGAATACGTTTAAACTTGTTAGGGGAAGTGTAAAATTAACCCTAGGTTAGCGTTAGGTTCAGACTCTACTACACTGTACGTTAAGAAGTTAACATTCTACACAGTCTAGCTGCGTTAGCGCATAGGACTAGCCGCTAACGCTACACGTTCAAGAAAACATAGACACTCGACAGACAAAACAGATCGTGGGCCCACTCACACACACACTCACTCACTCACACACATAGCCCCAGAGCAGGAGAAAGTCCCCTAAAGTTGCAGGCCTGTATCGATGCTTGTGCTCGGTGAGGTAACGTTACCCTTATTGTTTTTCCTGCTCAGAAGAGCGAAGCGGCTAGTTTGTTTGTAGCCTCACCGAGCACAAGCATCGATACAGGCCTGCAACTTTAGGGGACTTTCTCCTGCTCTGGGGCTATTGTGTGTGAGTGCATGTAGTTTGAATGTTTTGCCACAATCTGTCAAAGGAGGTGTTGGGCAAGCTACTCAGTAAATGTAGCAAGCTAAGCTACCAGTTACTCCACATCATATGAAGCTTCACTACACCAAAGCTACCGGAAGACAAAATGTAGCAAGCTAAACTATGAAAAAATATCAGAAGTAGCTTAACTATTGTGAAGCTACTTTTTAATACACAAAAAAGGCCTATAAATAAGTCCTGATGAAGGCATGCCCTGATGAAGGCCAATATGGCCGCAATGCGTAGGCCCGTGTGTTTTTAAACAGAATTGCCATGTTACATCAAAAGGCTATATATATATATATATATGATATAATAATATAATAATAATGATAATATATATATATATATATATATATATATATATATATATATATATGGGCAATTCCACGAAAAAGTAAACCTCACCTTAAAACTTTAAGTCTCACCTACATGGACATACAAATTCTTTCAGAAAACTTCCGATACAAAAAAGTATTGTCTCGATGTAAATATTCAACTGAGCAAGTTTCGAAAGGATATCTGTTTGTTAAAATTTTTACCCTATTCAGCTATAATGTAAGTCTATGGAGGGGCATATAATGGGCATAAGTGGGTGATAACACACACAAAGCTGCAATGCTATCAGTTATTTTTCATTGTTATATTACTATTTCTCTTGTTACAGGTTAAAATCCACCGTTCACAATTGTTTTGTATCGTTTTGGAGGGTTTTTCCAGACGTCACGTCCATAACGTCACATCCATAACGCCATGTCTCCCAATGAAAACCAACTTTTTTTACATTTACATTTGAAATTAAGTCTTTCTCTGTCTTTACTGAGGTGTCCTGTTTGGTATGAATGTAGTAATATTTACATTTCTCTAGAAATTTCACACACTTCACAGCAAAAACTACGCTCTCTCAAAAGTTTGTCCGTTTTTCGTCACGTCCATAACGCAAATTGAAAGGCTCATATTCTTATGATGCAAATCATGATATTATTTTTTTCTGTTTGCCTGTATTCAGCCATGGAGTTTGCAGAAGAATATGAAAAAAAATTGTGAAATATTGCTAGGTTTGCAGAGGTTATCTGGCTTCATCAATAATGAATAATGATAATATGGTTCATCAATAATGCACGAAAACGTCACGTCCATAACGCTGGAATTGCCCATATATATTATTATTTATTTATTTTTTCTCTCTCAAATCTCAGAGTGCCTCTGCTCTTTCCTCCTTTTTTGGACTTACACTTCACCCGGTACAGATGAGCACCTGAGCAACATTGTTACAAAACTGAAATCATGCCCGTTTACTGTATGGTGATAACTATACTTCATTAAATGGATCAAGTATCATTAGGCTACCATAAATTTGCTGTTACAGTCGGCTAATATAGGGATGGAAACAGACTACACTAAAATACTTTATTTTCCTGAATAAATTAAGGACTCTATTCATCTTGCTTACCTGAGAACCCTAGGCTATACATGCTGCGCTGGCTCATAGTAGTAAAGTAAAGCAAAAGTGGATCTGCTCTGCGCTCACGCAAACACTGCCTACTCTCCAAGAGATAACAATTTCTTTTAAGTTTAGCCAACTAGTTTGTGTCTTTCTTTAGAGAGGCATCATGGCCTTCTTATGTCATTTATTTGCAGAAATGAAGGCAACAGTTCATTCAGTTGGATTATTTTCCCCTTTGTTCATTTGATCATTAATAAAACACTTAATAAATTTCATGATTAGATGCAATTGACTGAAATCCGTCATACCGACAGAGAACTGTAATCCATGAACATATAGAAATATGAGTTTACTTAAAAACAGCCACTCTCCTTCACCCTGCTTCACCAAAGTCGGTCTGTGCAAGCTGTCTGAAAAGACTAGACTGATTGTGTGGATTCTAGAACTTGCTGTAAGTAAACTGTTCATGAGCTTCATGTGAGTTTGAGTCTGGGAGACTGCCTTTAATCTGCAGAACTTTAAGGGCCATGACATAATATGTGGGAGGAAGCCATTTGTAGACATGAGAATATCCACACAGAAGGGTCTCAAACTGAGTACACAAATGGATGAACAGCTCCACTAGAATCTCATCATACCCAGATAAACACCCAGCACTCACCTGAAAGTCTCTAGTTTACAGTTCGGATCTTTCAGTCGGTCTGTGAGCTCTCTGACACCTGAGTCTCCTGGGTGATTGTAGCTCAGATCTAACTCTTTCAGGGAGGAGGGGTTTGATTTGAGGGCAGAGGCCAAGAGAGAACAGCCAACTTGTGTGATGAGACAAAGAGACAGCCTGAAACAAATGAATGTCCCTTTTCATTATGTTAGAAAGGGCAATAAACAGAGGAGGTCAAACACATTATCACATGATCATGGATGATGACTGTTTACTGTTGCTTTCCACCACACACACACACACACACACACACACACACACACACACATCAGAGATTGGTACTCAAACAAGCATTAAAACAATGCAGATAAAATTGTATATAGTGTATGAATGTCGTCTTCACTCTAGTGTCTATTATATGACTCACTCTAATCCCAAGCATTTGAAAATACAGAGTATCATGCATAAGAGTCTGGTGAAAACAAACCTTAAAATCTGCAGTGTGAACCAGGCCTACAAACAATATTAAAGAATACATTAAACTGAAGACATTTTAATACAATACAGTCCAAGACAAATGAGAAGTCCCATGCGTGAAGCTAATAGCTAGTAGACCGTCCAGCTGTGAGTTAAGGCAGGGCAATAATTTTATTATGTAAGTGATGGGTTTATTACATTGCCGAAATGTGTGTGATAACTGTCAGATTCTGCTCCTTCCTTTGCCTACTTCACAGATCCCTTCATTTTCAAAAATGTCTCTGTAGTGACAAACTTAGCAGCCATGTGATTGGATGAACTGAACCAGTTTGAGTAATAATGTGTAGTGTGATGATCAATTTACTGTGTATTTATGTATTTTACCTGCTTTACTAACTGTTCAAAGAGCCTATTTCCTTCATTCTTCAGTAGGTCTGTGCTAACTGTCTGCAAAGACTGGAGGCTCATGAACAGTTTACTTACACAAAGTTCTGAAATCCATAAAACCTATACGTTTGTGAGTGAGGGAGACCATCTTTAACCTGCAGCACTTAAAGGGCCATAACATGTATAAATATGTGGGAGGAAACCATATGAAGACATGAGAATCAGTGTTGGGCAGTAGCTAGCTACAAGTAGTGAAGCTACTAGTTTAGCTACATTTTTGAGTAGCTTGGCTGTAGTGTAGCTATTTTCTGAATATGATAGCTTTTCAGTAGTGTAGCTGCTTTTTTGGCCATGTAATGTGGTAGCTTTCCACAAGCTACATTTTCAGGGCATCAGTTCACAGCACAGCAAATCTCTTATCTAGGCCATGCATGGAGGTTCAGTTCTTTACAGTACTGCCATAATTCAAAAAAGAGTCCATAATGAAAATCAATTGTGTCTTTTACCATGTGTAAATTTGTTGTAGTTTAATTTAAAAAAAATGTTTTACCCATATGAAAGTAGGCTACAATCAGAGAATTAGTTAGTTACCTCCACCAAGGAGGTTATGTTTTCGTCACCATGTGTGTGTCTGTGTACAACATAACTGGAAAAGTACTGCATGGAGTTGGATGAAATGTTTTCGGACATTGTGTGTGTTGGGACAAGTAAGAACTGATTTGATTTTGGTGGCGATTGGTGATCCAGAACACCTTCAGTGACCACATTGTCTTGGCAGAGGTCTGCGCTCTTCGAGCGCTTTTCTACTTACTATTGCATGTCTGTTTGAGTGACCTGATAGTTTGATCACTAATACAATTGGATGGATCACAGAATTTATTTATAGGCCTTTTTAGTGCATTAAAAAAGTAGCTTCACAATAGTTAAGCTACTTCTGACATTTTTTTCATAGCTTAGCTTGCTACATTTTGTCTTCCGGTAGCTTTGGTGTAGTGAAGCTTCATATGATGTGGAGTAACTGGTAGCTTAGCTTGCTACATTTACTGAGTAGCTTGCCCAACACTGAGAATATCCACACAGAAGGGTCTCAAACTAAGGACACAAATGGATGAACAGCTCCACTAGAATCTCATCAAACCCAGACAAACACCTAGCCTGGGAGCATGTTCCATTTAATTTCACTCTGCAAAGCAGCATGGTGACCATGGCTGATTTCATCCCCTGCTAACCCCTAAACTTATCCTAATAGCCTACCCTATATTTATTTATTGATTGCCTACCCTATATGTATTCATTTATTGAGTGATATAACCACGCTTGCTGAATTTGTAGGCTATGTTGAAAGTAAAAGCGCATTCATCCATGCGTCCTTCTCTCATCTCTGCAAGACACCTCTGAAAGGGCACTTGAATTTCCCTGACGTGCCATGCAAATTGACAGATTTAACCCACATTATATTTCCATGTGCATTATGTTTATGTAGGCCTAGCAAATATATAAGATTGTTTGTAATTTGTGATGGTATTATGTTAGAAACAGAGACACAGCAGAGACGATGGCCTGATTTAAAATAATAATATAAAAAAGCTTAGGGGTCATTCCGTGTGAAATCAACCAGTGACGGACCGGTCACCCTCTCAAAAAAAATTTGTTGTTTGTATATTCAACCTATGCTTGAATCTGAAATAGTAAGTCTGTATCACTAATGGTTGCAAAAGTACAGCCATTTGAAATTTCAAGTAATTTTAAGCATTTTGGTGAACAAGCCTTTTGTTCAACTTCCAACATTGCTGGCTCTTTCAGTATTTCACACACAATAGTGAAACCATGTGAATAGAAACGCATTTTCCTGTAGAATTCAAAAATCAGCTCAGATCAGATGTATCTGGTTTTATTCCCCCCCTTCAAAGCTTTGAAAATGTCTATAAATTATATACATGCTTGGACACCTCCACCTTTCAGGGCTTCTTGTACAAAAACTAAGTGACAAATTAGTATTTTAGTAAATTAGTGAGTATTTTCCCTAGTCACATATGGATTTTGCAGTCCTGTTTGTGCATTAACTTTTGTTGATATTGTTATCATACTGTCAGAGCATTTTTAAAAAAAATAGGTATGATTTTTACAAAAGCCATATTCATCCTCTTATTTCACCACGAAATCCTACCCAACAACTTACTTTTTTTATTTTATTTTTTTTTATTTCATTCTGCCCCATTCACTCAGCATTAGTTTGTTATTTGGTCTATGCGGCATCAATTGTTATGTTCTTCTGAAAGACAGCATTCAGGTAACTGGAACAATGGGCCTATTTGTGGTATGTGTGTGCACTTTCAATACAATGGAAGTCAATGTAAATCAGTGGAGTTACTGACAATATTTTCAAAAAATCATATCACAATAACGAGACTCAGCAACAACACCAAATTTTGGACAGATGTTCCTCAGATACTGAATGATTCATGGTAAAATTCCAAAAAAAATCTTGCAAACTGTCCACATGGTAAAATAAGAGGATGAAAACAGCCTTTTCCAAAATTGGAACCATCTTTGAAGAAATGCTCTGACAGTATAATAACATTATCAACAAAAGTTAATGCATAAACAGGACCGCAAAATCCATATTTGAGTGAGAAAAAAACTCAGATAAATTTGTCTGACTTCCTTTTTGAACAAGAAGCCCGGAAATGTGGTGGTGTGAAATCACACATAGAATTTACAGCCATCTTCAGAGCTCTGGAGAGGGGAAACTACTGTACTTTTGCAACCATTAGTGATACAGACTTACTATTTCAGATTCAAGCATAGGTTGAGCATAAAAACAACTGTGATTTTTTTCAGATTTTCCAGAGAGGGTGACCGGTCCGTCACTGGTTGATTTCACACGGAATGACCCTCAGGCTAAACACTAAAATATCAGCATTGCCAAAATATCAGCATTGAACTTGTGAGCCTAGGGTAGGCATATTTCTCTTTCAAACACATAGCCTACAAGTTTAGTAAATTACAGAATGCTGAATTTTTTACTTTGTTGCACATTTGGAGTTTGGAGAAACACTCTTGATCTTGATATCAAATTGCACTTTATGTTCTAGTGAGTTGTGAGTCTTAATACAGTTATATATCTTAGTTGTATGTCAATTTTTTTTACTTGTTGCACATTTGGAGTTTGGGGAAACGCAGTTTCAGTCTGCTTGCAATGTACTGTTGCAGAGTTTGATTGACAATAAAGTTTGCTTTGCCGGGAATCCAAGGATTAAAAACTAGTGTGTGTTTGTGTGTGTGTGTGTGCATGTGTTATACATGGATGTAGAAATGTGAGTGGGTTTGTGCCTGCATGGATGGCTTTGTTCATGGTGATGAAAATCAGCCACACAAACCTTAAAGTCTGCAGCTTACAGTTGCAGTTACTTAGTCCTGCTGAGAGAAGCTGAACTCCAGAATCCTTCAGATCATTGTCACTCAGGTCCAGTTCTGCCAGAGAGGCTGAGGGCTGCAGAGCAGAGACTACAGCCTTACAGGATTCTGCTGTTAGCTTACAACACACCAGCCTGTATGGAGTGAGAGGTGCAAAAAGAAAGAATTCTGCCTGTCATAAAAAATGATATGTGAACATTATATGATTTTTTATCACAAAAACAGACAGAATGACACTTCAAAGCAGTCATAAACAGCAATGAAATGTCACGTCATGTTCATGATACAGTATGTGTCATGTCATGTATGCCAGGCTCATGTATTATTTCTGTCCACAGTCGTAAGTAAAGTGTCACCAAACAACGCCAACACATGCATCATCAACAACAGCTCCAGTCCAGGAGTCTAGACTGTGTAGTAATAACACTGTGTAGTACAGCGGTGCCCAACAAATAGATCTAGTAGTCTACTAGTCGCCGATCGCTGAAGAGGATTCTGGTAATACCACTTTATCACCCGGTGGAATGAAATACTGTTTTCTGATTGGCTGTCAGGGTGTCCGTTATTTCTAGATAACAGGACACCTGAGGCATTGTTGGGTTAAAAAGTTTAACCAGCGTTCTTTATCAATGCTCTTTAGAATGCAGCCTTGCGGATCTTCTTTCATAAGAAAATAGTACCCCAACCGAACAGGATAACTTCTTTCTAAACGGAGCCACGTGTTTCTTTTATGTTTTAAACACTTGCTTACCATCTATACGTTTTAGTTGCAACCGGGTGATAAGCGGGATAACGGCCTTCGAGGTGTCCCGATATCAGAAAAATAATGGACTTCGCGTAGGCTTCGCCGTCGGGCTGTTCTTCGCCTTCGCGTCGTCCATTATTCTTCTGATATCGGGACACCTCGGTGGCCGTTATCCCTTACGTGTAGTACAGCGGCGCCCTAACCAATAGATTGCGGTCTACTAGTCAATCGCCGAAGAGGGTTCTGGTAGATCACGAAATGTTCGAAACGACTTTCAATTTAATTTCTCTTTGTTTTGGCCTTAATTGACATAAATGGGATCAACACAACTGCTGCAAACTACTGCCAAACTTGCGGTAAATTGAGTCTCGGGCTACTAATCTCTCTTGTAAAGTGAGGTAAACAAAGTCTGCAAAATTTTAATATGAGCACATCTGGCACATAAAGGGCTGTTAGGTAGACAGCAAACCTATTGTGGAGTGACGTGAGAAGGTAGCCTAAGTTCTAGTCAAAATTCTGAGAGCTTTGTCAGTGTGGTTGCTTTATAACAGGGGTACTCAACTACAAAATGAAAAGGTCCACACACCAAATTTCCTATGTTTCCAGGGTCCGAGGCTTATTTTTTGGGTAATGTCATCTTCAAACTGGGTTCCCTCATACAGAGCGATCACTATTTCGTTCATACATTCCTTCACAACTTGCAACGCTTAATATGATTCTTGCATTTTACTTATTTTTCTGGTTCTCACTTCTCTATTTTGGGGATATTTCTTTTGGAAGTGCCCATGCTTTGTTTCATAGTGCCACTTCGCGTTTCCACTTTTGATGACTGCAACTGTCTCATTGCAGATTAGACAGATTAGTTTAGTGCTCCCTGCAGGCAGCCCAAATGGATATTTGTCTGTCCACTCCGCCTTAAACTCTCGGTTTTCTGAATCCACCTTTTGTTTCACTCAGTTGCCATAGTAATGATAAACAACCTTGTTTTTAGATTGAGCAACTAATGGACCAGTGGTAAGTCTGAAGCAAGGGGCAGTGTGCAAAACTGCAGAAAAAGTGCGCCTGAGATGGGAGTGGGGTTTTTTTTGTTTTTGATCTTTAAATCATTTGGTTTGGGCTGTAGACAGAGACAAACACATACATACAAGCAGTTCACATGACAAACAATGAGGCACAGGTAAAAAGAAAGAAAAGATTGGATTATAATGTGAAAATAATTCATAGGTCATGTTACAGCAAAATGGCCACTAGGTGCCACCAAAGTCCTAAAACCTAGACAGATGTCCCACAACCTTGACACACTCAAATGTCACTGTCATTTAATCTGACAAAATCCAGAATAAAAGTATACTGGTTTAAATTCCTTCTCACTGACCTCAATTTCTCCAGCTTGCATTGTGGATTGTTAAGTCCCACACAGAGCAGCTCCACTCCTTCATCCTGCAGGTTGTTGTCACTCATGTCCAGTTCTCTCAGATGGGAGGGTGTCCTTTGCAGCACTGATGCCATCATCTCACACATTGTTTTAGAGACCTGACACTGATTTAGCCTGTTTAACAGGGAGTGAGGGCTGGTCAACACTTGCATTTGCATATTCAAACACATTTATTTTTTATATTTAATTAATTTCATTATTTACCCTTCATTCACGCACACAGTCATTGGAGTCAGTGGACCAAGCATTTCACTACAGATTGTACTATGTATTTATTTGTATGTGACAAATAAAATTTGATTTGATTTGATTTGATTTGATTTATAACTGTAGCTATTTTGATTTTTTATAGTGAATTCTCTGGTTTATTGAATATCTTCTAAACCCTGAATGGTGTATCCCCTTCCTACTAGTTGTCTTTTAATTTATTGAAGCCTATTGAGGTTAGCAATTGAAATTCTGTTCTATTTGGGTGTGTGCAAACTCCTGCATTATCAACATGAAACGTTTTTAAAAACAGAAATATTCATTCCCAAGTCTAAGACAAATGATTCACTCACAATACTCTCTTTGAGACATTTACAACAGGGAGCATTCTGCGGAGCCCTTCCTCTGATCTCAGGTATTTCTTCAGATCAAACTCCTCAAAGTCTTCAGCTGACATCAGCAGCAGATAAGCCAGAGCTGAACACTGGGCTGGAGTAAGGTTCTTCTCCTCATCTGCTGAACTCATGTATCTGGGCAAAATATATTTTCACACATCAGTATGTGAAATAATCAGAGTGAACAGTTCTGGTATTTTCACGCCCAAAATTGTAAATAGGTCTCATGTCTCTTCATATTCTTTCATGTTCTGACCTCAAAACATTTTACGCATTTGACTTGCATGTTTGTTAACACATGATAACAATTTAGATAAATTACAATCATAGCATTTAAATTCAGTAAACTGTTTTTGAGCTCTTCAATGTAGTACAATCTATTTGAAATTGCATATGGTGGTTACTGTTAGGCAATCACAGTAGGTTTTTTTTTCATATGGTAGCCTAATGTGAATCTGAACCAATTTGATCATGCCCCTATTTACTTTACCTAAATTAAAAATATCAGAGTAAATATCTCATTAATAACCTATTAATCTCTTCAACCAGAGAATTATCTCCAAGTTCATTCAGACAGTGGAAGAGATTGATGATCCGTTCTGGTGAGATGCTCTTGCTGATCTTCTTCTTGATGTATTTAGCTGTTTTCTGGACACACAATTGTCTGGAAGCTAACTGTGGTAGCACCATGTCCAAAGGGTAGCGGACTTCAGGCTCCAACATTGGAGCCAAGCCGAGGAGGAAACGCACACAAAGATCCAAGTGTCCAATCTTACTCTCTAAAGCCTTATCCACAGCCATCTTGAACAGGTCAAACCTTGAGTTCTTGAATTTAAAGCTAATCTTCTCCCAAGATGTTTGGATGAGAAGATTCTTCTTCTGTGTTGCATGTATGTGGATCAAGTAAAGAGCTGCCAGGAATTCCTGTACACTGAGGTGCACAAAGCTGAACATGCTTTCTCCACTCACAGCACTTTCCTTTTTGAAGATCTGTGTACAAAGTCCAGCCTGCAACGATCCTGTATTTACATCAATGTCACACATTGTCAGGTCCTTCTCATAAAATATCAGGGTACCTTTTTCCAGGTGGTTAAATGCCAGCTTTCCTAGTTTAACAAGGAGCTGCCCTTTTTCCTCTGATCTCAACTTTTTGTCCTTCAAATATTTCTCATTCATTCTAGTAATCTGAAAGACACTGAATAGTGTGTACATTTCTGTCAATGTTTTGGGAAAAGCCTGATTAGATACACTTTTATTTTCTGTCATTTCTCTGAGCACACTTGCTGTAATACGACAGAAGACTGGGATGTGGCACATAATGTAGAGACTTCTCTTTGATTTTATGTACTTAATGACTTCTTCAGCTTTCTTTGGAATGGCCCTTCTAAAATACTCTTCTCTGTGTCCTTCATCAAACCCTTGGATCTCTGTCACCAAGTGGAAGAGGTCACACAAGTCCTTATCGGCTGCTGCTGGTCTTGTTGTGACCCAGATGAGGGCAGAGGGCAACAAGTTACCAGTTATCAGACTTGTTACGAGTAGACCAACCACTGCTTTTTCTTTTGGGTCACTGATGTGCTCACTGAAGTCAAGTTGGAGTCTGCTTTCGTCCAAACCATCAAGTACAAAAAGAACATTTGCTGTTTTAAGGTCATTGATTTCAGTGAAGTCTGTTTGGGTTAACTTTGGATAGAATTTCAAGAGAACATCAAAGAGGCTGTGGGACTTGTCTTCACATAGGTTCAGCTCTCGAAATGGAAGGACAAAAACCAGTGGTATATTCTGATTATTTCTTTCTTCAGCCCAATCCAAGACAAACTTCTGTACAGCAACAGTTTTCCCCACTCCAGCTATTCCCAAAGTCAAGACCTTTGTGACAGGTTGACCTACATGATAGTGGCCAGAGAATATATTTGCCAACTTCACTATCCCAGAGTATGACTTTCTCTCAATTTGTTTCAAGTGAACTGTTGATACTTCATGTGCACTGTTGACCCCTTCAGTGCGTCCTTCTACGATGCAGAGGTCAGTGTAGATGTCCTGTAGCTTTTCATCTCCTAGCTCTTGACGTACAAGGTAACACTTATCTTTTAAGATGGACTGAAGGCAATGTTTGAGTGAAGACTTCTCATCTGTTGAAGATGAAATATTGTAAATTGATAGATATAGTGATATATTCAATGTGTAAATTGCTGACTGTTATCCAGCCACCTGTTATCCATGCCACACATACAGTAAGCA
Source organism: Sardinella longiceps (assembly GCA_027497455.2). NCBI lineage: Eukaryota > Metazoa > Chordata > Actinopteri > Clupeiformes > Clupeidae > Sardinella > Sardinella longiceps. The sequence goes on along the minus strand of JAODXP020000033.1, from coordinate 29,450,716 downwards.
TGGGGGCTACCATCACGCTTGTCTTTGATCATCCGGTCTGGCAACGCATTGGCAGATATTTGGTATTTTAATGGTGTGATATAATCTATATATATATCAACTACATAATTATATTTGTACAGTATGTTGCTAGATAAATAAGAATGTTTTCAGCAGTATGCTGAAAGCTGTCTATTTCCAAGGCTACAATAAGGAGTTTTGTGATTGTGGTATTTCATAAAAAAAGAATGGATGTGAATGAAAGGCAAGTTTCCAGACAATTGTGGAAGAAAAATGACAAAATAGGGTCAAAAAAATAGGGTAAATAGCTTCTAGAAATTAAGTATTACCTTTGCCTTCAAATTTTGTATTCACTGAAGAGAGAGACAGAGAGAGAGAGAGAGAGAGAGAGAGAGAGAGAGAGAGAGAGAGAGAGAGAGAGAATTACATAATCAAATTCAATACAGCACATATTTATTTAAAAAAATGTGTTCATGTCATTTCATATTCACCTTTCCCTAGTTTCCTCTCAAAATCTGTGGCCAGCTGGTTGATTTCCATGGTCCTTAAGATGTCCAGCATGACTTCAGATGATTTTTCTACACAAAACTTTTGCACCATTTGGTCCACTATGTCATCTCTGGCAGCTTCCTCTAGTTTCCCCCATGGCATTTCATAGCTGTCCCTTAAAATACTCTTTAACCTTGTGAGTTGTTCTTTAGACAATTTGTCTAAAGTTTCTCGCATGAATTGGCAGACTGAGGAGGGCTGAAGTGTGTTGGTCCCTCTGCCTGTTGCACAAATACATGGAGTCAGGACATTAATATGATATGTACAGCATCAAAGTCAATATCAGGTGAATATATAAATGTTCAAATGTTTCGTTGTCTTACTAGGTGTCATCTTGTCTGTCTGGTCATCTTGCTCAGCCGGTTGGTTCATGGCATCCACCCTGACAGGTTGAAATGATGTTTAAGATTAGAATTTTACTTCAATAGTAGCCCATGTAAATTGTATATAACTGCAGAATTTATTAATATAATATAAACATGTGCCATTTACAAAACACCCTAACACTTAAGTTTGCTCTCTCACATGCGCGCGCACACACACACACACACACACACACACACACACACACACACACACACACACACACACACACACACACACAAGCTCTCCACTCTTAAATATCTCACTTTGCCTCAGCCTGTGGTGGTGGTCCACTGCTGAAACCGAGAGGTTCCTCCATGGACCAGTCACTCTTCATTGACACACAGCTGGGCACTGGAGACTCTGGTCTGTGTGTATGTGTGCTGTTCACAAAATGACACACAAGCACACTTAGTGCACATTGCTTGTAGCCCCACTGCTATGGAATAGTAGCCTAGACTCTAGACGTACCCCTAGTGGTAGCAAATTTGAATTTGCACAGAGGTACGTCTAGAGGCCACTGATAGAAACCCGTTTTAGCCTTCCTCTGGAGGCGGATAACCAATCACAGCGCGGTATGTGTACAGGAAATCGTAAGGCGGGCTTTGTACGATGACGACAGCCCTGCTCAAACCAGAGCGGAATCGTCTTTGGCTTTAGTTTTGGACGAATTGCACTTGTCATTTTCTTTGAAAGTGAAACAAGAAAGTGCACTGAAGTTTTTCGTTCTGAAAAAGATGTCTTTGCCGTGTTACCGACGGGCTACGGGAAAAGTTTGATATACCAGCTGGTACCACTGGCCGGAACGCTAGCCTATTACGTGGAGAGGCAGTTTGAAAGACAACGCAATCACCCGCCCCTCCATTGAGGTACAGTCTATCAGTGGTCTTCAGACTATACATTCTTATGATATAGTCTGACGTGTCAGGCTAATGGAATAAAAGCTTTTGCCACCCATGAGTCCCTCCCGTAAAAAAGTTACAGAAAAGTTTCTGTGGTGGGTGTGGAGGTGTTCCTGCTCATACAGATACACAGAAACAGAATATAAACGAACGCAGAAGCGAGCAGGCACTTTACACTGAATCAATGGGACCTGACTGTTGGAAACTGAAAGTAAGATCTGACGCACCTAGGTGCTTGCGCAAACTTATGTCTTTCTTTCTGGCGAACATGCAGAGAGCTGCTCCGGTGTTCTGTTAGCCTATCTCCTCAGTTGTGTGTTTGTGTGCGTTAGTGACAACGTAAGTGCCTTATTTCATGCTTATATACTGTTACATTCAACCCGGTTTACTTTGCAACATGTTTGTATCTTGGTGCAATTGTTTAGCCTAGTTTAACGTGATGCAGGTTGTAATGTTACAGCACTTGTTGCTAACGTAATGGACAAGAAACAGTCATAACATTTTATACCTTTATTGGTAACTTCTCATTCGACATTCATTTCACATTATGGTGTAATGTCAGCTTAGAATCCAAGTGTTAGGTTTGTAATTTAGCTTATATTGAGCATACCAAAGTGCCATTTCACCGTTGTGTTCGCGGCATTGGTGGTCACATGACCATGCGTCTTCTCTAGGCTTCTGGAGCTTATTATCTTTCATTTGTGGTCTTAGAGCGCCATCTAGTGGCCAACCAGTGCAACAACACTGTTATTGCTCACTGCTATTTAGTGTTTTATACAGCTACTTATCATTATTACTGCACAAGTAATATGTGTAATTGTATTATTATGTAATTCTGTACTTGGAAATTTATATCTACTTATTTAATGTGTAGATTTACTATGTTTATTCTGTACAGATTACTTGTAACAGTAATTTAATTACACATTCTTTTATTTCTTTATTTGCAGAAAACCACACATGGTTTCATACACCTGTTTTCTAGTGCTGTCAAGCGATTAAAATATTTAATCGCGATTAATCGCATTTTTTCCGTAGTTAACTCATAATTAATCGCGATTAATCGCAAATTTCTTTCTATTCTTAATGTCCCTCGATTTCTTTTTGTCCCATTTTTATTTATTTTATTTATTTATTTATTTATTGTCCCATTTTTATTTATTTATTTTCATTTTCATTTTCATTTATTTTCATTTATCAGCATTCATTGGTGGGGGTGAATACCAATTTAAAAGAAAAGAAAACCCAGTTACAGCATCAGAAATTATTAACATGTTCAAGTACTGCCAGAGAGATGTTGATGTCTTTTATGTTGCTAGTTCACGTTTACAAAAAAAAAAAAAAAAAAAAAACATGGATGGTGGCCCTTTAAATTATACTAACCTATATTTTAAAGAGGCTCAATGAAAATATGGCATTATGGTCTACATGAGTAAACCTACAGTACATTGCATGAGCATACCTTTAAAATGCATTTTGCCATATTGGCAATTGCCCTGCAAGAAGCTCTCATTTTAGTGACAAGGTCATACGTTCAGAATCAGGTAGGCTATAGGCTATGCCTCTCCTTTGCACAAATTCTCTCTCTCAGTTGCGCTCCGACCTGTTTCACCTCTCTCACTCGCGCTGCAATTTTGAAACTTATATTAGCCTATTTGCGGGGTATTCAGTTCAAGAGAAGGGATTTCTAAGTGACAACATTAATCCTCAAGCTAGTTAACAACCTAAATATGCGAACATGCGAGTGAGCGTCAACGATTGTGTCGGTAAAATATTTGTTTTCACTGACATCAAATGACGCTCACAAACATTCTCTCTCTCAGTTGCGCTCCGACCTTCACCTCTCTCACTCGTGCTGCAATTTTGAAACTGATATTAGCCTATTTGCGGGGTATTCAGTTCAAGAGAAGGGATTTCTAAGTGATAACATTAATCCTCTATCTAATTAACAACCTAAATATGCGAACATACGAGTAAACGTCAACGATTGTGTCGGTAAAATATTTATTTTCACTGACATCGGAGCAGCAGAGCAGAGTGCAGACACATCTACACCCGTGTGTGGAGTGTGTGTGTGTAGGCTACTGTAGGCATGAGTAGCCTAGGTCCTAGGCTAAGCAGTAGGCCTACTTCAAGCCTAGTACAAACACAGGACATACTGAAACGTCGGGAGGTGTTGGAATGTCGGAGATATTTTTTTTCACATTCCATTGATAATGGCGGGTCAAATGCGTTAATCGCGCGTTAAAAAAATTGACGGCGTTAAAAGGGTTTGCGTTAACGCCGTTATTAACGCGTTAAACTGACAGCACTACTGTTTTCATATAGCCACCGTCTACCCTGATGTCAATGCGTAATTCCTGTTGACGAAAGTTGAACATCAATAAATCTGTCATTTTGCATCTGAAGTTGCATCGACTCTCTGACCGGAGTTCATAGCCAGTTAGGGCCTCACCAGCCATTAACGCACACGCCGTCACAGTTACATTGACTCAATGTAAAGTGTTTCGCGTTCGCGTTAGGTCTGTACTGTTCGAAAATCTTTCCTTTCATGTAAAATATATTGGTGTTAGAAGGCTCGTGCAGCAGGACTATGCTTAAACTTACTCCGGTATATTGCTTTAAAGGCTCACTAGATTCCACACCAGTAGTAATATGTCCTCTACTAATATATCCTCTATTGTGTGTGTGTGTGCTTGTGTGTTCAATTGGCAAATAGAATTGAATCTTACTTGATTATAACTTGACAAGCACAATACCCTCTTCAGAAAGGTGAGGCCGGGCTAACGCAGTTGACAATTTGAAAAGAGATATCTGTAATTTCTGTTTCTGAATTTCACCTCCTAAGACATAGCCCTCCTCTTGTTGCCTAAGATGTTATGTTAAAACATAAAAAGAGTCTTCTCTTTGGAGACTGGTGATATGATTATTTCACAAAGAACTCAGCTGATGCATTGTGTTGTGAAACAAACAAGCCGGTTCTAAGGCGAGATATGTTCCTCTGGGTGTGGTTTTAAGGTGGATGCCAGTGATGTAATCAACCACCATACAGAGGGAACCAGGCAGACAGCATTCTGGCAGGCTACCAGAGATGTTTTTTTTTTTTATGTTTTTCTCTCTCCTAAGACTTGAGATCTTACTTGAATTTTAAAGACAACTAAAAAAGGCAGTCATCTCCTTTGGAAATGTTGGTCTTTTTTTCAGAACCTGATCAACATATAATTTCATAGTCATTGCATAATTATAAATTATTATATTATAGTCCTTACTGTATATGCTGTAGCTTATGCTATTTGACTACCATAAACAACATCTTCTTTGTTCAAGATATTAACAGTCATTGAAACAGTGACTATTAACAGTGATTGAAACATCTACATTTCACAAGCATGTTATCAGTCTCAGTGTTCCAAATTCTACTGTTACATTAAAGGGACACCTAATGCAAAATCACTCCATACTTTAACTCTGCTTCAAGCTTCTGCTTCATGGTGGAGCCAAAGGTACAGAATATTCAACATAAATTGTTTCAGGGAGCAGGCTTCACTCAGGGTTCAGTATTACTTTTAAGGGTGCTGGCCTTCAAATTAAACAGTTAAATTAAACAGTTGCACACTGAAGAAGGCACACGCCGAAATGCGTATGTGCACAAATAAGAAGGTGCGCCCCTTTTTCTGTTTAACAGAATATTCAACACCATTATTAATGTAACTTTATTTTATCGCTCATTTTGTACTTTTTCTTCTCAAAAGGCTAAATTATGATATTTCCATTTCCTGCTTGGCCCTATAATACAGTCAACCCACAGAATAAACTTGAAGGGGAGAGAGAGGGAGGGAGAGAGAGAGAGAGAGAGAGAGAGAGAGAGAGGGAGGGAGGGAGGGAGGGGGAGAGAGAGAGATAACCCACAGAATAAGCTTGAAGTACAGAGAGAGAAAGAGATAGAGAGAGAGAGACAGAGAGAGAAAGAAATAGATAGAGAGAGATTACTCCGTACTTACACATGTTGTCTCGGTCCCCAGAGTCCAAATAATCCACAGATCTGTAGTTTGCTCACAACTCGTACTCAGAACTCAACAGGGCAGTTAGACTAGCTTAGCAGGTTTATGAATCTTCACAAAAGATATCTTAATTAATCAGAAAAGAAAAATAAATAAACACTCCCAACCATTGCAGGTCCCTCCCTTTTTATTACAAGAATGCGTAAATCTTTTGTGAAGATTCATAAACCTGCAACGGTTGCGACTGGGAGTGTTGTTTTTTTATTCTTTTCTGATTAAAAGCTACATTTATACACACACACACACACACACACACACACACACACACACACACACACACACATACACAAGCACAATTAGCACACCTTGCAATTTTTAGGTTCCTCCATGGCCTAGTCACTCTTCATTGACACACAGCTGGGCACTGGAGACTCTGGCCTGTGTGTATGTGTCCTGTTCACAAAATGATACACAAGCACAATTAGCGCACATTACTTGTAGCCCCACTGCTATTAGCTTTTGGCGCCCACTGGAAATGACAAAGGATGATAGAGAGGGCAAAAAAGACTTGTTTGACTTGACTTACAACATTACTGACTATTTGCACCAGGTTTGTCACAACTAGACTGGCAAACCAGTTCACAGAATAATTTGAAAATAGTTACACAGAAGTATACAGTCTATATCTAAAAAAATCATATTATTGTGTACTGTGGAGTAGACTGAGATCAGTACAGGACTCACCCACCCTGAACATCATTTCCTGTTTTATTTATTTATTTATTTATTTATTATTTATGTCAAATAACAGAATATTAAGTGTACAAGAGTACCCCCTGGTGGCCATCAGTATAATAACAGACCTGAGAGTGAAGATCAGAACCGGAGATGAAGCTCCTCTTGCCCAACATCAGTGTCTAATGACCTCACAAATGCTCCACTGGCTGTAAAAGGCACAAGGGTCTGACTGCCTGACATGTTTATTATTTGCAGAATCTAAATAATTGTGTAAATGGTTTGTCCCAAAGATTTGAGGTTGTTGTACAGGATCTACACATTCCTACTTCACAAGTAGCCTACCCTTTGATTGTTTACATAGTGTGGGTTATATATATTTAGGATGCCGTTGTTGAAATAGTCTCTTTTGCAACGCTAACACAATTTGATTTCCTATATATGACCTCATACATCTCACTCAGCCTTAATTCTGAGTTAGTTCGTAGATTATCTTATTTAACTAAGATAATTATTTAATTAAGATATCTATTCAGTCAAGTTTTGCAAAGGCCAGTGTTTCTCAAACTTTTTAAGACATGAAAACCACCAACCCTCAGCCTATTCTCCAAGTCACACGCAGCTACCCTGTAACCATAGCAGCAGCTATAAGATACTGAATTATGGTTTATAAAACGTCTCTGGCAGCAGGCTTGCACAGGCATGTATATGCACCTCAATATTTAGATATTAGCCTATATAAAATATAAATTACAGGCCTGGCCCCATAGCAGGCATGGACAGGCATGGTTGCAGACTGTATTTAGAGTTAATATTAAATAATGTTAGTGAGAAACACAGACTAAATTGACAAGATGGATTTGATCAATACGGTTGGCTGTAGACTGCATTTAAGAGTTGAAGAGTCACAGATGAACTCTTAATATTAACACACACACACACACATGCACACACACACACACACTCTCTCTCTCTCTCTCACACACACACACGCGCATGCGAGCGCGCACACACACACACACACAAGGTTGCCAAGTACTGAACATGGCATCAAGCACAGGAAAGAAACAAGAGGTAGCAAGCATTACAGTGTGTACCTGATATCTTCACATCAAAATAATGACAACAGTTTATTTATCTTTTGAAACATTTTCTTAACTGATCTTCAGATCACGCTGGGTAACAAAAACGAGAACCACACTTTTTTTAAACCGACAGAACAGGAGAAATATTAGGAAATGAGTGGGAGAGAGAGGTGTGTGTGTGTGTGTGTGTGTGTGTGTGTGGGAGAGAGAGATGCAGTAAGGGCGAGATTTATACCCTTAATTATTGTAATGTGTGGGATGTGTGCGTGTGTGTGCAGGGGCGCAACTTCTCAGGTTATGCGACAACAGTTTTTGCACCCCGAATGAGAAAGCTCTGAGAGGAACTAGACACACACACACATTAATCTCTGTAGAGTACTACACAGACACACACACATCTTTGTAGAGTACTACACTCATGCACGTACTGAAGAAAGGAAGACAAGAACAGACAGACACACACACAAATATAGTCAACTTGACATCACATATTGAAGAACACACACACACACACACAAAGGCCTGGGTGTTTATGAATTAAAATGTGTGTGAGTGCATACTCCACCTGAGTGAACAGAACCACCTAACCAAGAACACACAAACACACACTACAGAATCAAACCATTCAATTTATTTATTTATTTATACTCATAAATCATATAGGGAAAGAGGAGTGTGTGTGTGTGTGTGTGAGAGAGAGAGAGAGAGAGAGAAGGAGAGAGAGAGAGGGGGGGGTGGAAAAGATGTTTGAGGATGATGTGTGAAATGCATATGATGGGAAACAGAGAAGAGATAAATAAGAGTGTGTGTGCGTGTGCGTGTCTGGCTTTGCATATGTGTGTGATGGAAATTACGACACGTGAGACATCTTAACTACAGCTGAGTGGGGAGTGAGTGGAGCGTGTGGAATAGAGTCGGAATAGTCAGCAGTGCTTTTTATTTAGGAGTGTGAGTGTGTGTGTGTGTGTGTGTGTAACACCCTACATGCATTTGTGTGTGTGTGTTTGTGTGTGTGTGTTATGAGAGGTGAAAGAGTGGAAGAAACAGGGAGAGGACACACAAACACACACACACACACAAACACACTGGGAACAGGAAGGATAGAGAGGGATAAGAGCACAGAAGAAAGAGGGAGAAAAGGGGAGAAATGTGTGACAGTGTGTGTGTTTCTATGCGGTGTGTGTAGGTGACTATATGTCTCACTGTCGCTCCAATGAGCTCTGTCACACAACCTGATTGAACAGAACCACCTAACCAAGAACACACACACACACAAACACACACACACACACACACACACACACAACAGAATCAAACCATTCAATTTTATTATTTATTTATTTATACTCTTAAATCATATAGGGAAAGAGGAGTGTGTGTGTGTGTGTGTGTGTGTGTGTGTGTGTGTGT
>JAODXP020000033.1:29425894-29436571 GCA_027497455.2 Sardinella longiceps | reverse complement strand
AGTATGTTCGCAACTTTGGCTTACAAGCAATGTCCCTTGCCCATTTACTCTTATAAGCTTCAAAAAAAGTCCTTTTAACCTTATTGACATTACACCTTAGCTTATTTCTGTAGATGAACAGGAGATCAGCCTCCTCGTATAACCTCTCCATCTGCCTGGCCCAGGTGTATCTGTTGGACAGATCCCAGGTAAAAATGTATTTGGTTAGTCTTGAATCTGACATATCAATAAGCCTATTCCACAGTCTAACCATATCTCCAATGTGTCTAATTTCACACGGTTCCCATCCCATATCTCCATATAGGGCCAGTTTGGGAGTGTTTCTATGCACCCCCAGAAAATAACGCATGGCTCTGCCCTGAACTCGCTCACTATGTGGCTGATTAAGATAGCCCCAGACCCCTGCAACATAGTCTAGGACAGGACAGACACAGGACCTATACAATTCTGTATAAGTTTTATACCCCAGGTCACGGCAAACTTTAGCCTTATTTATGATGGCACCTAGTGCTCTACCTGCTGACTCAGACAGGACCTTTATCCCCTCATCAAAAGTTAAATGCTCATCTAAAATGAGTCCCAAATATTTATACTTTTTAGTCATAGACAATGTATTCAAACCAAAACTAAAGTTAAATGTTGTCACATTTTGACTCCGCTTTCTGAAATGAATAACTTCAGTTTTGCCACAGTTTATCTGTAACCTCATTTTGTTGCACCAGGAATGAACAATATTTATCAAAATTTGCAGATCAGGTCCACTTTCGGCAATAAGAACTATATCATCTGCATAGAGTAAAATGCAGACTTTTAGTTCACCTACACTCACCCCCAAATTCACCTCTTTAATCCTATTAACCAGGTCATTAATATATAATGCAAATAGTGTAGGAGACAAGACATCACCTTGTTTAACCCCATAAGGTGTTGGGAACCAACCTGTTCTATATTCATTCACCTGGACACAAGATTCAGGATTTTCATAAACAGCCTTGATTGCATGATAAAATTTCCCATCAATTCCAGCTTTTAACAACTGAAAGCACAATAGTTCTCGATTAACACAGTCAAAAGCTTTTTGAAAGTCAATAAAACAGGCAAAGGTAGACTTTCCTTCTTGTTTTCTGGCGTTAACTATTGTAACTAGGGAATATATGTGATCAACACAGGCCCTTTTCTTCCTAAATCCATTCTGTTCTTCTGCTAATAGGTTGCAAGATTCCAGATAGTTAACCAGTCTCTCATTAAGAATACTGGAGTAAAGTTTATAGACACAACTAAGGAGACTAATGCCCCTGTAGTTCAATGGCACACGGGGGTCAGAAGTTTGTGACTTTGGAATTGGTTTAATTATCGACTTTTGCCAATCTGATGGGACTAAACCCTGGTCGAAGCAAGTAGAGAGAAGATTGTAGACCAGTGTAAACAAGCCTGGCTGTTTTAACACTTCATTAGATATTTCGTCATGACCTGTTGCTTTCTTTAATTTTAACTTATTAATGGCCCATTTAACTTCATTCTCTGTAATGGCCTGGTTTAAGTAGGGATTAGAAAAGTTCACAGTCATACCATTTTCCATGTGACTTTTTAATGTTACTGAGGTTTCTAAATAAACATTATCCCACTCCAGGGAAACAGAGCTACCTGAAAATAAAGCTCCAAAATCAGATTCCCACTTTTTAAGCACATTTTCAATATCAAAACATGAAGAGCCATCCAACTGAACCACTTCCATGGGGATCTTTTTAACTTTCTTAGGTCCTAGCTGATTTATGAGGTTCCAAAAGACTTGGGGGTTATGATTCTGACTGGCTTCAATCTGTAGTGCTAAACCTCTCTTGTGTTTTCTTTTGTAAGTTCTAAGTCTTTTATCAAAAGTATTTTGTTTGCTTTGGAATTCATTTTTAAACTGAAGCCTTAAATCCTTATTTTGACACATCAGGTATCTTTTTCTGACACCCTCATGTCATTCCATAGGCTACTCAATTCATTGTTCCAGAATGGTTTATTATTACTTTTGCGTTTACAATGTCTTCTATAATTACCCATTTCTCTAGATCCAGTTGCATTGTGAATGTATTTACAAAAGTCATCATACCACTCATTCACCTGGATTTGATCATTAACAGGAGCAAGCTGGTCTAAAAATGAATTGACAACAGGTTGCACTGCATCAGGTGAAAAAAGACTAGTAGGGAATCTTCTTGTCTTCTGCTTATGTAAGCTTAAGTGTAGTTTAGACTGCTCATCTACAGTAACTTTCTTATTTCCTTGGCCTTTAAAAGTAAAAATAAGTAAAGAATGATCAGGCATTTTACAACGGTGGCTTAATAAATCAAACCAGTGCTTTCCACCCCTCTCTAGGAGGTCATTTGGGGTATAGATATCCAGATTAACAGATGTATGTAAACAGTCATGAGGTGTGATGATATAATCCACTACTGCTCTTCCTTTTACAGAAACTGAGGTGAAATTATTACTTCCCTGTGTTCGCCCATTTAGAACACAGAATTTACTGTCTTTTACAAACTCAATCAGCATTTCACCTTGTCTGTTTACCGTCTCATCTAGATGTAATCTAGATGGAATACCCATATCAGAATCACATATACAATCTTCCATGCATCCAATCCGACTATTAAAGTCCCCGCAAACATAAACAGCATCCATTTCAGTCAAATCATAAACTTTACATAACAGATCATTGTACAGTCTCTGGGGGTCAGACCAAGTTGATCCCTCAGGGGGGAGATAGCATGAGAGTAAAGCTAAAGAGTACTTTGTGGGGATATGCCATAACTGAACACAAATTACACCCTCATCTGAATCATCAACTGAAACGTTAAATTGCCCCAGGATTTCATTTTTTACAAAAAAGCCCAAACCACCCGAGCCTTTTCTGGCTTTAATGTGAGTCTTTCTGTTTTGTCCAAACCATGTATAGCCGTCAAGATGAATTTTATTTTGTCCCGTTAAGTGAGTCTCATTCAGTGAAATAAAGTCTGGGTTACAGCTCAACAAAATTAATTGCCTGAGCTCAGAGTTTGCTTCTGTCCAACCATTTACATTCCAATGTGCAAGAGTGTAGAGTTTGTCACTTACGGGCTGGGCTTGGTGACTTCATCCATCATTCAACCTGCCCGCGCTGACCTCGTCGCCCCCGCTAGCTCCACGGGTTTCCCCATCGCCAGTTGCGTTGCTTTGTCTTTTCCTAACTCTGCCATTCCCCGTGATGTAAAACTGACGTCCAGAGGGAAGTTGATCCAGCAGCGTTTTGAAGTTTAATTCAATAAGGCGTTCAGTATGAGTCTTAGCTGAACGTATGTACACTTGTTTGAACTTAGCGTTGCCTCTGAGCAGTTGCTTCTTTCGTAGAATACTGATTTTCTCCTGGACTGTTCCAAGTTCCACCTTAATCACGCCGTGGCGACCTCCTTTCCCCTTCATCCTCTCAGCCGCAATTACACCGGCACCGTCGCGTGGAGACTCCCATTGTAGTCCATCGATGAGGAGCTCATTCACCAGGCCCAGAACATCTTCCTCCTCGGTGTAAAGCAATCCGGAGATGATCAGTGATACGTCTGGATCAAACCGAGTGCTGGTCTTCTCTCTGTCCAGCTTGGTCTCAACTTGTTCGATGCGTTGTATCACAATACTTATCTCCGTGTCCATGCTATTTTGAAGTTCTTTTGTTTTCTGGGAGAACTCTGCCTTAAGGCTCTCCTTGTTCTCATCAATCATATTTTGCAAAGAGACGCGAAGCTCATTCACTTTAGCGTTCAGCTGCTCCTCAAACGTAACTTTTAGTCCGTCTATTTTGGAGTTTAACAACTTAAGCTCCTGTAGTACATTTATGAGCGAGTCTGATTCTTTACGCTCTTTCAGCCTCGTATTAGGCCCTTCACTCGACATATTGATTGCTGAATCAAAGTTACAATTGTCCTTTTTTTTTGTTGTTGTTGTTATTTTATATATTTAGATTGAATTGTGAGTTCAAGTTAGTTTAAAGTGGAGAATACTTCACTCAATCAGAGAACAAACAAACGTGGGTGCTCTCTGTCCGCCATCTTGCCTTATGTACACTGTCACTGAACATAAGAATTGTGCACAAAATGAAAGAAGAATGAAAATTTCAGGGTTTGTTTTTGATGACACAAGCATTGATTTTTAAGACATGGATCCGTTATCAGTTTGATCTTTGGGGTAAACTAGAGGTTATTGACCTCCAGGACATTATATTTTTATGCCTGGTATTAAAAATGTGTACTTTAGGATGTGAATGTGATGGAACTGTGTATTTCTATGTGTCTGATCATAGGAAAATAACTTCTGATATGTCCATCACCTCCAGAGGTCAAAAACAAACCCTGAAGTTTTCATTCTTCTATCATTTTGTGCGCAATTCCTCTGATTGATTATAAGAGTTTAACAGCCCCACTAACCCTTCCAAGGGTTTGCATGCAACTGAACCCACATTTAGCATCACAAATGTCATTAAACCAGTGTGCCACTTACAGGACACAGAAATAACCTGCTGAATACATTATAATATTAGCCTACTTATTCTGTTACTAGAAAAACTCTCCCTGGGCTCTTATATGACGATTGATTCACACTGCCGCAACTGCTCTCTAAAACCATTCCATCTTGTCGCAGATCTTCAGTCTGAACTGGCTTTAACATGTTGAGTAGTCATGCAATGATGCTGTGCATTGGCTAAAAAGACAATAATTTAATATTCTATTCTATGTGGACACAAAAAAGAACTCACTGCCAGAGTAGTGTCATGTACAATTCTTACATGGTGCTAAGTTGTATAAGTTTCACATTATATGGATTTTATATGGATTTTGTATGAGCTTTGAGTACCCTATAAAATACATATAAGATTCTTATACAACGTGTACTGTAGGAAAAATGTAAGTTTCCTAATGTTTTTCATAAGGGTAATGAAACATTTCAGAGGTGCTCCTTCTCAAAGCTCTCTCAAATCAAGACAAATGATCCACTCACAATACTCTTTTGAGACGTTCACAACAGGGAGCATTCTACGGAGCCCTTCCTCTGATCTCAGGTATTTCTTCAGATCAAACTCCTCAAAGTCTTCAGCTGACATCAGCAGCAGATAAGCCAGAGCTGAACACTGGGCTGGAGTCAGGTTCTTCTCCTCATCTGCTGAACTCATGTATCTGGGCAACAAATATGGTCACATTACAGTGGGTTAGCTAAAGCCATGGCTTAAAGTTTGGCCATTTTCACACTCAAACCTGTAAATAGTTCACATTCTTTCATATACTGAACTCAGAAACATTACTAAAAATTCATCTGTATGCTTGATAACAGGAAAACATCCCTTGATGTAATGGCAACTAATGACCATTATACTGTTTGGAAACTTAATGCATGTCTATTGTTTCATCAGTATTATGCTGGCTTATTAAAATATTAGGTTAGCAAATGGCATGATTACTTGATCTAAATAAAGAATACCATAGTAAATAACCTGTTTATCTCTTCAACTAGTGAATTATCCCCAAGTTCATTTAGACAGTGGAAGAGGTAGATGATCCTTTCTGGTGAGATGTCGCTGTTGATTTTCTCCTTGATATATTCAACAGTATCATGGATGCTCTTTTCTCTGCCAGCTAACTGTGGCAGCACCCTGTCCAGAGGGTAGCGGATTTTAGGTTCCAGCATTGGAGCCAAGCCAAGAAGGAATCGCAAACAAAGATCTAAATGCCCACTCTTGCTCTCTAAGGCCTTATTCAAAGCCACCTTGAACAGGTCAAACCTTGAGTTCTTGAACTTCGATCTAATCTTCTCCAAAACTGTTTTCATGAAGAGATTCTTCTTCTTCTTTGCATGTGTGTACATCAAGTAAAGAGCTGCCAAGAATTCCTGAACACTCAGGTGCACAAAGCTGAACATGCTGTCTCCACACACAGCTCTTTCCTCTTGAAAGATTTGTGTACAAAGTCCAGCCTTCAATGCTCCGGTATTTACATCAATGTTACACCGTCTCAGGTCCTTCTCATAAAATATCAGGGTGCCTTCCTCCAGATGGTTGAACGCCAGTTTTCCAAGTTTAACAAGGAGCTGTCCTTTTTCCTCTGGTTCCATCTTTCCATCAAAATATTTTTCCATTCTGGTGATCTGGAAGACACTGAATTGTGTGTACATTTCTGTCAAGGTGTTGGGCATTTGTTGGTTGGAGACCTCATTCATTTTTCCAAGCACTGTTGCTGTAATTCGACAGAAGACTGGGATGTGACACATTATGTAGAGACTTCGCTTTGATTTTATATGTTTAATTATTTGTTCAGCTTTAATTGGAATGACCTTCTTAAAATAATCTTCTCTGTGTCCTTCATCAAAGCCTTGGATCTCTGTCACCAAGTGGAAGAGGTCACACAGCTCCTTATTGGCTGCTGCTGGTCTTGTTGTGACCCAGATTAGGGCAGAGGGCAACAAGTTACCAGTGATCAGACTTGTTGTTAACACAGCGACTGATGCTTTTTCTTTTGGGTCACAGATGAGCATGTCCTTATCCTTAAAGTCCAGCTGAAGTCTGCTTTCATCTAAACCATCCAATACAAAAAGAACTGGCCCTTTGAATTCAGTTGTTTCTTTCAGTTCTTCAAGTTCTGGGTAAAATTTAAGGAGAAGGCCAAAGAGACTATAATCCTTTTTGTACAAGTTTAGCTCTCGAAATGGAAGCACAAAAACAAGCTCAATATTCTGATCAATTTTGTCTTCAGTCCAGTCCAAGGCAAACTTTTGCACAGCAACACTTTTCCCCACTCCAGCTATTCCCAAAGTCAAGACCTTTTTGACAGGTTTACCTCCATGGCACTGGCCAGAAAATATGTACGGCAACTTTACTGAGTTTATTGTCCCAGAGCTTGACTTTTTCTCAATTTGTTTCATGTGCATTGTGGACACTTCATGTGCACTGTCAACTCCTCCAGTTCTACCTTCTACAACACTGAGCTCTGTGTAGATGACATGTAACTGTTGGTCTCCCAGCTCTTGATGTACAAGGAAACACTTATTCTTTAAGATGGACTGCAGGTGATTTTTGAGTCTACACTTTTTTTCTGTTGAACAGGAAATATTGCAAATTAATGAATGTGGAAAATATTAAATGTCTACACTGTTGATGTTATAGTGTGAAGAAATAAAATCTTACCTTTATCTTGAGGCCTTGAATTCACTGACAGAGAGAGAGAGAGAGAGAGAGAGAGAGAGAGAGAGAGAGAGAGAGAGAGCGAGAGCTCATCACAATACCACAAATAATATTCATCAAGACACATTTCTTCGTGTGATATCATATTTCATATTTACCTTTTCCTAGTTTCCTCTCCAAGTCTGTGGCCAGCTGATTGATTTCCATGGTCCTTAAGATGTCCAGCATGACTGCAGATGATTGTTCTACACAGAACTTTTGCACCATTTGGTCCACTATGTCATCTGTGACTGCTTTCTCCAGCTTCCCCCTTGGCATTTCATAGCTATCCCTTAAAATACTCTTGAACCTGGTGAGTTCACTTTCAGACAGATTGTCTAAAGTTTCTCGCATGAATTGGCAGACTGAAGAAGACTTAAGTGTGTTGGTCCCACTGCCTGGTGAACAAATACATTGGTAGAATCAGGACATTGATATTGTATGCACAGCATCAAGGTCAATGTATGCATAACATCAAGGTCAATGTGATGTGAATATGTAAATGTTTAACTGTTATAATGTGAATATGTAAAGGTTTTGTTGTCGTACTTGGTGTCACCTGGTCTGTTTGGTCATCTTGCCCAGTTGGTTGTTTCATGTTATCCACCCTGACAGGTTGAAAATTTTGTTTAAGATTAGAATTGTACTTCAATAGAAGCCCATGTAAAGTGTACATTAGGTCTGCAGCATTTATTTTAAATAATATAAACATGTGCCATTAATAATACACCTTAACACCTCACCACACACACACACACACACACACACACACACACACACATACACACACATATTCTCCACTCCACTCTTAAATATCTCACTTTGTATCAGACTGTGGTGATGGTCCACTGCTGAAATTGTAAGGTTCCTCGATGGACAAGTCACTCTTCATGGACACACAGCTGGGCACTGGAGTATCTGGTCTGTGTGTTTGAGTCCTGTTTACAAAATGATACACAAATACAATTAGCACACCTTGTTTGTAGCCACCCTATTATGGATTAGAAGTTTTGGCACCCACTGGAAAAAGACATGATAGGGAGGGCACTTTACTTTACTTTACTTATAACATCGCTGACTATTTGCACCAGGTTTGTCACAGCAAACCAGTTCACAGAATAATTTGAAAATACATGCACAGAGGTTTCGGTATGTTTTGTTTCAAATATAAAAACACAGAATATAAAAATATAAAAATAACAAGCTTGATCTTAGGTCAAAAGAAAAGGAGACCACACACAAGAGCTTAAAAAAATGTTACGACCAAGCTGTCTGATTCCTTCACAAGCTGGCTGATTCTTTTTTTTTTTTAAACTTTTTATTTATAATTTTTTCACTTTACATGAAAACAACAAGAGAAGAAAAACAAACAAAAAACACAGAAAAAAAAGAAAAAAGGAGGTCATGGTAATGTGTGAAATTTTGAAAGTATCACAAAGCAACATACATTCTCAATCAAGCACTATCCCTTTGATCATTCATGTAAATGGACCATTTTCTCCACCTTTTCTCCCCTATCTCTTTTTGTAATTTTAAGGAGTAAGTCATCTGTTCAAGAAGATGCAAATGATTTACAATACCAGTAAACACCCTCAAAGTAGGGACATCCCTCTGAAGCCAGTACTTTGTTATCGATTTTTTGCTTGCAGCCAGAAAGATCTTTAAAAGGTACTCATCATCTTTTTCTAACCCCTCTGGGAGATCACCGAGGTATAAAGATATGAATGTGGCATCCACATTAAAACCAAGAATCTTTGCAATAGTTAGTGCCACCTCCTGCCAGAAATTCTGGACAAGGGGGCACAGCCAGAACACATGGGCATGATCTACCCCAGTTTCTCCACAGTCCCTCCAGCACTCTAGCTGTGAACCAGTCTGTTTGCCTTTTTGTTTAGGGGTGATGAAGAATCGTATGAGATTTTTCCAACAAAAGTCTCTCCAAACCAAAGAGTTGGTAGTGGATGTCTGTGTTATCCAGGCATTCATCCATGTGTCCTCTGTTATCTCCACATCCAGTTCTTTTTCCCATCGCTCCTTTACATAGGCAGTCGTGTACTTGTTTAGTGAGAAGAGACCCCTATACAGCTTGCCTATTAGTCCTTTAGTACTGTTGGAGTTATATGCGTCAACAAAAAGCTGTATGACAGTTGACAGTTCCTTTTGGTCGGTGCTTTCAACCTCCTTCCTGAGATAATCACATAGCTGTAAGTATCTAAAATAGTCATTTTTACCAAGTCCATATGTCTGACACAACTGGTCAAAGCTGACCAATTTCCAGTTTTTAACTATTTTACATAAGGAGGTGATCCCAGCAAAAACCCATTGTCTGTACCTATAGTCATACAATGCTGGCCTGTAGTTGCTGTCATAAGCTGGCTGATTCTTAACCTCAAATCCAAATGTGAAGATGTGTAGCCGGAGCCATTCTCACTGCATTCGGGTCTCCAACTTGCCACTCCATCAACTACAACAAACCCATGGCATGGTAGTCTAACTACTGAGCTAAAAGCCCAGGCTTCTAACTTAGCGGTTAAAAGCAGTTCTTGAATCATTGGATTGTGAGGAGTTACACATACTGCTGCCAGTTAGCCCAGGCCACTATGGATATAATGCACCTAGAGTCTCATTTTGAAGGACTACAGATTTGGAGGCCAAGTCTGCCCCCAGCAATCTGTGTGTGTGTGTGTGTGTGTGTGTGTGTGTGTGTGTGTGTGTGTGTGTGTGTGTGTGTGTGTGTGTGTGTGTGTGTGTGTCTGCGTGCACTGATAACTCACACTTGGCTGAGTATCCCTTCTGCTTGGCTGAATCCCTCATCAGTGTTGGGCTCCTCATTCTTCATGGACTCGTGGCTGGACACAGGAAGTGCTGCTCCGCCTGTCTGATGTCCACCAGCAGCATCCTCACCCTCTTCAGGGAAATCCATCCTACTCAGTCTAGAAATAAACCAACACAAATAGAGAAAAAACACACACAGAGTCAAAGGACAGCATAAGAGAGAGATATAGAGGAAAGGAGGGGTAGCGGAAAAGTATGTGAATGTGCTTCTTTAGGAAGAATTGGTGAGGATTTTATTTTTAAAAGGCAAAAGTTCTTCATAAAACTTTTAGCAGCCTGGACTAATCTGTGATCGGTGGGTTCATTTATGTTCACCTTAAGAACACAGCACATCCATCTCATTACTTGACAAACAACCCCATACACACACTACCACACCACTACTTCCAAGGCAAGAATTGTTCCTCTGCGTGTGGTTTTAAGGTGGATGTCAGTGACGTAATCACTCATTATACAGAAGGAACCAGACAGACAACATTCTGGCAGTCTAAGCAGAGGATGTTTTCCTCAAGGCAGTTTCTATTTTAGGTCTCCTAAAACTTGAGATCTTACATGAATTTTACACACAACTAAGACAGGCAGTCATCTCCTTTGCGATGGTCTTTTTTCAGTACCAG
>JAODXP020000033.1:29420894-29423394 GCA_027497455.2 Sardinella longiceps | reverse complement strand
TACTGTATACACAGGGAGGAAAGCAGCACACACACACACACACACACACACACACACACACACACACACACACACACACACACACACATTCTGTCTAAGGAAGAAGGACATGGAAGGAGAGGGAAGAGAAGGAACACAATGGAGAGAAAGAGAAGAGTAAACAGAACAGTGAGAGTGTGTGTGTGAGAGAGAGAGATGATGATGTAGATGAGTGAGTGGTGGGATCACAGTCAAGAGGGACATGCCATCGTGTACTGACACACCTAGGAAAGCAGCGCACAAAAACACACACACACACACACACACACACACACACACACACACACACACGGGGGGAAAGCATCACCACATCAAAGCAATGGAGACATGCACATCATATACTGTATACACCTTAGGAAGCAGCGACACACGCACACACACGCCAACACACACACACACACACACACACACACACACACACACACACACACACACACACACACACACACACGGGGGTGTAAAGCAGCACCACACTCACAAGCGAAGAGAGAAAGTGAAGGAAAAAAGAGGATGATGGGCAGAAGGGAGTAGAAGGAAGAAGTTGCTCAACTCAAATTGCCAGCAGGCAGCCACTGCCATCGGTGTGTGAATGGGTGAATGTGAGGCATACATAGAAACAGATACACACACACATCCACAAACAAACACACTCATAAAGATGTACCTAAAAATGAAAATCAGAAAATCATGGCCATCGGTGTGTGAATGGGTGAATGTGAGACATACATAGAAACAGATACACACACGCATCCACAAACAAACACACTCATGAAGATGTACCTAGAAATTGAAATCGAGAAAATCATGGCAGTCTCTGCCACTGTGTGTGAATGGGTGAATGTGACAGTGCAGTTCTGGTTTGAAACAGATTGGACACGCTTCGCTCATTGGCCAGTGGTCACTCATAACGATGTAACCCGCCCTATGAAGACCGTCCCCAGACCATGGACACGGATGAGACAGTCGTACTATGGGCGGAGCTGATGTCAGGCTAGAAAGCAGCACCATACACACACAAAAGGAGGATAGAAATGCAGTACCACACACACACACACAGGCACGCATACACAGCACATACACACATACAAATTAGAACAGTACTAGCACACACACACACACACATACACACATCAGCACATAGACACACACAGGGGAAGAGAGAGGAGAAAAATGTGTGCGTGTGTGTGTGTGTGTGTGTCTGAGTGTGTTTGTGCATGCAATGAGGAAGAAAGAAAAGAAAAAATGAAGCTGGAGGAAGAAACATAAAAACAAAATCACAGACAAAGATGAGAATGACAGTTGAAAAGAGGGGAGAGAAGTGTGTGTGTGTGTGTGTGTGAGAGAATGTGCGTAGTGTGTGTGTGTGCGTGTAAGTGTAGTGCGTGTGTGTGCGTGTGTGTGTGTGTGTGTGTGAAGATGTACGTGCGTGGGAACACCAAATGAGGAGAGTAAAGACAGAAGAGTAAGGAGAAGGGAAATCAAAGAGAAAGCAGCACCACACACACACACACACACACACACACACACACACACACACACACACCAAATGGGTGTGAAGAGAGTAAAGACAGAAGAGTAGGAAGGAGATGGAAAGAAACGAGTCATACGCACGCACACACACACACACACACACACACACACACACGCGCGCGCACACCATACACACACACACACACACACACACACACACACACAGGGAAGAAAGCAGCAGCAGCAGCACCATACACACACACACACACACACACACACACACACACACACACACACACACACACGCGCACGCACACAGAGAGAAAGTGAAGAAAGGGAGAAAACAGGGGCAACAGTTGGAAGGATGAAGGACAAAAAAGGAGTACACAGGAGATGGAAAAGAGAACGCAGCACACACACACACACACACACACACACACACACACACACACACACACACACTCACTCACAATGTTAAGTGAAAGGAGGTATGAAGCAAGAGAAGGATGACAAAAGAGAGAAAGAGTAAGCAGAAGAGAGACAAGAGAATGAACAACAAATGAAAAGAGAAAGAGATAAAAGGTGAGTGTGTGACAGAGAGAAATGAAGCTGGAGGGAAGACACACACACGTAAAGAGAGAGAGAGAGAGAGAGAGAGAGAGAGAGAGAGAGAGAGAGAGAGAGAGAGAGAGAGAGAGAGAGAGAGAAGTACGGGCAAAAAAACAGGAAGCAACAGAGGGAAGAATGATGGATATAGTGGAGGCTACATACACACACACACACACACACACACACACACACACACACACACACACACCATACACACACACACACATACAGACAGCAGTGTATAAACAACTGTGTGTGGCTCTCGTCTGATCTGACACAGGGAGACTGAGGACCCAAGCCCAATATAAAACCCAGAGAGAAGATGAGGGAGAAAAATGGGAAACAGAATCAGAGACTCTTCAGCGAGTCATGTGATCTGGCA
>JAODXP020000033.1:29369749-29420794 GCA_027497455.2 Sardinella longiceps | reverse complement strand
CTCTTTCTCAGAAAGTGGCAAAATGTTGAAAACTCATTGAAATAGCAATCTGGAAGTATAAAGACTAGACTTCAGATAATCAGCATTATTTATATAATTCTACATGTAATACATAAAAGGTCAACTACTGTAGAAATCACTGGGAAGGGTGATTTCTTGGCATGGTCAAAATTACAGCTTGGTTAAGTAAAATTTCATTTAACCAGGGTTAATATAGGGATGTGAACTTGCTTTTACTGGAATATTTCGAAATTGTATACATAAAAAAGTGTTTGGTGTATAAGTCTGACATTTGGCACGGTTTTTTTTTCAGATAGTAGATATTTCAAGAACACATGACTACAGTTACATATTACAATATCTAACAGTTAACTAATTTCAACTCAATGGTGTTTTTGCCCCCAACAAAACCTTCCAGGTAGCACAGCCTTTACCCTATTCCTAACCCTAACCCCCTCAACCCTCATCCTAACCCTAAACTGAGTGGAGTAGTGCCTTGAAGGCAGTGTTACCTGGAAGGCACCGTTGAGGGCAAAAAACACCAAAGACCAAAATTTCACTGATAAAGAACATCATGCGTGAATGCTCTTTCTTATTTCTTTAGAGGGTTCAAGGAACATACCAGTATTTATCATTTCAATTAAAATCATTAGATGCCATGGTAATTTGCTATATCATGTTCATTTGCTATGTCCACATGATTTAATGGGTTTCTGTGAAAACAGACATTTAAGTAATCTTAAAACTTTTACAGTTTTTTTTTCCCCAGAATTATACTATTCCTGAACACATCATTTGAAGAGAACTCAATGTACCAGTTGTTGAATCATAGGCGCCTCCAAGATTAGTTAAAACTTTTCCATGAATCAAGGTCTTCTCAGAACCAAAAGTGCCTATAGTCCCGAGTCCACTACCGTCCCATGATGAGGGCTTAAGAACTGCAGTGAAGGCCACTTCTGAACACAAGATAAGGCAAACAGAGACAGAATACATGTGATGAAATATGGTCTAAATTAAACTGGTTACACTAGTTATGGTTAACACTGTGTGTAACCCATGTCCTGTAAGATTGCAATCAAAGTCATTTGCCAGTCATTTTTAAAGATAAACATTTCAATGGTCTAGCCTTAAAAAAAAAAAAAAAAAAATTAAAGACGTGCTCCAGAGTGATTTCAAGCATAGCCCTGTCGAACGAGCCTGCCAAATGCACTAGTTAGCGAGTGGAACAAAACAATTTGTAACAGCATAGGCCGAAAGCGAACGCAGAAGAGAACAAGCCCTTTACACTGAATCAATGGATCCTCATTATTCGAAACCGAAAGTAAGATCTGAGGTGCTGTTGCCTCAATGTAACGTGTTTCGCGTTAGCGTTAGGTCTATGCTGTTCGAAATTCTTTCATTCCATGCGAAATACATTGCTGTTAGAAACCTTGTGCAACAGGGCTATGCTCAAACTTACTCCGGAGCTTTCCCTCAAGTACATAGGAGGGGGATGATGAAAGAAGGTAGACCTGAGAATATTAACAGGGGGACTACACACAGGTTAATGGGGCCGGTTCTAGGCATAGACAAATTAGGTTATCGCCTCCACCAGATATTAGTGGGGCATCGCAATACATCAATTACTTTTTTGAAAAGGCTAGAACCAGCCCTGCCCACAGATTTATGGCCTATCTAACTGGATGACTGGTTGCCAGCTACTGTAAAATTATGTCTTTTAAATGTCATACCTGGAGATGGTAGAGGGTTGGTTGTTACATGTGAATCTTTCAGGACAGCATTGTGATACCAGCGGATTGAAGCTCCCAAGTACTCTGGGTCTGGAATCAAACTGATCACTTTATTTTTGTGGGCGATCTTGTTGATGATACTCAGTGCAGAATCCATTGCCTCCTTGACTTCTGGTTTCCTGTACCAGGGAACCTCCTCTGGTGGGCTTTGTTCAGGTATGCTGATGGCGGATCCACTCTTGAAAGTCTTGGCTGCCTCTGAGATTTTGTTCAGGTATGGTTCCTCATACTTTAGAGAGCTGAAGCTGAACACAAAGGCATCTGTCACAGATGGGTTCAGAAGGTAAGAGTCAAGCTCAGAGCCTGACGTTTTAATGTCATATTTCAGTTTGTCGATGTACAATGTTATAACATTGATCTCAGTCTCCTTTCCATCCAGCCACTGCCCCATGTCTCTCCCACTGAAGCCAGATGCAGTCTGGGACTTTAGGAGCTCCACCAGCTTATTCTCCTCCATGGTCCCTCCTCTGATGGCTGGGATCAGTTCGCTCATTTTTTTCAAGAACTCAACAGTGAAAACACTCAGACTGTTTTGGAACTGCTTCAGTTTGGTGGTGATGTCATCAGCCTTGATCTTTTTGCTTTTCTCCAGCAGGTCATTTGTTTTTATCTCGGCATGGTGGAAATCATCCATCGCCTTCTCTACTATAAACACCTCTTTTTCTGCGATCATTGTCTTCAACTTAGACTCAGTGTCGTAGAGCTTGCTCAGTGGATACAACCAGACCTTCACAGGCACGGCCTTCTCTCCACTCTCCCCCAACAGACTTGGAAGCTGTTTGTACACCCTTACAGCCTCCTCAAATGTAGTAGGAAGTTCTTTCAGGCTGAAGTCACCATAGAACTTGCACATGAAATTTTTCACCTTTTCCTTGTCTTCATCCTTCATGACCAGGCTTCCATTCCCGCTTATTGTAATTCCAGGGATCTTCTTGATCATCACGTTTAGGTTTCCTTGGACATCCTGCTTGCTTGACTCATTGCTGGCACTTTGTTCAAACTCCATGAGTGCATCAGCCCCATAGACCACCTGTGTGACCACATGTGTAGCATCTGTCTTGGATAAAACTGCAGGATCTGGAGCACCCAGTTCTGACGTCATGAGCTCTCTAACCTCAGTGGTCTCATGGTAGTTTAGAGTGACTCGGCACTGGCGTGTGGAGGAGGTCTTGTCGTTGAGGTACTTGGCGGATCCTCCAGCCTCTATCAACCCACCAAAGAAGCTGAGCTTCACTGAGGCGCTCACGTCCAGCAGTTTGGTCTTGTCCTTCAGGGACTCAGATGCTGCCACCTGGTACCTGGTGTTGGGTTGACGAGTGACATGTGTGTGGGTCTTGATATCCTCCATCTTCCAGGGGCTGATTCCTAAAATAACAAAATACCAGCTGGATTTTTTTTTTTTTTTTTTTTGCAGATGCTATTTCAACCTTACCTCACTTACGTCAGATGCAGCGCTAAGTCGCATGAGCTAACGGCTTGTCCATCAATTTAATTGACATCGAAACCAACCGATGCTGCTGTTGGATTCAAACAGAGACACTTCGCTACGTCACATCCTATACAGCAGCCGTTACACAGCCAGTGGTCCTGATTGGTCCAGTTAGAGAACATTGGGTTTGAAATCGCTTTGTATGGCTTCATCATCAGATCGTTGCGTGGGAGGGGCTTAAAGCTACGTATGCTAGCGCATCATCCGACGTGAGTGAGGTAAATTTCAACCTGGGTGTAGAACAATGTTGTTTGCACCCCATGGACAAATAGAAAAGTAAAAGTGGCTACTTACACCAGGGTGTACTATGTATCATGGAATTGGAGACATGCACCCCAGGTGTCTGTAGTAAATAATGTTTTTTATACCCAAGTATACCAAGTATGTGTATGGAAACAACATTGGAGTTTTGATCTAAAATGGAAAGTGGGTGTGCTGAGTAGGCTACTGAGGTTGAGTTTGTAGCCTAATGAGCGCGATTCCAAAGCACAATACTCAAAGAATATGAGGCTCTGAAATCAAAGTGCTCCTCAACAAATCATTCCACTTTTCTTAACAACTCAGCAGATGTCTTCAAAAAAGATTTCTGTAAAATCCACTGTCTTGAAGGTACATCGTTTCTCAAATTGGGGAGCTGGGTGGGCGTGGGGGCAGACACATTACAGGTGAGAAGTCTCATTGTGATTGACCGACGGCTGCACCATGCTCCCTGAATTCACCCATCACCTCTGTCAGAATACTCGTGGAGCATTGGTCAATTATGTGCACATGACAGTAAACAGAGCTTTATCTGCTAGTTGTTGAAGAGTGGTTTGAGAGGACTTTGGCTTTGAATTAGTAACATGAAAATTCTAGGCCTATCCACTTAGTGAAATATCTCAGGGCAGGTGGGGCGTGAAAATTCTTTGCCTTCCAAAGTGGGGAATGACAGAAAAAGTTTGAGAACCACTGGGCTAAAAGAAAAACAGGTAATCCAAATCAGGGGCACCTTTTTAAAAGCATCTTCTCTCATTTCTTTTCTTGAAGGAGGCTGTAGCCTGCCATGCTGTGGGCATTTGTAGGCTAAATCAAATCCTATTCATGATAAAAAAAAAAAAAAAAATAGATTCATGATCAGCAGTTACAAGCTTGACCAAAGTTGTTGTAATGCAAAAGTAGGCCTAATCCTGTACATTACTTTTTATGACCAGTAGGTGGCATTATGACCTTGTAAAGTAAAGTGCAACTTGTTCTCTCCTGAAAAACTTTGCTGATAGAATAGAAAGCATGCTATTCTGATGCGCCTCACTTTATCAGGCCAATTACAGCTCTCTCCAACTCTGTGTGCATAAACAAATCTGTTCCTTTTCAGTTTACTCATAGTACAAAATCTCACTGTTATTTCTTAGCATCGTTTAACGCATCAATGCTGCAGCATAGAAATTTCAGGGTCTTGGCTGCTGGAAACAACTGAACTGAATGTGTTTCCAGTGCAGCCATAGTCATGCTCATTGACAAAGTCGCAGTTTAGCAACAGATTGAATAACAAAATCAAAACTTCTCCAACATCATTGTTGAAATGTTTCATTTTGGACCCGGGCATTAAATGAAAGTTTCAAAAAAGAAGTCGTTATTTTGTTTTTTTGCTCTACAGTGAAAAACAAAAAATCACATAACAAGTCACCTTTCCATGTTATTGTTATTCCGTTCTTAATTGAAATTCAAATGAACAAATCATATGGACTTACGGGAGACTTACGGGGACTGTTTAATTTTTTCTAACTTTAAACACGATCCTAGGATACTGTAAAGGAGTTAAGTTAGCTTCATCATTTTAAGCTCTCTGTGATGACACAGAGATTGGATGTAGTACTGAGAAACAGCAGAAAATGTTGCTTGGAGGTTTAACAGCAGCAAAGAAACTCAGAATTGTACATAGATGGCTACCCCAACATAAACTTCCTATAAAGAAATGGTTGTTATACAGTACTTTCAAGATGTTATAATATCTACTTTAAGGATACATGGATGGTGTAAAGTTTTCAGCAATAGAAATGTGGGAAAGGAGTGCAGGGGTGCTTATGGACTTGCTTACAAGGCATATACAACGAAATGTTAATTTTTATTTTTTTTTTTATGTTATATGTTAAATATATATGTATGTGGTTTTTTTATACATTTAGTCATTATAATGGCAGGCTTTGAATAGTCTAAGTTTTTGTTTTCTCTTATTTCATTTGGGAGTTGTGGTGCAGGTTTTTTTTTTTTTTTGACATGAGTGTGTTGTTGTGGGCCTTGTAGAGTGTGTAAAATACCTGGTATCAAATTGTCAGTGAGGGCATTGTAGAGCCTGCCCAAATGCAAAGGTCTGCTTAGTGCTTTGATCTCCAGTGTAGACTCTAATGGACATGGAAAAGGGAGAGGTAAGAAAGCATTCAGTGTCCTTTACTTACCTACGTGCATGCTTATTATGGAGTGACATTAAAACACTAAATTCACCTTTTTTTGGAGAATCCATGCTGTATTCACTGCTGTCTTCTGTTTTACTGTAAGAAGAGGATGTCGCAAACAGGGTAAGGGCAGATACCACTAATTTTTTTTATTATTATTACCTCTTTCAGACCTGGCATCCATTGGAATGGACTTTGCATGTCTCTGGGTCTGAACCAACAACAGATGAGTAATTCATCATTTGAGCAATCCTTGTTAGCTTTGGTTGGCTTTCCTTTTTGTGACGTAAGAGTAGGTAGACATCCGAATGACTCAATGGATACGTTTGTGGAATCTGACAGATTAACAGACACTGGAGGAATGGGGTTTTGTGCTTGATGTAAAACATGTAAAAACAAGTTATTTTTTTTTTAATATGTCCCCTTTAAAGTACTCTACTGCCTCAAAATACGTAAGCTGTACCCAATATTTCTAGTGTATTTTATGTGAAGTACTTTTAACTTGAAAAAGAAAAGTTATATTTACTAAACTCAGTTGAGGCAATATGTCTCCACACATTTTTCAAGAAACCATCACAAACATTTTTTTACAGCATAGAGGCTCTCTGACCACTAGAGGGAGCTACTCCAGAGGGTACAGATCTGAAGAGTGATCTAGTTCCCTTTCCCAGGCCACTGCCCACATGGCTCATTGACTACCGGTATATGGGCTTAAAACACCTGGCCATGGACAACAGTTGTCAGATAAAGCTAATTCTGGCATGTTTAGCTTCTGGTATGTTTCTACCTATTACAGTTGTCAGATAAAGCTAATTATTTTCTTTATTGTCCACTGTTCATGTCATATCAATCATAAATAGATCAACATCAGAATAAACCCAATACTGGGTCATTAGGGCTTGTCATGGTCCAATGAGACAAAATCTAAGCCAGGGAATATAGCCCACATACAATCAATACCAGGCTTGTACAAAATTCTGAATTGAATTGAGAATGACCCCTAAATTCCAATTCAATTCTTGAGTTTGAATTTGAATTTGAATTGAGGTTGCAAACAGGAAGTGGAATTACAATTCAAATTCGAATTGCAGGAAGTAGAATTGTAATTCTTTAAATTCAAAACAATTCATATTAGATAATTAGGTCAGGCCTCTCAAGTTTTGAACTCTGCTCGGAGTGAGAATTTTCATTTTTGGCCTGGCGTAGATCTACAGTACAGTGTACATGTATGTACGTGTATAAGAGACAGTAGTCTATGTAAATGCATGTATTTTAGGTGATTTAGAGACAGACAAGGTACTGTCACCCCGAAATAATGACCTCCAATGAATTCTGTGAAAAGAAATGGACAAATGCACTGGCATCAGGATGCTGTTTTGCAAGGGCTTAAAGACAGCACTGGAAAATATAAGAATTCTGCATTTCAGAAGTATTGAATCAGGTCCACCCTGTGGTTCTGTTCTATTTTTTTTTAATTAGGCCACTAATGATTAAGTAGTGATGATGCATCATTATTTACTATGTATCAATAAACATTCATATAGCCTAAATATTTCTTTAGACTAGGCTATTTCATGTTTTTATTTAATTAGACCTATTTCAATATGTCACTGTAAAAAAACAGGCCTAGTTGTAGCCTATAATCTTTAAATATTGTTCATTATAGCTTTAACTGAAATCTTATCACTGAACCATTTGAAGAAGTACAGTATGTGCCTTTCTTTTATCTTGGCCTAGTGCTTTTACAGTAGGTTACACATTCTGTGCATATGACAAACTTTAAAAGTATTGCTATGTAAGGCAAATGCTTTAATTTGGGGTCTAATAGGCCTATTGTACCAGACCAAATTTAAGACAATGGCGTCACTAGCTGTAGTCAGGGGCGCAACTAATCACTTTTGGGGGGGTATGCGATAACATTTTTGCGCTGAAATAACATAAAATAAAATTCTGAACCATAAGATGACCTTCAAAGTTGGTATATTGTGAACAACACATTTAACACAACAACAATGAAGGCAGCAATTGTCAACTAGTGACGAATATGGGATGCATTTGTGTACAGAAGTAGGCAAGAAATTTTTGAAAAATTTGTTTCCATTTTCTGCAATCTGGTGCATTTTAACAAGTTGCTAGATAGCTTCTCATAGCAATTAATTAAATGGTTTATCTAATGCATTGCACATTATTTGAATGCTCCATGAGGTCATATAGCAGCCTGGCTGAGTTGTATTGGGCAGTAGGTTGTATATTTCTTACAATTGAACCAAATTTAATTTCAGACTTTAATGGCATTTACTGCTGAATTCTCAGTTTGATGTGATGCACATAGTCTTTTATTCTTTTGGACCCTTTTTGGATAATAATGAGGAACATGCTGGGGACAGTCTGTCTTTGCAATTTGCTAAATTCCCCTATATTCATTCTAAATAGTTTAATTGAAATGTGTCTAAACCCTTGGAGGAAATGGGCTACAGTAGCCTACCTTGTGTTTCTGAATCAGTAGCCTAATTAGCACAGGGTATTTTTTGACCAACATATCAGTCATGGGATGCCTGTCTGAAATGACCATTTCAGCCTAATATTGGAGACTATACAAAAACAACTGGTGTTATTGCTACCTCATTGTAGATCTATACATTGGTATGCCTTTGACTTCCACTGTTTTTGGAACTACAGGACTTTGAAATAATTAATTAATTTGAAGGATAATGCATTATCATAGCAACTAGTGACCACTATAGATGGGTTGCACTTGTGGCATTCTTTCAAATGCTATATGTATGGCATTTGGGAGAGAAAAAATCTCCAAGTTATTAAATAGAAAAAAAATGATAGATTTTGAACTCATAAGTGCACGCGACCGCATTGCAATATTAAATGCGTTAGCTATTTTTATATCGCGAAGGGTCGGGTGGTGGGTAGTGGTAAGGGCAATTTTAAGGTTACCTGCTGTCATTCATGCACAATAATCTTTGGCATATGATCTCACGTGCTTTCATCTTTGTCTTTAGCTCTTTCTACCTCGGACAGGTACTTTTTTGCCCTCTCAATCTTGCTCCAAACAGGCTACATGGGCGCACTCCTCAATTTGGGGTGAATTAAAACTGGGCAATAAAGTAGAGGGGAGGGCTGTTTCTTACATTATTTTAAACTGCAAGAAGTTCAACGTGGTTATGATGAGCTTGTGGGTTTGCGCTTTTTTATACATTAATGTCTTGTGCATCTCTCACACGTGTATTGGAGAGGTGACACTATGAAACGTTTGTGTGTGTAACCTACAACATGTGAGAAGGAATTTTTCATAATTGTATAAACGAAGGCATATTTTGGTGTGTCAGCTCGAGGAAACTGTCATTAGCCTAGCTCGTCTCACTAGCACACACACACACACAAGCCCCCCTGGCCCATGAAACGTTTGTATTCATTCTGCTTAAACTTCGGCTACTACTTCTCTTACCAGGCTCAGCTGACAGTAGCTATTCTGACCTCCTCAATCCCCTGGCTCACGTCTCTCTCCTCCACCTTCATATATCTACATGGATTGGTTCTCCTTCTTCTGTATTGGGCCGTATAACATTACATTGTTGAACTGCCACGTTAGATAGAGACTGTGCCTCCCCGGCAGTCTGTGCACTCACTCCAAGGCTGCTTCTGATGTTAACAGACCTGCACCCACTGATATGCAGTCATTGTTGCACATCACAGGAACATAGGCTAACTGCATTATTACTATTCTTGCATATTGTTGCTTCAACTTTTAGACTTTGTTGCCCCCCATTATGTTTCTCTTGCTCTGTCCATTTTGCCAGACAAACTTTCACTTCTCTCCAACTCAGTTCAGCTCAAGTAGCCGAAGAACTAGGCTACTTGGGTCAAGGTGAGGGGAGGGGCGGGCCGGGCCGGCGGAGGAGGGCTGAGAGATTTCATTGGATTAGCCCGATGTCCTTCAGGAATTTCTACCAATGGCCGCATTTTGTGATTCAAATACCGTCGCAGCCGAAAAAATATTAAAAATATTTGACTCCGGCGAGTTTTTTTGACAGGCGTGTGAAAACGCATGTGTGGCGTGTGAGAGTGTGAAAACACTCTTAAGAGTGTGTCACACGCTCAATGCGTGAGACTTGAGAGCCCTGATTAGGTGTATATAACAGTGAAACTTTACAGCATAAATTACATTTGAAAACAGCATGAATATCATACAGATATAGCCTAGTGTATATACAAAATACTTTTTAATGGTAAATGGGCATATTTATTACCACAAATTAACATTAAAAACAATACTAGAGAAGGGCCAATTTTCCAAAGCCATCTTAATGCAAAGTTGTTCTTAAGTCTTAAGCCTACCGTATGCCCGACATGTAATATATCATACTTCTTTTACCTTACAGTAACACAAACATCTTTTACAGTTTTAAAAATGAAATATTTTGGTGAACTTGTGCGCTCTTAGCAGAAGTCTATAAGCACCACACATGGGTCTTGAACCTGTGATTTCGTCAACTACAAGAAACCCATGGCATGGGAGTCAAATGTTTTAAGCCTCGGCTCTGTCTGGAGAATCTTTACATTTGTTAATCAGTGCGCATTTTTAACCGAGTCAACTAGTTCTCACCCTCTGTTGAGTTTCTTGTTTTCCTGTATGAAGTAGAAAAGGGTCTCACATTCGCAGTACTTGGCTGACATCTACAGGTCAATATTGATATTGCAGGCTATTTTTCTGAATTGGACGAGAGACAGACTTTATTCAGATGCAATATTTACAGTCATTGGTTTGAGTTATGGAGTCATTGGTTGGAGTTATTATTGAGGATGAACTTTCTGTACAAGTTTGAAGTTTTCAGTAAAGATCCAACTCATCTGAACCGTATGCTATTTTTGATACATTGCCTGGTCAGTTCCAGCTAGTGATGATATGTGCCAACAACATCACCCCCACTCGCGTGATATTGCTTGATTGCATATCTCTGTGAATTTACGTAATAATAATACATATCATGCATGCTCGAAAATGTGCAAATGACTACCACAAGAGGGGGCCAGAAACATGGATTCAACCTCTAAAGAGATATTTACGAAAGAACAACTTTACAAAAAAAGACTCCGAAGAGATAGTTCAGGTATCTATATAAAACAACTTTGGTAAGATATATATTTAGTCTTAGAGAGTGAACATAAAAGAAACCACAGACAACCTGTAACATTGTGGTCCGTGTACTTTTTCGTTCATTCATTATTCTATTTTGGAATGAAAGATGAAATTGGAAAAAGGGTGCAACTTCTTGTCTTGTACAAAGCCATACACGCAGAAATGGCTGTATTTGGTTTTCTGCATGTGTTGTCTCATACCATAATAGTATTATAAGAAATTACAACATTTTTGATCGTTTTTCAATGTATTTGTTTATTCATTTATTGAAATTCATTTGACTGACCCTGTTTACCCGGAAGGAAAGTTTGCAGAGTCACACCAGAAAAGGTCTAAGTTAGCTGGCGACCATACGAGGCATACGCAAAGACGCTCCAGACGTAGCCGGAGCCAAAGACATAGCAGAAAAATAATAGTGTAGGCTATTCTTTAGCTGGCAAGTTCACTAATGAGCTGAAGCGCGCGCACTTGCTCTTCATACCACTGTTTTACGCACTTTTAATGCACATTTCTCTTTGATATATTTGGGGCATTATCGTTGGGAAACCATGTGTCCATGTAGACTACATACACAGGTAGGCTGGAGATGAGCAGGGAAGCTGATGGAAGATGCTGATAATCAGAGCTGTCAAAATCCTTTCTCAATCACAGTTGGTCTACCCTTCCCGTCCTCTGTCCTACTCAATATTGTGGTGGCGCTTGCATGCACTTGCTTGTGGCGCTTGCTTGCTATATGCAACCATCTCACGAGGTTGTGAGCATCACAAAATTTTATTCTCACACTCATCACAGATCAATCACATCTTTTGAAGTGTAGCAACGTTCCGGAATACTGTTGCAACAATGCTTGCAAAGTCGGTATTTGCCTCCAAATAAACTAAAAAACTTAACCACCTACTTCCAGAATTACTTCCAAGTCATCCGAATTCTGGGTGCTTAACAAACCAAAGACGCAATTCAGATGGATGTTTTTCTTTATTGCTATTCTCTTTTTTCTAGGATTCAGCGTTTCATTTTCAGTTCCTAAACGATATCAAAACATGGCGCTTGTTTCCATTTCATAAGTGATATTCAAGCGTAAAACACCATAAACGAGTCCTTATTCATTTCTCGTGCGACTTCCAAAATAGAATAATGAATGAACGAAAAAGTACACGGACCCATTGTAATGACTTTAAAATTGTGAAAAATTATTGGTCTGGACTTCATTTCCCAGAATACCTTGCTTACCCAAGTCTTCATAATGGTTGTCCAAACATTAAAGACTTTTTGTCTGGTTTACACTTGTGAAATAAATAACTGAGGGTAAGAGCTGGTTTTCTAATAATTCAACATTAAGAATTAATGTTAGTGTCTGTAGCTCCATTTGTAAGAATGGAGTGTCACATTCTCACTGATATGTAATAATAACGAATTTATCTGAATTTAAATTCCTGAAATTCCACTTCCTGCAATTCAAATTCAAATTCAATTCAACTTCCTGTTGGGTGGAGCCAATTCAAATTCAATTCAAATTCATTCATTGAATTGAATTAAATTCAGAAATTCTGAATTTTGTACAAGCCTGATCAATACAATCTATCAGTCCTCACCAAAAAGTTTTAGGCATGTCTGATTTTACATGTACACACTGCTCTTGAGTCAGCTTGCTCTTGCAAAAGGAGGCCACAGGATAGATCATATGTAATATGATTAATTAAGTTCATATTTATTTCATATCACTGCCCGTGAAATGTAGCATTACAGCAAGGGCAAACTAAGCAACTTTAAGATAAAAGTCACTACCAAACTTTTCCCACATGATTCTAGAGTACTTTATCGTGTAGAATCCATTTCTGCTTCTGCGTCATTTTTGTTTAACGCATAATTAATGAGGTAATTAGCATATTTAGCTAAATTTGGGGTAAATTTGAGGTGCCTAGTCAGCAGGGTCTAAATATATTGCTATTTTTTTCTGTCCAAATAATGCCCCATGTCTTGTGACCCAGGCCCAGGTTGCCCTTCGTCGTTGTGAAATAAACCCACCCGGAGCAGCAGTAACAGTGTGCGGGTATTTTTCCTTTTTCATTCACGTTTTATTTTACCCAGCACCTGTGACTTTTGGATGTGCGTGCACTTTTTAATATAACCATGTCTTGTGACCATCATTCAAATTGCTTATTTTGTCAGGACTATATATATGTGCTGTTTATCAAAACCTGCTATTGTATGCTACTGTATATACGTTCCTCTCTTTGTGAATACATTCTTTCAATTGCCCAGACGTGTTTACTGAGCAGCAGTCTCCTACATCTTTTTCCATAACCAATGATGCTGAAAGAAAGAGAATAGAATAGAAGTTGCCACTGAACTCACTCTGAGCCTGCCGGGAGAGAGAGACACAAGGCACCAAGCCACATCACCACCATCTTCCACAGGGACACCCGCATCGCCATCTCAGCGTCCTGGAGTCACTGCAGGACAGCCTAACTTACAGCAGAGAGAGAATATTCAGTTCCAGGTGGAGAGGAGTGGAGAGGAGTATGGAGGAGGTGGAGAGGAGTATGGAAGTCTAATTTACAGAGAGAACAAAATGTTTCATAAGGTTGCACAATTTTGAGGTCAAGGGAGGGACTGTCTACCCTGAAGTTTGATTGGACTGCTGCCCCTTTTGCAACTGGGGGAGTGGGCCTAGATCCTAGATATCAATAGAATTTGAAGGTAGGCTATTCTCACCCCCCTCTCACAGTAGCAATCCTGCATTGCCGCCTCAGGACCCAAAGACATCCAGTATGGTTTTCCGGCCTTGATCCTAGGGCACAGAGAATGTTCCAGATTATCTGAATCTATGGATGATATTTGGAGGATAACTTTATTTTTTTTATTTAAGAAACTCTGTTCTGATCTTCCTCCAGTATTTTTCGCCACAGAATTTGGGGAACTGTTGATCCTCTGCCCATCTTGAATTCTGAGAGGCATTGCAGCTCTGAGAGGCTCTTTTCAAATCATGTTGGCAATTGACCAAATAACTTGCAAATTGAACCTCCAGCTGTTCCTTATAGCCTTCATTTAACTTTTCCCGCCAGTTATTGCTACCTGTCCCAACTATTTTGGGATGTGTAGCTCTCATGAAATCCAGAATGAGACGATTTTTGACATGACATTTCAAAATGTCTCACTTTCAATATTTCCTATGTTATCTATATTCTTCCATTTAACATCCATTTATGTGTTTCTGAGTTTGCAAAACAGAACGCAAATCTGCTGCAACCTGTTATTAGTCAGTGAGTGGTTAGTTCTGCAAAAAATTTAGTCCACCACACATTATATAAAAGATACAGTCATCTTTATTTAGTCTAGATCCCAGCATAAGCAGTCTAACATTGGTAGGATTTCAATGTCAATAGTGAAACAGAATGTGTTGTCCTTCTGTGCTGTTGTTGTCCAATTCTTTATCTTGAACCTTTAAAGATTTTACTGCTACAAATGTTGGTATCAGTATCATTGCAGGCACAAAACGATCCAGTAGATGGCAGTGTTGGTTTAATGCCTATACGACATGCGGTCACAAGAGGTAATGTGCATGAAGTCTGTAAATAGAAAAGGGACATGAACAGTAGCGGGTTTTTTTCTTTGTTTGTTTGTTTTCTTTTTTGTTTTGTTTTTTAAATACAATTTTGCATGTGTCAACTTCCCTATATAGAAACAGAGGTAACATTTAATGGGGATGAATTTTCATCAAGGGCCATTTTATGATTTTGTGTTGGAATATTACAGTAATTTCACTCTTAAATTGAAATTTCACCCTTATTTCTCTTTTTAACTCTTGATATTTGAGTGTGTGTGTGTGTGTGTGTGTGTGTGTGTGTGTGTGTGTGTGTGTGTGTGTGTGTGTGTGTGTTGTGTGTGAATTTCTGCGTGCCTGCCAGGGATTGCGAAACAAGATATGGAAACTGGTTGTATGGCCACCCATTTCTGCTGACACAGACATAGTGATTGCTCAAATTACCTTGTTTCTTTTTAAAGTTTAATTTTTAATACAATGGCTAGGTTTCATGTTAGAGAAACTTGTGTGTGTAATGTTCAGAATCAGTACCATCATGTGTACTGTACATATAATATAGGCAGACAATTCCATATAAAAGTAAATCTTGAAGTGGAGTGTTCATAACAAAATTGCAATACAACTTTTTGATGTAATGTCATGAATCTGCTTTTGTTATGCCATAGGCCTACATAAGTGGTACCCCACTTCAGAAACTCTGCCGAGTTTACACACACAGTATTAACTTAATTTGACCAAATCTAGTCTGATTGGATCAGATGGAAATTTTGTTCATGCGACGTTTACCTGTCTCAAAGTGTTCAATCCAATTGTCACCTCAGATTGGCACAGTGTATGTCCATTTGATATGCCTTACCTAACATGCATCAGCCGGTGGCCAGTAGAGGATTTAGAAATACCCTTAAAACAACTTTGTGACAAACACACTTGTTAAACTTAAGGTAGGCCTGTTTTATATCACTTTACTATCATCAATTATCAAACAAAAATGGAGGCCTTCAGGGTAGGGAGGAAGTGTCTGGGCATTGATCACTTAAATTTGGAGATAGATTTTTATAAGGTTTTCTCGCTATTAATTGGATGACATTCTGTTTAGACTAGAGGTATTTATTATGATATCTCTTTTAAAAAAAATGAAAAATAAAATAGCCCCCATGGGGCCCCCTAAGTACCTTTAAACGGCCCTGATAAGGGGGAAAGGGATGATCCAGCTCAGTCAGATCGTGGTGTAGCCTACATGCCACACATGGAAATTATCATGTGGGTGTTTTTAGATCTTTTTTTTAGTCTGATGGTGATTGGATAATAACAGGGAGAAGGGGAAATAAGCTCAAAGATCAGACAACACAAATACAGACAGAGAGAGGAGAGAAAGAGAGCTCAGGCCAGACCAGCCCCTGGGTCTACTAGCTTCTCTTCATATAATACAAGGGCCTGGGATTCCAGCCACTGACGTCATTGGTCATTCACATCTGCTGCAATTTGCCAATCTGTGAATTTTAAGCAGTTTGAGAATAGATAGGCTATCAGTCAAGGGCTTATCCAATTGTTTTTGGATCCAGCAAGTACTTGTTTCTCATAAGCCAAGATCACATAAATGTATAGTCTGGCCATGAGTGATAGACCCTTGTATAAGATGGCTAAAACCTCAACACAACTAACCAGTAGATTTAAACAAATCTAAGCCTGCTGAATGACTCCCTGTCTAGATAGAATGTTGAGATAGGCTAAACGCCTCTGCTTCATCATACCTTTCATCCGAGAGTGATGAACGCAGGTTTGCTGCACAAAGCATTATTTTATGGTTGTTTGTGTGCTGTCTTGTGTGTTCTCTGAAAGAGCAGCTTGTGTCGTTTCAAGTGTCCTTGGATAGTGTTTGGATAATAACAAGGAGACTAAAAATTAAGTAAAAGATCAGACCATACACGCCCACACGAGAGAGAGAGAGAGAGAGAGAGAGAGAGAGAGAGAGAGAGAGAGAGAGAGAGAGAGAGAGAGAGAGAGAGTTTGGCAGGTGTGGCCAAATTAAAAAGGTTCCCGTTTTCCGGCCCTACCTACACAATGTGGTCTGTCACATTTCCTATGACAGAGAGAGAGAGAGAGAGAGAGAGAGAGAGAGAGAGAGAGAGAGAGAGAGAGAGAGAGATTTGTCTCTGTGTTTTAACATAAGATTCATTTGTTATTCTCATCGACAAATATTGTGTTCTTAGTGCCAGAATTGTGCTGGATACTGAGGTAAGACTGTACTGTAAATAGTGAAGTGCCTTGATGTGTGTTGAGTTGGATTCTTGGGTCAAGTCTTTTTTTTTTACCTAGATTTTTTTTTACCTTTTTTACCTAGATTTTGTTTTTCATTTCATTGTTTTGAGTGTGTTGAAGGTTATTATTGTTGGTTATTTAATTCATATATTTTTCGTAAGGAATAACGACCGACAAGGTGACCTGGTCTATGGAAATACAGTAATGACGAGATGGACCAGAACCCGTCACCCGTTATCCCGCTTATCTCACGTTTGTAGTTTTCTTCCGTATAAGCAAGTCTTGACAACATAAAAGAAACATGCCATTACAATTTAACAGAAGTTGGCCTTTTCGGTTGTGGTACTATTTTCGTGTGAAAGTAGATCTATTGCGTTTACCATTCTAAAAAGCATTGATATGGAACAGTGGTGAAACTTTTTAAAAGTAAAACATCTCAGGGAGCCGGTTATACGAAAGTAAGGGCCACCAGGGCCACCCTGTCAGCCAATAAGAGAAGAAAATTACATTCTGAATAGAGATAAGTAAGGGATATGCAGATGTAGAAAAATAAGCACATTCAAAGTGGCTACAAGGCTACGAGGCAGAACATTATTTCAGTCCATTATCTCGCTTATGCCACTGTTGTTGATTGGTTGAATTGTGTTCCATGCCATTGTAAATTCAGCATTTAGCACAACTGCGCAAAAATGCCTAACTTTTGACTAAGCATTGGCATAAAGCTTATTAACATGCCAGTTTCAAGTTGCTCAATTTGCCATCAATGCACTGTCACAAACTGAATGATTAATAACAAAGTAATGTATTCAGTGCTGTAGTCATGGCATAATAATGTACTATCTGATGATGGGTTTCTGACTTCTTTTAGGCTCATCAAAGAAACTATGAATATAGTCGATTGATGAACTTGAATAACAAATCACACACTGTTGTACTTATGATGAAGCAAAATACTTGTCTGTCAAAGTTTTGGTTAGTCAGGAAGCCATATATCAAGAGGATGTTTATCCATTTGTTTTTAGTTTATCAATCTTTTTTAATGCAAATTATGACGATTGTACCCCACCCCCTTTCTTCTTCTTTTTTTATTGGTATATGTTGATTATTCATGGATTTATTTTCTTTTACTCATTAGGATTTTGCATGGACAAAAAAAGGCATTATGGACAAAACCTTTGAAAACTTTTCTGAGGTGCGTCGCTACATGCTAAATCTAACATTGGACAAAAAGAGGAAATATGTACCGACAGTGCCTCAGAGCGTTTGGAAAGACATTG
This sequence comes from Sardinella longiceps, assembly GCA_027497455.2. Taxonomy (NCBI): domain Eukaryota; kingdom Metazoa; phylum Chordata; class Actinopteri; order Clupeiformes; family Clupeidae; genus Sardinella; species Sardinella longiceps. Next base: position 29,402,854 of record JAODXP020000033.1, on the reverse strand, counting down.
CCCAGAAACTCGGAAAAAATGTTCGCACTTGCTCCATGACATGGGAGAGGTTAAAGGAGGATTTTGTCAGAGAAAAAAAGGCAAGGCAACATCACTAAGTTACGTTGGCTTTTACAAATTGTAACTTCAGATGTCCTTAAAAAGCGGGTGAGTCTATTGCACAGTTAATACACACTCAAATGCTGTACCATAAACTTCTAACCAATTCATATATTATCATAAATCACATACTGATAAGAAACTATGCATAGTATTGACAATACTGTAATTGGAATAGTAATATGTAAATGTGCATTTTGTCCGTTTGCTGTGCATTTATACATTCCATCACCCATAAATGATTTATTTAGGATGTACACTGAGTATTAACTAGCAAAAAATGTTGGTAATTCTCCCTCTCTCTCTCTCTCTCCTAGCGTAAAAAACGCAGAAAAAAGACACAAGCCAATTTGTCCCCTACCCTGGGACATTCCGGAACAGGCAGGGGCGCTGCTAGAAATTTTTGGCCCTATGATAGAAAATAATTTTGGGCCCCCCCAAGCATTGAATTTAATATTAAAATTTTCTCTAGGGCCCCCTGTCAGTGCCTTAGAATCATCCTAATCTTTCCCCCCTCGCGGCGCCCTGGGAACAGGTAACATTTTGTTTGATTCTTCCATAAGTAACACAAATTTACTATAATAATCAATGTTATGTTGATCAATGTTATGTTGATGCTGATTTTTTTTTTTTTCTCTGTCATAAATGTTCACATTTAGATTTTGATCATTATGATATTTACAGTTCTTGGTACTACGTTATGGAGAGGTAGGCACACTAAATAATGCTGTATCCCTGCTATATATTCTCCACACAGCACCAGGGCTGAGGATTGTGCTCCTGGGTAAAACTGGAGTGGGGAAGAGTGCCACAGGAAACACCATATTGGGGAAACTGGCTTTTAAGGAAGACCTCAGCTGTGGTTCTGTCACCCTAGCCTCTTCAAGGGAGACTGCTGAGGTGTCTGGGAGACCACTCACAGTGATCGACACCCCAGGACTGCTTGATGCGTCTAAGTCAGCCAATGAGCTGGAGGATGAGCTAGAGAAATGCATAGAGTCATCAGCTCCTGGTCCTCATGTCTTCCTGCTGGTGATCAGACTGGGACCAATCACAGAGGAGGAGCGGAATGCTCTGACGTGGATCCAGGAGAAGCTCAGCAAGAGAGCGAGGCAGTTTACCATGGTGTTATTTACTCATGGAGATGAGAACAGTGGACAGTGTCCTAAACGAACAAGTCAAAACCTTGATCAGCAGCTGTGGGGGTGGATATCACACCTTTAACAATGCACGGAGGGATGACCAGACTCAGGTTAAAGAACTACTGGAGAAGATTGAGGACTTGGTGCAGAAGAATGATGGGGAATACTACACTAACAGGATGTACCAGGAGAAATAGGAATAGAAAAGAAGATTTTATTATTATTTTTTTCTTTTTTCAGATAAAAATCCCAAAGATTAGTCATTTATATGTTTATAGCCAGTTATGAAATGTATGAACTGAAATCTCTCAGCCTCCGGCTTTGTACCGTGTGGCCAAGCCACACCTACTTATGATATTCTGCTAACAACATCACTCCTACTCATGTGATATTGCTTTTTTTATACTAATAAACATATTCTGATGTAGGCTACAAGCAAATATTATCTGCTGAAGTGATGTGTATGTTCTTAGCACTATAGCCACTAGTTCTGCTATGCATGCTTGTTCCACTCAGTCAGCAGTGTAGCGCCCCCTAACAGGAGCACCAGGCAGTGCAGGTAGAGGTAGCCACGGTCCACGCTGCAGCCCACCTCCCTGCACATGTCCAGAAGCATCTGCTCCTGCCGGATGCTCTGCAAGTCCTGGCGAATCCTGACCAGGTCCCTCAGAAGGTGGATTTCAGGTCTCCGGGAAGATACTGGATCGACAACCGCCCCTCTCGAAGGCCCTCTGTCTGGATCTAATAAACATGTTGGGTGGCAATGTTTAACAAATACTTTATTACTCTATACTTTTTTCATAAGCTTTGTAATGCAACATGAAGGACATAAATAGAAATGGCAGAATTTCTGCTAATCAGTTGCACTTCATTGCATCACATTCAGTTTGTTTCACAATTTCAATTGAAAATAAAGTAATCACACTGATATTTCCAATTGCCATTTGGTCACATCCCTTTTAGTTAGTACACAGTGTGATATGAACAGTAAATAAGTGTAATAATTATCACAAAGTGAATGACAACAGACCTATAGTCATCAGTGTTTCCCAGTGGCTCCGCCCACTCAGCAGCAATAGGCTGGGAAAGAGATTCCTCCTGAACCACTCAGCCTTCCCATTGGCTATCTGGAAAACCACAGCCGTTTCCATGGTGCTGCATGCTAGCAGACCAAGCGAACCAAACAGATAGACTTCTGGATTGTGAGAACAGAAAGAAAGATTTTTAATAGTATCATGAAAATCTGTATGTTTTTATTATGAAATAATGATTATTGAACACGTCTATACTTTGGGTGTGCAAGCTTTTACATTGCCTGTGCTGTTACAAATCCTAAACGTTATTTAATGGAATGGTCAGTAGGCTACTATCCAAGTACTATCCAAGGCTGACCTATCTCAAAGAACAGGAGTGTCAAACTCATTTTTATTGAGGGCCACATGAGCAATGAATTTTCCTTAGAGGCCGATCTGCCAGATTTACATCCGTGACCATGAATGAGGCCTTGCAACGAAGAACCATATAAGTCCATTTCTCAAAATTTTGGATAAAAATATTTTAACATATATAAAACGGTTGTAAACCAGTCTGAAACAAAAATTGTTTAATTAGATATTATTGAGGCACTTTTTAATAATATCTGGTTTCAGACTGGTTTTCATTTCAGACTGGTTTACTACCATTTCATATGTGTTAAAATGTTTGTATTCTTAATTTTGAAATATGGACTTATATGGTTCTTCGTTGCAAGGGTTCACCAATATGAGTAAAAAAAAATGCACATTTCCTCATGTTTCTGATACTAACACAGTCCTAATGCACAACACTTAATTTTGTATTCTTTTCCTGTTGGTAAAATGGGCCAAGGTGCAAGTCAATGGGAGATGCCAGGATTGTGTTGCAGAGAGTGCATTGCTAGAACTGTTTTTAAACAGGCAACATACACCTACAATTCTTTTAAAGCTTTTTAGGTGGGCTGCATGAAATGCTGTAAAGGCTTGTATCCAGCCTCCGGGCCTTATATTTGACAGCTCTGTCATACAACGGACGGAGAGAGTAATGTACTTCTGGTTTGAAATGATTGGACAACTCGTCTAATCAGCTTCGCTTATTGGCCGGTAGTCTCTCTACCGATGTAAACACGCCCCAGAAGACCGTCCCCAGACCATGGATACGAATGAACATTTGTATTATGGGCTGGCTATGTCAGGCTAAGGCTGACCATATAGAATGAATGGAGAAAGTAATGTACAGTAGCTGCATGTGTGACTCACCAATGAGGGGCATCTTGGCACTGAAGGGGGGGAAGAGGGTGAAGATGGCGATGAGGAAGATGAAGTGGCCAGTGAAGATGGTTGCCGTGACGCTGAGACGCTGCTTGAGGTAGGCGGGGATGAGGAAGGAGAGCAGGTCCAGCAGCATCAGGACCGACGTGGGTAACAGCAGCATCACCACGTACAGGAGGGGACGCCTGCGCACAGTCACCTGTGACACACACACACACACAGCAGTGTGATTACGGATAGGAGAGGATCATCATCTGCAGCAGCATGACTACAGGAGAGGACATAGGTGCATGGTCACGTGTGACAAACACAGACACACACACACACACACACACACACACACACACACACACACACACACACACACACACACACACAGAGGCAGCATGACTATAGGAGAGGATGCCTGCAGATGATCACCTTTGATACACACACAGAGACAAACACACAGCAGCATAACTACATGTGCATGGTCAAACACACACACACACACACACACACAAGCAAGTTCAAATCTGCATACAGATGGAAAATCAATTACTCTGTGTGCGACCCTGTGCGTGTGTGTGTGTGTGTGTGTGTGTGTGTGTGTGTGTGTGTGTGTGTGTGTGTGTGTGTGTGTGTAGTTAAAAGGTATCTAACCTATGTTTGTGCAGATAGAGTGTGTTTACCCAACCTTTGCTCTGATGGAGGGGCGGTTGTCATGAGGTCTCTGTTGCTGTGTGTTGGAGGTCTGGACAGACAGAGAGACGAGCTCCCACTCCCCTCTGGAGAAAGACACGTCCCCCAGACCACCACTGATGCCAGGGCCCCAGTACAGATCCACTTCCCCTACTGAGAGAGAGAGAGAGAGAGAGAGAGAGAGAGAGAGAGAGAGAGAGAGGGTGTTTGTGTGTGTGTAAGTGGTATGGAAAGTGTATATGTGTGTTACTTGTCTGTGAAACAAATGTATGTGTGTCTGTGTGTTACCCATGTGTGTCACATTACAGGTGTGTGAATATGTAGTGTGTGACTGTGTGTGTGTGTGTGTATGTGAGTATGTGTTACCTGTGTGTGCCTGCGACATGAATGTCAGATTGCAGGTGTGTGTGTGTGTGTGTGTGTGTGTGTGTGTGTGTGTGTGTGTGTGTGTGTGTGTGTACATACATGTGTTACCTGTGTGTGCCTGCGACATGAATGTCAGATTGCACGTGTGTGTGTCCAGGGGGAAGTGGAATAGGTTGAGAGGACAGCTGGACTCCAGAAGGCGGGGCTGGTATTGCTCCACCCACCCATCATGAGTGATTGACACTTGAGTTGACCTGTGATAATCCTCCATCCCTGCACTAAAACCATACAGCTTACAGTATATAGTATTTTTTATTATTGTTATTAAAATATAGTGCAGATACTATATTTACTATTAGTATGGTATTGTCTATTATTGTGTGTGTGTGTGTGTGTGTGTGTGTGTGTGTGTGTGTGTGTGTGTGTGTGTGTGTGTGTGTGTGTGTGTGTGTGTACACATGTGAGTCTCTGAGACTGTGTATGTGTGTGTGTGTGTGCACATGTGTGTGAGTATGTGCATATGTAGCCTATGAGTATGTGAATGTGTGTTTGTGTGTGCATGTGTGTGTGTGTGTCTGTACATGTGAGTCTCTGAGACTGTGTATGTGTGTGTGTGCACATGTGTGCGAGTGTATGCGCATATGCAGCCTATGAGTATGTGAATGTGTGCATGTGTGTGTCTGTGCATGTGTGTCTGTGTATGTGTGTGTGTGTGTGTGTGTGTGTGTGTGTGTGTGTGTGTGTGTGTGTGTGTGTGTGTGTGTGTGTGTGTACTCACATCTCATAGAGGACCACATCTGGCCTCCATATCCCCTCAGATGGTACAGTCACCTGCCGTACTCCCCCAAACTGCATGGGATCCCACCTTAGGTGTTCATTTACCCACCCCTGGGGTATCAGAGGAGAGAGAGAGAGAGAGAGAGAGAGAGAGAGAGAGAGAGAGAGAGATACAACAGTAATATAAAAACTCAAGAAATCGATTTTTTTTCGGCTGAGTTGATTCTAATGGTGATTAATGTGATGCATTGAAAAAAAACAATTAAAGAGGCGTACCTCTGTGTAGAGAACGTATAGTAGCAGGCGTTGTGTCTTCTCATCCTATAAATTATAAATACGTATACATACTTTTACTCTCAAATTTCCCTCGGCTCGAACACAGCTGTAGATTGGTGTACTTTTAACATTATTTAGACAGATTTTTCTTTAAAACTTTACTTTACAAAGCATTTATCTGTTGTTTCAGTCTGCAATTATTTGAAACGTGTAAAAATGTGTAATCGTTTAATTTGCTACCTTACCACATCAAGCACACTCTGGATGCTTAGATCAACCCTGACAGGCACACTTCTCCGCCAATCACAAACAGGCCTGAGCTGAGCTGCCTCTGAGTCCAGAAAGGAGGACAGCCATTGGCTGAGCCCCAAGGAGGGGGGATCTGCACTGGGTTCTGCTATGCCACGTTGCATAGCTGAGAAAAGAATCACAAGTCAACAGGTTAGAGTGCTCTTTGGACACATCTGTGTCCGTATATGTGTGTGTGTGTGTGTGTGTGTGTGTGTGTGTGTGTGTGTGTGTGTGTGTGTGTGTGTGTGTGTGTGTGTGTGTCTGTGTGTGTGTGTGTGTGTGTGTGTGTGTGTGTGTGTGTGTGTGTGTGTGTGTGAGAGAGAGAGAGAGAGAGAGAGAGAGAGAGAGAGAGAGAGAGAGTTTGCATAACACATATAACAAATATATATCTCAGTTAGAGTAAGAATGTGTATCAAATAGCCTAGATGTATAGACAATGTGTGTGAAATGTGTATCAAATAGTGTGTGTGTGTGTGTGTGTGTGTGTGTGTGTGTGTGTGTGTGTGTGTGTTCACCTGACAAACCGCCAACCAGAGCAGTGACCCATAGTAACACTCCAGCACAGCTAACAGACATCTGCTGGCATCAGTGGCAAAAAGAAACAGCAGCAGACATCACCAAAGAGCACAGCCACACACACACACACACACACACACACACACACAGACACAGACACACACACACACACACACACACACACACACACACACAGACAGACAGACACACACACACACACACACACACACACACACACACACACACACACACAGACACACACACACACAGACAGACACACACACACACACACACACACACACACACACACACACACACACACACACACACACAGACACACAGACACAGACACACACACACACACACAGACACACACACACACACACAGACAGACACACAGACACACACACACACACACACACACACACACACACACACACACACACACACACACACACAGACAGACACACACACACACACACACACACACACACACACACACACACACACACACACACACACACACACACACACACACACACACACAGACACACACAGACAGACAGACACTCACCATGATACATGAATACATTGAATGAATTAATGAATGAATGACTGAATGAAAGAGTTCAATGACTTTTTTTAATAAAATGCATGAGTTTACCTAATGTTAACTGCAAGTGTAGGCCTAGAGACGAGTCAATTTAAACATCATTAATTGAAATTGGTGAGAGCATTTGTATTCCTTAAAAAAATGTGGCATATGTTTGAGGATTTGTATGTTAAATGTATTCAGAAAGAGAGACTCGACAAGAAACTTGTAAAGGTTGTTGTGGCCTTACCGGAATCCAGTGTAAAGCTTGTCACTCTCACTCTCTCGATTCCAAGTGTGTCTCTCTTTTTCTCTCTCTCTTTTCCAGATTCTCTCTCACTTTTTCCCTTCTCCACCATGTAAGTGGCGATGAGGCATTTGGTCTACTGTACAAGAGCTTGGTGTCCATGACGACTATCAGGCAGATAGGTGGTAGGCCTAGAAAGAAGAATTGAGGAGACACACATGCATACTCTCTCTCTCTCTCTCTCTCACACACACACACACACCCACACACACACTGTGGATTTGCATAATTGCTCACCTTCCTACACACTGCTGATTTACATAATCGCAGACCAACAGTAACTCAACTTTGCTGAACACATTGCATGCTCTCACTACAAGTGAGTTAACCCCCCCCCCCACACACACACACACACACACATACATAGACAAACACACACACACACACACACTGATGCCCCCCCCCACACACACACAGACACCATAATTTGTTGCAATGTTGTAATAAGCATAACACAGTATTTTGTTATTGTATTATCACTTTATTGATGTCATGATTTTGCAAGGAAAGTCACGTAGACAATGGTCTGAATTGCCCATGAATCATGATAATAGAATTTATGAATCAATTTAAGCAAACAAGTTTTAGAAATCATTTGTATAGCGCTTTTCACAAACACAAAGTGCTTTAACACATTTGAATTTGTTAATACTCTCATTTGGTAACGCTCTTGAAAAGATAACATTGAAGGACTACTAGTGCTGCTGCCAAGGACTGGCCGTTACAGCACATACGGTCCAGAGGTCAAAGGTCAAATACAGGGACAGTTATTGATTAAAGCAGGCCTGGACATGCGGCCTGTTGAGCTATTTAATCCACCCCGTGGAGCCTTCCCAAAATAGAATAATTTCTCATTTTGCCAAGGTGAGTTACATTATAGGCCTGATTTATCAAATTTGTTGTATTCATGAAATACAAATCCCCCCTTTTAACCCTGCATGTTAACATATCCTCTGAAGAAAGTGAGGCTACGGGTATGACTTGCCAATTTATCAATCAGTTGACTGTTGACACCCGGCCTGTTAGTCAAAATCTAAAAGCCAATGTGGCCCTTCAGCCAAAATAATTGCCCACTCCTGGATAAAAGCAACAGCAAGCCAAATTACGTTTGGGGTAAAAGCAGCAAGCTATCATACAGGGATGCATGAAGCCCCGGAAACTGTATAATTGACAAGCAGTGAAAAGTATTTCATACAATATGTGGACTCAGTGTAGCATGGAGTGTACAGTAGCAACATTTAGCTGACCCAACTGTTAGGATCCAACCCAAACTTGAACTGACTCAATCAAGTTAACCCTTCCTAACCAACACTGATGCTTACTCTGGAATATGTGGTGTGAGTGACACATGTGAATCTGCACTAGTTTTCACATAGTGAGTCTAGTGCATGCAATATGTGATAGACTTGTTTTGTTTATGTAGTTAAGTGATGAGTCTTTATGTAATGTGTCTAGTGTATATGTAGTGTATGAGATCCTTGAGTGTTCTATTTACATTACAACCAATCGGTCTTTACATAGTTTGTCTAGTGGATGCAATATTTGACAGTTGTGTGTGTTTTTTTTTTTAAACTGCAAGTGATCAGTCTTTACATTGTGTCTCATGTACGTTACGTGATACCTGTGTTTTGTTTAAAGGTGATTTGGTGTGATAAGGATCCAAAGTATATTATAACATCATAGAAAGTTGGAACACTTGCCGGAAACAGAATTTTGATACGTTCTTGCAGGCCGGAGAAAACGACTTGCAAGTTGTAGCTTCCAGGGGCATCTAGGTAGGTGTTAGTAGCCAAATCGCTGTTTTAAACCATAGAAAGGCTCAAAATAGCCCCACACTGTTTATAGTATAATGATAGTTCCAACATTTAAAACTAGGAATTGAAAACTTAGTAATTGTACAGATAACTACTTACCCCCAAAGCTGGATGCCCCTGGAAGCTACAACTAATAAGTGGATGTCTTCGGCGTCTCAAAATTCGAAAAAAGGTGCATATAAAGATGTTGCTAGGCCTATATATTTTGGGTCCTTATCCTGACCTTATCACACCAAATTTATCCTTTAAGTTGTAAGTGACCAGTCATTGTGTCACATTGTGTCTAGTGTCTGTAAGACGTGATGGTTGTGTGTTTTGTGTACGTTGTTAAGTAAATGATCAGTCTTTATTCGGTGCACCCAGTTGTGCTGAGCTCGTGTGCCATGGATTCAATGGCTGCATAAGTGTCTTCAAACTCAGGTATCTGTGCCTCTTCTGAAGTCGGCCAGTATTCCAACCAGGTGGCATGGCCTAACAGGTACTTAAAGCTGTGAGAAACACACACACACACACACACACACACACACACACACACACACACACACACACACACACACACACACACACACACACAAACACACAAACACACAAACACACAAACACACAAACACACAAACACACAAACACACAAACACACACACACACACACACACACAGGAAAACACACACACAAAGACACACAGACACACACACACACACACACACACACACACACACACACACACACACACACACACACACACACACACACACACACACACACACACACACAAATGAGTATCCAAATTCTCTGCTTTAGTATCTTCAGTGCCCTCTGCTGGTGAAGAGAAACACCACACCTCAGATTTACAGTAATTACATGTCTACTTCCTCACCTGCTTCCAACCTGTACTATGTCAGCCCTGTGTCCCATGATCAGGTAAGACTTCCCCTTCTGAAGCGCCAACTGATCTCTGCAGTTAGGATGGGCCACGTACTCTCTGGTCTTACCCTCCACACCAACATCAGTGCCTGGGGAAGGGATGGAGAGAGATAGAAAGAAAGACAAAAATATAAAAGAAAGATTGTTTATAAATTGGGTCAGACGTTTTTTTAGCATTGATGGGGAGTCAATAGAATGAGAGTAAATAGATATTATATAACAAAATATACCATAACACAACATGGTATAATAATATGATATGGTGATATGTGTTCATATGTGTCTTGTCATTACCAGTGCCAAAGTCTGTCCAAATCTGTCCACATACCACTGTGGTAAATATAAACTATATTTACTTCACAAATCTTGACATGCATTAGTGTCCTCTTGTAACAGTTAGCCTTACCTTCTTTGATGACTCTGCTGACCGTCATGTGATAAACATCTGTGTGGTGAGTCAGTTCTGTGGTCTCCACGGTGACCTTGTAGACTGAGGAGGAGAAAAAGCAGTAGGCATAAGACACGATTGCATTCCATGTGCCTGCATCTTACATCTTCCTTCCTGAGCTCGCTCTCTCTCTCTCTCTCTCTCTCTCTCTCTCTCTCTCTCTCTCTCTCTCTCTCTCTCTCACACACACACACACACAATGGAACACTTTATTTATTAGCTCTCTTTCACACACTCTATGGTGATGATTTGCCCTCAACAGCACCTTTGAGGCAACAGCACTGCCTTAACCCTAACCCCCTCAATCCTCCTCACCCTATCCTTACATTTGGGAGTTAGGGGATCTAGAAGTCACCGTTGAGGGCAAAAAACACCTTATCACACCATTTCACATGCAGTCACACAAGGCCGAAACCAATACACTCTCTAATTTAGATATTAGGAATAAGTGTGTGTACCGTAGTCCATGCCTTGTCCACAGGCTGATTGGCCTCTATCCATCTTATCGACTACTCCAGACTTCTTCACACAGCAGCCCTCTGGAAAACACATAGAGTAGGAAACGTTAGTGCCACCTACTGGAGACAGAACCACATTACCACAGCCAGGCTACAGGCTACACACAGCTGCCCTCTGGGACGCACATACAGTGAGGTAGGCCACATTAGTGCCACCTACTGGACATCTAACAACATTACCCAGTCTATACACAGTAAGCCACACTCTGGAACACACATACAGGAATCCACAGATCTGAGCCCAGTTTTCCAAATTGTTTTATTGGGATAAGAGTGATTCGGTTATGGAAATCCCATGGTTTCGTCTCAGTGATTAGGGCTCAGGTGTTCAAAAGTTATCCCTGATTTTACTGTATATAGCAAAAGTTTTTTTCCAATATTGGTCACTCTCATACACATTAAACTCAGTGGTTAAAGTGGGATTTGGCAGGAGGGGGAACTCTCATATTTTGTGTCTGCACAAACAAATTAAAATGTATAGTAGAAGAATAGGATGATATTGTTCAGTTATCTGAGGTGCCGGTACTGCGTACCCCCGCGTTCCCCCCCACTTTAACCCCTGATTAAACTCTTTGATTGGATTAAGACCAGAAGGAGAAGTTATACTATTTCCCAAGCTGTATAATCATGACTAAGTATCAGCATCAGGAATCGGTGTGAAATTTATTAATTTACTGTAATGTGACAAGCCTGTTAAAAGCCTGTTAATAAAATCAGTCCCTCATTCTACATTTAGTTTGGTACTGAAATGAAGATGAGATGTGAAAAGAAATTGTTACCCTCAGCACACTGGCAGAGGTCATCTTGGCAGAGCCTGTTCAGTTCTCCGGAGTTCTTCACAGGGTGGTAGAACTTGACACAGCGATTCTCTATGAAAGGACACAAATACAGTAGATATACATACGTACATAAAGGATGGGGACAGCATGGTGAATACTTGACACAGCGATTCTCTATGAAAGGACACAGATATACATACGTACATAAAGGATGGGGACAGTATGGTGAATACTTGAGTGAGTGAGTGAGAGAGAAGGACAGGAATTTGTTATTATGTGATGTGATGTTATTGCTTTGGCAATAATGTTATTGAGATATTCATGCCAATAAAGCTTTAGAAAGAGAGAGAGAGAGAGAGAGTGAGAGAGAGAGAGAGTATGTGTGTGTGTGTGTGTGTGTCTGTATGTGTGTGTGTGTGTGTGTGTGTGTGTGTGTGTGTGTGTGTGTGTGTGTGTGTGTGTGTACAGTATGTATGTATTTGTCTATGTGTGCTCCCTTACCCATGTCCAAGTATTCATACACAGTAATGGCAGCTGGTTGCAGAAGGCCCACATTCATCACCTTATGAATTCTGAAGGTCACTGTGCCTGGTGTTGTACGAGAAACCTGAGAAAAAAACACACCAAATAATCAATATACATGATGGACGGATGAATGGATGGATGGATGGATGGGTGGATGGATGGATGGATAGATGGATGGATGGATGAATTCATGGGCATGAGAGATGGATGGATGATTAAACAGATATTTTGAGCATCAAACCTGATCCAGGTAGAGGATGAGAGAACCCTTCTCAGACAGCATCTTGTCCATCTCAAACTTCTGGACGAACTTGTCGTCACCTGTGGTCTGCTGCGGATGGACAGAATAAATGAACACACACACACCACTCACAGGGTAACACTTAGCACTCACACACACACACACACTTACAGATAGATGGACACGCATGTGTACACACACACACACACACACACACACACACACACACACACACACACACACACACACACACACACTTACTTTGGTGAGATCATTTTCATCCACAACAAATCCTGTCAGTATACTGATGTCCAGTATAGACATGGTGGAGTGCCTCTCCTTTGACAAGTACCTGGAGATGAGAGACATCATTCTGTAAACACTACAGAAATACCACCTCCCTTTGTGCATCATAATTAGATGATTTATATTCCCTTTAAACTCACTGGACATTGATGGTCAGCATGTAGGATTCTGTAGCTCCAGGGTAAGTAACTGTGACAGAGATATTGATTAGTACATTTTAAAAAAATGTCCTTCTCTACATATATGCACGCTACTTTTATTTACGTATTGCAGACAAGCCATTGAAGGCTCTATACTGCATGTGTGTTTACACGCATCACAGACAAGCTATTGACTGCATCTCTATAGCTTAATGGTGCTTTTTGCCCCCAATGGCACCTTCCAGGCAGCACAGCCTAAAAGGCACTACCCTTTATCCTATTCCTAACCCTAATCCCCTAAACCCTAATCCTAAATTTAGGGGGGCAACTGAGAGGCGAAAAAATTACCAAAGACTTTCTCTATAATGTATGTATTTATGCACACTAACTTGTATTTACATATGTATCACAGGCATTGACTGTAACTCTATACCAGTGTTTCTCAAACTTTTTCAGATCAAGGACCACTTTGCCAAAAAAAAATGTTTTTCAGGGACCATCTGTCCTCGCGCCCTCTCTCAACGTTGCATGCTTGACTTACGTTTTAACCAAATCCACGGGCTTGCATAGGCATTTCTAAATAGCCATTTATAGGCACTTATTCAGATAACGTCAGGTTTTTAGTATAATTGCAGGCCTGCCACATAGTATTCAGTGAACAACTCATCTTTAGCCTTCAAATAATGTTAGTGAGAAACACAGACTAAATTCATATACTGTATGTTCTTTTAAATCTTCTTGCAGACCACTTGAGCTTGCTTGCGGACCACCAGTGGTCCTCAGACCACACTTTGAGAACTACTGCTCTATACTGTAAGTATGTACAGCATGCACAATGCAATGTGTTTACTGTACTGTACATATTATCTATCAAGTGCATCTTACCAGTGTCCTGCTTGTCAAGTGTGACCTTTAGGTCAAAGTTTGAGCACTCTGCAGTGACTTCCTCTGGCATGGCGTAGTACAGGGTCATCACCTAGGAGAAGGCATGATGTCATTCACTCAGTTGTTGATGAAATGATGTGTGAGAACCAACCCCCCAAACACACACACACACACACACGCACACACACAAAAAAATCCACTCTATGCAATTGCAATTTATGCACAGAGAGGCTGACAACAGACATAATTTCACTTCATTTCTTTTAACTATAATATAGTTATATTATGGATGTGACAAATCAACTTCCTTGTATCCTGATCTTGCATCCTTGTTTGTTTCACATGAATGATGTGACAAACAGTAACTTACAGACAATGTTGCTTTGCCAGTACCAGTGGCATTGACTGTCAGGTCCTGGGTCAAATCCACCTGTTGGGAAGACAAAAAAACAAACAAATGAGAAAGAAAGATATAGAAAGAAAGAGAGAGAAACAAAGAAACAAAGTGCAACCTCTCAGCACTTAAGCCATCCATGTTACTATTCTATATATGAAAGGGCTGAAAAGGTCTTCATTTATAGGTATGATACTTATAGGTATGACAATGAATTGTTCGTAAATTTAGTTTTGTTAAAAATTACAGATTACACAGGTGATCAATTAAACAAGTTTAGACTAGACAACGGCAGAAAATGTGAAACTCTTTTGGGTCGCATCAAGTTATTTCTACCGTTACACCCACTGGTGTTCAAGCAAGACTGCAACCAGTTCGAGTCCGACCCAAGATCGTTTCCCGTTCCTTACCCATCTTTCTGTCCCACTCATTTCCTGTCACTCTCTACCATATCCTGTCCAATTAAAGGCAAAACCCCCTATCTTTAAAAAATACAAAAGGTAATCCATGTCTGATGCACTGTACCTTTTCTGACCGTGTGAGGTGGGCGTTACTGCTGTCAATGGTCCACCTGATGGGAGTGTTACGGCCGGACACCCGGATCTCTACGTCGAGATTATTGTCCTGCTGTTTCACCTGGCTGCTGTACTCCGCAACCGCTTGGAAAACCATGATGGTGGACTAGAGAGGGAACAGAATTATATTGTTCAGAGCCGTGTTAAAAAAAGTTTATTTGTTAATTTGTAATTAGGGCATTATTTGAGTCAGCCATTCTGTAGTGTTGTTGTTCAAAATTTCAATTGTCAATTTCACCAAAGTTCAAAAATGCACATTTACATGTACATTTACACACACACACACACACACACACACACACACACACACACACACACACACACACACACACAATACACACAAATACAATGCCTTCTACCTGTGTGGACCCATAACCTCCTCCAAAGAATTGTTGATCATTCAGCCAGCTGACGATGGGTCTTGCTTTCTCAAACTGCTTTGCTTTCACAAGGGCCAGCAGGGCATAGGCTGTGGCCTCCAGAGTGAACAGCTTATTACTCTTTACTGGCCAGTGAGTGTGATCTAAAGCAAGAGACATTAATTTTACAATAATGTATGTAGTTAATAAAGTTGCAAAAATGTAAAATGTAATTAATTGTGGTTCATTGCCTCATACTGTCTCAATTCCAGAAATTAGAGAGTATACCACAGCAAGATTAATTTGGAGTATATTAGCAATAGCTATTAGCTGAAAAAATAGTTTGGCTAATCGACTAAACAAGGCAAAATTTGGGACCAGTCATATATTCCCACATTTCTTAGAATAAGGGTTAGCGGTAGGTTTAGAATTTTGGCTAGGGTTAGGGCTGTAGGATTGTGTTAGGGTTTTAGTTAGGGTTATGGTTAGGTTTAAGGCTATGTTAACAAAGACAAGCATTGCTCCTGCTATAACTCTAGACCGTTTCCTGATAAAGAAACTTTTGAGTGTAACATTTATTGACAAGCTAAATCTAATACAATCAAACGGTCAACTACAGTGAGAAAATATTCCCCAACCGACCTTCAAAAGCGTGTTTCAAGAGGACTTCCTGATTCATTTTTCCGACATTGGCGAGGGCATAGGAAACCATGGCAACGGCATATGGATTGGATAAGGACTTGAGTCGGCTTTCCAGGTACTCAGTTGCTTTCTTAATGCTGGGTGGAAGACTCTGTAATATCAA
Organism: Sardinella longiceps; assembly: GCA_027497455.2. NCBI lineage: Eukaryota > Metazoa > Chordata > Actinopteri > Clupeiformes > Clupeidae > Sardinella > Sardinella longiceps. The sequence goes on along the minus strand of JAODXP020000033.1, from coordinate 29,386,811 downwards.
TGTGGCTAAAATTGAGTAGATGGAATGGAATTGTTTTTAAAAATGAACATCATGATAAATACATTTGAACTTATTCTTAACACTAAAAGTATTGGTGCCTAATAACTCACTGTTTCAGTTAAAAATATTAAATACTAAATATTAAAAGTACTTGTTACTAATAGGTCGCCTTTTTATAACTGTGACCTCAGAGACCCCATAGTAAGGCTGTTACTCTTGAGTTCAGTTTCTCATCAGTCATGATGTGCTACACAGTATGGAGTATACTACAGTCTACAGTTATTGTGTTGTTGTTGTAGTTGTTGTCTATACTGTACTCATTCTAGTTCTTGTGCTACTACACAGTACAGATAGGATATACTCTACTCTCAGGGTTGTTGTTTTTCAACACAGTATGGAGTGGATATATTCTACTGTATATACTCACAGTGACAGATTTACTGCAGAGCTCACTGCCCTCCTGCATGGCAATCAGCACAAACGCCGTCATGGAAGCATCCGCATCATTGCCTCTTACATCACCCTGGCAACACATCACATTTTCACCACATTTAAATGGAACTGTACAGACTAAATGAAGAAAGTACAATTTACTTATATATAACATATTCAAAATGGTTGCGTTTGTGCATTACTTGACAACCATTCAGCTAAGGGATATTCACTGGCAGAGGAATTGATGTTAAGGAATACAAAACTACTTTTTTTTTTTTTTTTTTTTTACTGTGGCTAGCATGTATGCAATAACCATTTTAGAAAGGTAATAAGCCCCTTTAATGTGTTCTATACTGTGACTATAGCACATTTTTATAAAACTTCCATATCACCTCTCCACTATGCTTTCTTCATGGCCTAGAACAGCCTTTCTGGGCTTTTTGCTAAAATGTCCTAATGAACTACACTACGTAAGATCATTCTATCATCTGCCTCCCATACCACCATCTCTCCATGGTACACGTTGAAGGTCTCCTTGAAGAGGCCATTTGGTTGTTGGGAGTTCAGGACCAACCACTTCAGAGCTTCACAGACCACTTTCTCATCTATGCTGATAAGATTGCTGGCCATGGCAAAGACCTTAGCCACGTATGCAGTTAGCCTGTAAGAGTTAATGTGGGAAAATGACAGACAGACAGACAGACGAACAGACGAACAAACAAACAAACAGACAGACAGACAGACAGACAGACAGACAGACAGACAGATAGATAGATAGATAGCATTATTATATTATGGAATCAGTATCAACTGCTTCCGATTAAAGTGCATTCATGACCGATGAAGACCAAGGCAACATCTGCAGTCTCATTGTGTGATTCGCACTCACCAAGCGCTGCCTGGCTTGTTTGCCCAAACCGCAAATGCTCCATCTGGCTTCCGGAAGGCCAACTCCTGCTGGTAACCTAGGCAGAATAAAAAAAAAAAATAATATAATAAATAAAAGTTGAATCACTCATGTCAGTGAATCTGATACTCTATGACTCATGACTATTTTGATGACTGATTCATTCACTAGAAATTGTGGGCACTATGACAAATAATAATTCTGGACCCCCCTAAACATTGATTGTGATATTCAAATTTTCTCTGGGGCCCCCTTTTCAGTAACAGGTCCTTAGAATCATCCTAACTGTCTCCCCCCTAGAGGGACGCGCCTGGCCACAGCCCGTTCTGAGGTACTCTCATGATTTGTTTGTTACGTTTACGACTGATGTTGATTTGATTCTCCGTGACTCAATAATGTTGATGTATTTAATAGTCTATATCTCACCCATGTTGATGTATTTGATGGCCGTCTCTCTTTTGTCCATTCCCACCCTGTCCCACTGCTTGGTGTTGTCCAGGTAATGGGTGGCGATGAGGGGCAGAGTCATGTAAATCATGTTCTGTTCTCCACAGCCTCTGGGTTGGACAATGAGGGACCCCATGGAGTCTCCTGTTATGGCCTTTTCAATGGTCTGACTGATCTGATCAGCTGGAAAATAAACAAATAAATAAATAACAATATTTTCATTATATGAAATAATACAATACTGTAGCAAAGTCTTTACTATGATCACAACTGCTGGATCACTCATTCAAGAAGCAACACATTCATCATTCATGACTTCTGGCATGGCATTGCCATTTTATTTGCTATCAGACATCATTAGCATGTTCTAGTACCATTGTGTAGTATGCATATTATCTAGCATGCCTTTAATGTAGCTATACGACTATTTTCTAGTCACTCGGTCCATATCTATTTTAGTCACGCAACTTGGGTGCCGAACATGCCACCCCGTCAAATGCAACAAACCCACAATATGGGACTCAAACATTTTAACCACTAAGATGAAAAGCCCAGGCTTCTAACTTAGTGTTTAGAAGAGTTCTTGAAGAATAGGGTTGTGAGGATTTACCTATGTGTTGCTGCCACCTAGGCCAGGCTATTTGGTATCCGTTACGTTCACAGGTTAGAAAAGTTACCTGAGACTGTGAAGTATGTATTCGCAGGAGTTCCAGGGACCATTTTCCGGGTTTGACTAAGTGCCTTCCTGACTTCACCTGAGTTTAAAGACAAGACCAAGGATTACTTTCTTAACATGGTTCTCAAATTCTGCACCCACTTTGGAAGGCAGAGATTTTCACCCCCACCTGGAAGGCTCAATTTCTAATACTCTTTGAGAATCTTGCACAGGATTGCGTCGTGAGGATTTTCATGTTACTAATCAAAGCCAAATTCTCTTGAATCCTCATCACAGACTAGCAAAAACACCTGAAAGTCAATTTACTGCATATATGCATATCTGACGAATTTGGCATGGTGCCTTTCGATTGCAAAGAGTTCTCGCGCCCACTGTCATTTCTGGACTGTAGGCCCCTATACAGATACATTGAGATATTATATTTATTGTTGTTATCCATTGAGATACTCATGGACCAGATTAAATAAACTGACATGGAGAAAAAAATAATCACATTTATATATTTTTATGTTATACACAGACACAGGGGATGAACTCACCATGTTTAGACGGGTCCAGTACTACCTTAGCCAGCTGCATCTCTGACCTCATGCCTTCTGCCTATACAGTGAAAATATAATCAAATTAGTTCAGTCATGCATTTGTATTTATCTGACTTCAAAGTTTTACTTTAACTCACCACGACAAGCAGGTCTTTCTTAACACCATCAGTGATGACCTCATCGTGCACAGCAGCCTTCACCTCGATGGTGTGCTTGCCCAGCTGCATTGGGATGATGACGAAGGGAATGGCTTGTGATGTCATGGGTTCCAAGTTGACGATTGTGCGGTACTTGCCTTTCTTGGTGGCAACGCTGCACACATCTTTGGTCTCCATGATCTCAACACGTACCTGGGTGAAAATAGGCAGGCTAATGTAGATAAACTTTAGCTTAATCTTGTTTTTCTAGACAAGGACATGAGTTTGGCCTAGGCTGAAACCTGACATAGGCCACCAAGGTCAACCACCATGGGTGCCGACTTCTTTTTTTTCAGGTTTTTATTTATGCAAAACTATTTTCCCCCTTTACAGATTTTTGCAAGCACTCATAATTATTTGTATATATACTGTAGCTTAAATGTACTTTTTATGTCCTAACAGATGACTGAGTATGACCACACACACACACACACACACACACACACACACACACACACACACACACACACACCTTCATCTTCATGTCAATGTAGTTGTATAGAATGGCTTTAATTTCAATCTGCTCATTTCGCACTGCAGAGTAGGGCAGCTTCAGGTCAATGAAGAAGTCTTTCTTCACCACCATTTCATAGGGGTCTGCCACACATATGCCTTTAAAAGAATTATAGAGAAATAATTTAAAACTCATAGGTGAAACATGACAAACATATATTTCCTTGCCCCTGATTCTCATGGATGCTTCCCGTACTGTCTGTAAAGCGCCGCGAGACAATGTACTGTATTTGTGCGCTCTACAAATAAAATTGAATTGAATTGAATTGAATAAAGTTGAAGATAAAGTAGCCAGGTAGAAGGCTATGCTAAACTGCAATTACAAGACTAGGAGAATGCATGCACCAAAAATGCTTTTGACCACATATGTAACAAGCTAAGATGGTGAATAACCCATTCTCATAAAGGGTGGAATATCCCTGTGTAATGTAGGTGAAATAACAACAGAAAGTAGCAAAATTGCAGTCATTTATGATTCTTCCGTCCCGTAATGTTGGAGAAATGTCCCTTAGACTCTCAGTCTCGGATCTCAAATGGTCATGACTCGTGAGGTGATGAAGATGAAGGGGATGAAGATGGAAAATTACCGTGACTCTTAGAGATTCCAATTGACATGACTTGCCATGTGGTGATGGAGTCCTTCATGAAACTCGCCTTAGTTGTGGATGTGGTCTTACTGTTGTGGTGGGGAAAAAAAAATACATATAAATACATAAATAATTGAAGAAACATATAAGTATACAGTATATATACTGTAGATATTAATGATATATCTTTGGAAGGGAGAGTTATTAAGCTGTTGTCATGAGTATGACAAAAATGAAATGGTCATCAGCAAACAATAATATATCTGAAGAGGCATGTTATGTAAAGGATAACAGCCGATGAGGTGTCCCGATATGAGAGAATAATGGACGAGGCGAAGGCGAAGTCCACAAGTCCATTATTTTTCTTATATCGGGACACCTCTAAGGCCGTTATCCCGCTTATCACCCGGTTGCATCTAAAACGTATAGACATTAAAACATAAAAGAAACATGTGGCTCCGTTTTGAAAAAGTTATCGGTAACACTTTACTTGACGGGTGAGTACATAACACATTCATAGCAGCTTTCATAAAATGCTCACAAAGCATTCATGACTGTTTCATAAGACAAGACTCCACCTTCATTCCCAACCCTTCATAAATGTGGAAGATAGAATGTCGATAACCTATCAAAATAAAAGTCCAGCACTGCCATTTATGTTTGTCACCCGATCATGTCACATCTGAATATTTCATGAATATCTTATGAAGTCTACTTTAAATGTCACTTTACTATACAGGTTGCGAAGTATTCATAATCATTCATCTGAGTTTACCACTGAGAGGTAAACTAGAGCTGACCAGTATTTGTGGACCCTGATGTATCTGATATTACATATTCAGGTAACAGATTTAAATAAATAAATAAATAAATAAATAAATAAATAAATAATGCTTGCTCCTTTCCAATAGTCTCAAAGAAGCATTGAAGTCCTTGATTTGAACCTGTTACCTGATCAAGTCAAATCAGAGTAATGGACAAATGCTGTATCAGATCATGAGCAAGCATCTAATTTAAATGTTTCATAAAAAAATATATCACCTTGGGGTAATTATAAAAAAAAAATATATACCTTGCCCACATTCAAAAGGGGAATGTCCAACTGAGGTCATCTCAAAGTACTTTAAACCTACCTCTCAGTGTTAAACTCAGATAAGTGATTATGAATACTTCGCAACCTGTATAGTAAAGTGACATTTAAAGTAGACTTCCTAAGATATTCATGAAATATTCAGATGTGACATGATCAGGTGACAAGCATAAATGGCAGTGCTGCTTTGAGATCACTGGACTTTTATTTTGATAGGTTATCGGCATTCTATCTTCCACATTTATGAAGGGTTGTGTATGAAGGTGGAGTCTTGTCTTATGAAACAGTCATGAATGCTTTGTGAGCATTTTATGAAAGCTGCTATGAATGTGTTATGTACTCACCCGTCAAGTAAAGTGTTACCAACTTATCTTGTTCAGTTGGGGTAATATTTTCATATGGGGTACTATTTTCATATGGGGTACTATTTTCATTCTAAAGAGCATCGATATGGAACGCTGGCTAAACTTCTTTACCCAGCAATGCCTCAGGTGTCCTGTTATCAAGAATTAACGGACACCGACAGCCAATCAGAAAACAGTATTCCATTCAACCGGGTGATAATGATGTCCTAACTGTTGTTGTTGTTGGTTGTTGTTGTTGTTGTTGTTGTTATTGTTGCTGTAGTACAGAGGCGGGCAAACATGCAGTCTTTTGGGAAATAGAATAATACCCCCTCACCACCACCACCACCACCACTCCTCCCCAGGCAAAATAACTGTCCACCCTTGCTGTGGTCAGAGTCTCACCAGTGTCTGTCCTCCTCAGGGCAATCAGGAAGATCTGCTTCCTCCCATAGCCAGCTCTCTGGGAACTCTGACCTGGAAGTGATCTCCTCTGACTCAATGTAATACTCATCATCATCTTCTTCTTCCACTTCAACCTGAGGGACTTGAATGATGAATAAGAAGTCATACAGCAACATTAATAAAAGCATAATTATCTTGAATTGCTTTATAGTGTTAGGAGTGCTTTTCTACACTGATAGTTGTATTCTTTGATTATGATTGGACACACACACACACACACACACACACACACACTCACACACACACACACACACACACACACACGCTCAAACAAGGCGATGTCTCACCTTTTGGAGGAGGAGGGGGAGGAGGGGGAGGAGGGGGAGCGAACTGAATCTCCACACGCTCTGACATCTTTGACATACGTGACATCACTCCCAAGCCACGATCCACGAGCCACGACAGGAATCCGACGGTGGACTACTGGTGGACTCTGTAGTGGCTTTGGAGGGGGGCGTGTGCATACGGTCCCTAACAAGAGATTGACAAAGAGAGGGAGGACAAGTCTTATGTATATATATATATATATATATATATATATATATATATATATATATATATATATATATATATATATATATATATATATATATATATGGGCAATTCCAGCGTTATGGACGTGACATTTTCATGCATTATTGATGAACAAAATGCCACATAACCTCCGCAAAACTAGCAGTATTTCACAATTTTGTTCATATTCTTATGCAAACTCCATGGCTGAATATAGACAAACACAAAAAATTTATATCATGATTTACATTATAAGAATATGAGCCATTCAATTTGCGTTATGGACGTGACGAAAAACGGACAAACTTTTGAGAGAGCGTAGTTTTTGCTGTGAAGTGTGTGAAATTTTTAGAGAAATGTAAATATTACTGCATTCATACCAATCAGGACACCTAAGTAAAGACAGAGAAAGACTTAATTTCAAATGTAAATGTAAAAAAAGTTGGTTTTCATTGGAAGAAATGGCGTTATGGATGTGACGTTATGGACGTGACATCTGGAAAAACCCTCCAAAACGATACAAAACAATTGTGAACGGTGGATTTTAACCTGTAACGACAGAAATAGTAATACAACAATAAAAAATAACTGATAGCATTGCAGCTTTGTGTGTGTTATCACCCACTTATGCCCATTATAAGCCCCTCCATAGACTTACATTATAGCTGAATAGGGTAAAAATTTTAACAAACAGATATCCTTTCGAAACTTGCTCAGTTGAATATTTAGGTTGAGACGATACTTTTTTGTATTGGAAGTTTTCTGAAAGAATTTGTATGTCCATGTAGGAGAGACATAAATTTTTAAGGTGAGGTTTACTTTTTCGTGGAATTGCCCATGTGTTTTTTTTCTTTTCATATACGTATTACTTATATTGCTGGAGCTCACTCTAGCAAATTACTTGAAGGAATGCAAATATGCTTCAGTGAATTACTTTTTTACATACACTATATAAATACAGTTATTTTGGCCTCTCTTCCCCTGTTTCTGTAGCTGCCAAACTCACAGCCGACAGGCCAAATCCAGCCTGTAATGTGATTCTATATCACCCCCTAGACCAGTGTTTCTCAAACTTTTTCAGACCGAGGACCACTTTGCTCAATTTTTTTTTTTTTTTTTTTTTTGAGGTACCACCTACCTTCACGCTAGCCTGACATAGCCCGACCATAATACTGCTGTTCATCCGTATTCATGGTCTGGAGGTTCTTTAACCTGGCGCGATTATACTGCGGGGGGGGGGCATTCACTTTTGGTTTGAAACAATTGGACAGCTCGTCTAATCAGCGTCGCTTATTGGCCGGTAGACTCTCTACCGATATAAACGCGCCCAAGAGGACCGTTCCCAGACCATGGATACGTATGAACATTCGTATTATGGGCGGGCTATGTCAGGCTACCTTCACGCCCCCTCACCAGGTTTCATGCTGCTACCCCTTACCCTTTGAACAAATCAATAGGCAATTCTAAATTGGCATTTATGGGAAGTTCAAATTCAGATAGCTCGAAAGTATTAATATAAATTGCAGGTCTGCCTCATGGTATTCATTGTACAACCACCAGTGGTCCCCGGACCACACTTTGAGAACCACTGCCCTAGATTATAGCATATCTAATGTCTATCAAAACTGGTTCACCGGTGCTATTTTGCTTTTAATACTTTGAGTACCACAATACAATGTTGCTGCACTGACATTGCGTGAGCTGTTGTGAAAGGGTCTTTAGCCTTTTTTGTCCTCAATGGCACCCTCAAGCCATCAGTGATGCCTTCAAGGTACTGTACTATACCCCCCACCCATCCACCCTGCATTTAGACAGTGCCTTCAAGGCAGTGCCTCATAATGGACACCTAATTTTTTTGTTTGTTTGTTTGTTTGTTTGTTTGTTTGTTTGTTTTATTTTGGCCCACTGTGTGTTTGAGTTTGGCACTTTTTCTCTATGAATGTGCTACTGAAGTGGAATCAGAGACACATTATATACAATTATAATACAAAATAATAGAAATGAACAAATACTGGTACACTAAAACAAATCTATACAACTCTAATCTAATCTAATAGAGAAACTGATATAATATAGAATCGTTTAAAATTAGTAACACAATTGTTATGTTTTGGCTCATTGTCATATTATCTGATGAATGATTGTGGTAATGTATTGGTAGAGAGCACTAAGTTTACCTCTGCGCTCAGCTGTGGCGATGTAACGGTGGGATTGGAAGACTAAGCCTGCATCGTAGAATACCCACATGCTGTTCTGACCACTGCCAGCCGTACAGCCCGTGTCGTGCTTCTCCACTGCATCCCATATCTGAATGAACAACGTTATGAAGCAAATTAGTCGATGCGTTGTATTTCATCTTGTGGTCTTGTTTAGTGGACTACAAAAAAGAGAAGCTAATTAGTTATCTGTATCTAACTGAAAATGATTCATCTCCCTCTCTCTCTCTCTCTCTCTGAATATGTGTGTGTGTGTGTGTGTGTGTGTGTGTGTGTAGGTGTGTGTGTGTGTGTGTGTGTGTGTGTGTGTGTGTGTGTGTGTGTGTGTGTGTGTGTGTGTGTGTGTGTGTGTGTATGTGTGTGTTTACTGCTTGGGGCTTCATTCTGTGACCATCATTAGACTTAACCATTCAGTGACCATCATAACTGGTACACAAGAAAAATTATTATGTCAGCACAATAAAGACAACAATTGGACACTAACAAAGTTGAATGTCTAAATCTAAGACAAGAGTGAATATTCTAAAGAAACAAAATGTCATGGTATGTTTACTTTTTGAAGAAGTTGTATAGTTCTGATACACAGATTATCATTGAGCTAAGGATATGATATTAACACCTTATTCTGGGTGAGTCTGTGTTTGTTATTGAGGACGTAGACTCCCTTATCCACGGCAACTAAGCCAACTTTGGCTCCAGGGTCTCCGGTGATCTTCAGATTGAATTTCTGACGAGGGGCATACACATCGCCGGCACGAGCACCCTCGGTTTTCAGCTGAAGACGAGGAAGTAAGCGCATAATAAGAGTGAAATTAGTGACCAAACTGTAAACATTTTACTAGAAATGGCCTTTAGGTATATTGTTTGGGTTATCTTAATTACAGCATTTTGACATTAATCAAAGTGGCATTCCCACAAGTTGTCTCAAGTCATGACAAGTTGACATTAAATTTGCTTGCAAACCTACCGATCCCATGCAAGTGTCCTTGACATCGACCCAGACTGAGTCAGACACCACCTCAGATGAGCCCACATGGTAGTACGCCACGATACGGAAGGAGGGGACCATGTCCTTGGTAACTTGTAAGGTCTGGGATATTAGGGTCTGACCATGCCTCTTGTACTTTTCAACCTGGACAATTTGTCCTTTGCTCAGAATCTTGCAGAACAAACACACACAGACACACACACACACCATATAAAATCTAATAACAATCAAATACACAGACAAACAAAAGAACGTGCACATAGTCAAACCTAGCCTGGTCATAACCAGTCCCTCGGGGCTACACTTCTCTTTGTATAAAGGGTCTGGATCTTGGCTATTGAGGAACGATTGTTCGATCAAGATGTTTATATTCAAAAAGTTGGATCTAATAGTCTATCGCATTTTCGCAATGCATTCTTAAAGTTAGCTGATTTAATCGGGCAGAATGCATCCGATACGAACAAGATTAATGCCCGTAATCCCAAACTGAGTACTGGAGGGAAATGAAAATTGAGCGGAATTATGTAGGAAGACAATGCTCAGGCGAAGTTACACCTGTTAATGCCACAAATAACACATGACATTAGTCATTAGTGACAACATGCACACGCACACACACACACATACACACACACACACACACACACACACACAGCAAATAGGTTAAATCTTGATTCGGACAGAGTGCTTCCAATAAGAACAAGGCCAATGGCTGGAATCCTAGACAGAGTAGTGAAAGGATGGACAGTTATTGTTCAAAACAAACAAACAAACACAAAAACACAAACGACCACACACACACACACACACACACACACACACACACACACACACACACACACACACACACACACACATATATACCAGATAGGTTAAATCTTGGTTCTTGGTGCTGTCCTTTCCAGCCAGATGGAAGTTGACCTTAAACTGGTCACCAACGGTTAACTCTGTTGTTCCGACATCTATGTGTAGGTAGTTGTCAGAGATCCAGTGTAATCCATAGGACTCAACCTTCAGGTCTTTTTGAGCCTGCTGGGCACTCTGGAGATTTGGGTCTTTTGTAATTGCCTGCATGAGAAAAAAAGAAATGTAATCTACATATGAATTCACCTTTTTCACCTACATCACTATGAGGCACTAAAACGAGGCTTGGGTGGTAAAACCAACGTATAGAAAACGTATATAAAATGTATATATTATCTGTGGGTAAAACTTCCGCAGAAGCAGCTTCTGGGGATGGGATACCCCTCATCTGCCCAACTTTCCACCTGACCAACAGTAAGAGAGGGGACCAGCAGTAGATTTTCTGTCTAGCATCTGTGAGAAATTACTGATGTTCCGTCGGCACTTCCTCTAGTTTACCACCCGAGCCTCGTTTTCGTTCGGAATGGCGGCCAGGTGAAAAAGGTGAATGACACAATGTAACAGTTAAAGACAGTAGAACATGGACTATATGGAGAGTGAAAACAACAAGAGAATCTAGAAGAAGGTAATGTCTTTAGAATGTTCTTTAGTAAGTAAAGCAAAATAAAGAAACAAACAATCAATTGATATGATATATTGTAACAGAAAGACTAAGGAAATGGGGGCTATATGGGGGAATATGAGTACACCAAGAATATCAACAAGAATGTTAAGTTAATGGCTGCTTAGGTTTAGTATACTGAATTAGGTAAAGGAGCCAATAAAGTAAGCAATAAATAAATAAATAAATAAATAAATGTGTGAAGTAATCTATTAATACAAACATACTCACATGTATGTCCAAAACACTTGTTTTGGGCTGTGTGTTGATGGTGGCTTTGGCGATGCCGTTGGGGCCTGTTGTTGTGGTTACAGCCTGTGCTCCACTCTTTACCTCTACAGCAAGGTTACCTGCCGGTGAGCCGTCGGGGTTGGTCACAGACACCTAGCAAAGCCAATCAGACATTTGGCCATTTAGGTTATAAAGTGGAAAGGAAAAAGGTGTCAGCTGTCAGCATAAACAACAACCCCCCCTACCCTAAAACATACACAGATACAGTGTCTGGCATAAACATACACAGATACAGTGTCTGGCATAAACATACACACATACAGTGTCTGGCCCTTGAGACTCCTTGACACCCCTTTTATTTATTTATTTATTTATTCTTCTGAAGCTCTATTTTACACTGCCAAGTCCATGACAATCTATTAGTTGCTTATTTTTTCAAATAAATTTTGTTTTAATTGCCTTTAGTATTTCCTTATAGATGATTTTATGACCATTTCTGACCTGACTGTTGACTGCTGTTGTTTTGTTTTTCTTGCTTTAACTGCTTGCTTTTATCTTTTTTTTGGCATGGTTTCTGTTTTTAATCTGTGAAGCACATTGAGTTGCCACTGTGTATGAAATGCGCTATACAAATAAAACTGCCTTGCCTTGCCTTGCCTTGTACACACACACACACACACACACACACACACACACACACACACACTTACCGATACTCCAAATGACATCCCAGGCTTGAAGTACTTGGCCATTTTTTTGAAGTGAATAGTGTAGGGGGACTTGACTATCTGTATGCCCCTCTTTTCAGTCTCCACCATTTCACTGCCTGGGAAAGATGAACATGTGTGTGTGTTTGTGTGTGTGTGTTTTTTTGACAATGCACACATTGCACAATGATGTAGTGTGTGTATTCAACATAGAAAGAAGACTAAACAAAATTCAAGTAGCATGATTCCATGAGTGTTGGTGGTAGGAATAGTAAAAAAAAAAAAAAAAAAAAAAAATTGCTGCTACAAAAAAACAAACAAACAAACAAACAAAAAACACTGCCGCTAACTCTAACTAAAACACACTGAAACACTCTTGGATGTGGGTTGATTTAGGTTGATTTATTGTCTTCTTTAACAATAGTCCTCTTAAAAATCCAAAGAATAGCATAGAAAGCCTTTACACAAAATGATGCCCATCTATTTAGTATAACAGTATATCAGTGCTTTACCTTTGTTAGTGAGCACTCCTACAGACACGTATATAGAGGATCCAACCAGGTCGTGAATGTTGGGGAAAGTCTGAGTGATGTGATGTTTCCTCAGTACAGCCTTGCCTTTCCCATTACAGATCTACAGGAGTGAAAGAACAAACATCAAAAAATCAAGTAATGTCAAAGTCAAAAGCCAAAACGAACTTTATTGTCAATCAAACTCTGCAACAGTACATTGCAAGCAGACTGAAATTGTGTTTATCCAAACTCCAAATGTGCAACAAGATAAATATTTGACATACAACTAAGCTTTTGAGTTAAGGAAAAATACAACTAATAGAATATATTTTTAAGAATCAAGCTGTGATTCTTAAAAAAAAAAATCTTTGTGCTGGGTTTTGCAATGAGTGTGTGTGTGTGTGTGTGTGTGTGTGTGTGTGTGTGTGTGTGTGTGTGTGTGTGTGTGTGTGTGTGTGTGTCAGACACTAACCTCTACTCTCTGTAATGATGAGGCCAGAGTCCTCTTCTCATTCTCCTTGGACAACACTCCAAATGAGACAAACCCAACACCAGTCACATCCTTTTTGTATAGGTACCTGTGTTTGTGTTTGTGTGTGTGTGTGTGTGTGTGTGTGTGTGTGTGTGTGTGTGTGTGTGTGTGTGTGTGTGTAGTATGTGTATGTTAGCATGTGTGTGTGTGTGTGTGTGTGTGTGTGTGTGTGTGTGTGTGTGTGTGTGTGTGTGTGTGTTGAAAAAAAGAGCAAGAGAGAACCATTAACTCAACAAAAGATGACACGTTTTTGAAGCCTGAAGAATAAGTAATGTAAGATGGGTATTCCAATTACCTGGCTGTAATGTCAACAGTTAGTTCTTCATCGTCCACATAGAAGAAGGGCTTTGCTATGCGCAACGTAACTTCAAAACTAGGCAGAACTGAAAATAGAAATAAAAAGTGAAAGTAAAACTGAAAAGACAGAATATATATTGAGTACAGTTCTCGACCAATTTGCCATAAACTTTTGTGATTTTTTTCGTTATAATGGTGACTCCTTACCATATTCTTTCACCTCAAACTCTGCTGTGAAATTCTTTTGTGGTGCATTTTGGAATTTAGTCACAATCTTCCATGTTCCAAGGCTGTACAGGGGATAATCAATGATTGAATGCATGAAAAACAGGAGACAAAAAGGGGCAAGGAACTTTTCAGGTGGAAAAATAAAACATTGACTGCTGGACTATCAATATTATATGCAAATTTGAGTCACATCTATGAAGGCAAACAACCTATAGCCAAATGCTTGGTAAATAGGCATATTTGTTACCACAAATTAACATGAACAGCAATACTCGACAAGGGCCAATTTTCCAAAACCATCTTAATGCAAAGTTGTTCTTAAGTTATAGCCTACCGTATGCCCGACATGTTAGCTAGTAATATATCCTTTGTAAGTCATAGTTTTTTTACCTTACTGTAACACAAACATGTCTTACAGTTTTAAAAATGAAATGTGGTGGTGAACTTGTGCACTCTTAGCAGAAGTCTATAGCACCACACATGGGTCTCGAACCCGTGATCTCGTCAACTACAAGAAACCCATTGCATGGTAATCAAATGTTCCAACCACTGAGCTTAAAAGCGCTCTGGGCTCTGGCTGAGAGGTTAAAAGTATTGTTGAGGATTTACTACATACATACATAGCTGAGCTAGTTGGCATCCATTACACGCTTACTGCCATGGAAGGCCTGATATTTCTGCATTATTTCATGCTTTATTTTATAGAATTATTTTTTTATATAAATGGCTTTGTTCCCTAATCCCTTGCAGTGGTAGCGCAGTGGTTAAGGAGCCTAACTTGCAAGCAAAGTAGTCTGGGAGGTATGGGTTCTAATCCCACCTGCCACCATTGTGCCTTTAAGTTATGCACTTAACCTTAAATTGCTCTAGGGGAGATAAATAAATAAATAAATACATCTACATACACAGCATATTGATGGACTCATGCACTATATTTTCACTTATACAAAAATTAGGTCCGGTCAAACTATTTCTAAATTTTTGATTGGACGAGATACATTCCAAGTGTCACTACGAGTGATGATATTTGGTAGCAGCACCCTGGAGACTCTTTACATTTGTTAATCATTGCGCATTTTCAACCGAGTCGACTAGTTCTCAACCTCAGTTGAGTTTCTTGTTTTCCTGTATGAAGTAGAAAAGGCTCTGACATTTGCAGTACTTGGCCAATATTGATATTGCAGGCTATTTTTCTGAATTACACAAGAGACAGACTTTATTCAGATGCAATATTTCCAGTCATTGGTTGGAGTTATGGAGTCATTGGTTGGAGTTATTATCGAGGATGAACTTTCTGTACAAGTTGGATCCAATACATCTGAAACATATGCTATTTATCTATTTTTGATCACAAAAATAGAGGAAGAACTAAATTTGAAACTAAATAACAGAAAATGCAATTTGGTGTCTTAAAACTTAGTAAGTTGGTAATGGATTTGTTGTATAAAAGCAATATCACAATCGTGGTCCTGATGTTGTTGGCACAATATTATCACTGTGTGTGGTTGCCTACTGCACTCAGCCTCGCAGGCCGAAACACACACAGTGCCAACATCATTCCCACTTGTGTGATATTGCTTAATTGCATATCTCTACGAATTTACGTAATAATAATAAATTCCATGCATGCTCTAAAATGTGCAAATGATAACCACAAGAGGGGGCAAGAAACATGGATTCAACCTCTAAAGAAATATTTACGAAAAAAACAACTTTACAAAAAAAGGACTCTGAAGAGATAGTTCAGGTATGTATAAAAAACAACTTTGGTAAGATATATCTTTAGTCTTAGAGAGTGAACATAACAGGAAACCACAGACAACCTTTAACATTGTAATGACTTTAAAATTGTGAAAAATTATTGGACTGGACTTCTTTTCCCACAATACCTTGCTTACCCAAGTCTTCAAAATGGTTGTCCAAACATTAAAGACTTTTTGTCTGGTTTACACTCGTGAAATAAATAACTGAGGGTCAGAGCTGGTTTTCTAATAATTCAACATTAAGAATAAATGTTAGTGTCTGTAGCTCCAATTGTAAGAATGGAGTGTCACATTCTCACTTCTATGTAATAAGAATGAATTTCTCTGAATTGAAATTCCTGAAATTCCACTTCCTGCAATTCAAATTCAAATTCAATTCAACTTCCTGTTGGGTGGAGCCAATTCAAATTCAATTCAAATTCGTTCATTGAATTGAATTAAATTCTGAAATTCTGAATTTTGTACAAGCCTGCCTATAGCCTCAGTGCAAACTCTATCCAACGCAAAATTGTGAAATTTTAGGGAAGTAGTCTACTAGTTTTGCACCAAAAAAATTGTGTGCAAATAAAATAATTAATTTAATTCAATTACAGTAATGCTAAATGACCAGCCTCAGTCCAAAAGGAAGTGTAGAATGAGGGACTGGTTTCATAATCATGCTATTCCAGATAAATACCCAAAGAGAGAAAACAAATACCCAAAGATTCCTAAATGAGACACAAGAGACATCACCTGACAAGCTCAGGGAGTTTGTGGTCTCCAGACAGCACTCCTCCATTTGGGAAAAGCGTGTCTTTGGTGACTGTGATTCCATCGGGTGTCTTGTTGGAAGGTTGGATGTTGGACGCACAGTAGGTGGGGAAGAGACAGAAAAAAAAAAAAAAATCAGATTTGAACCTTCAACTCTGAAATTAAAAAGTGACTGCAAGGCTTCTTAAGTATGTTGAGTAGATAGATAGATAGATAGATAGATAGATAGATAGATAGATAGATAGATAGATAGATAGATAGATAGATAGATAGATAGATAGATAGATAGATAAATTCATTAATAGATTAATTAATTCTGTGTGCCTGTGTGTGCAAGCATAGATGTTTGAGTGTGCACTTCTGAGAGTTTGTCAAACAGTACAGAGGAACAGCACTAAGCGCAAACAAAGCATAGCTGGTTTGTGCATGTCAGTTGTGTGTGAGTGTATCACTCTGTCTGTCTGTCTCTGTGTGTGACAAATTCTTGAAGTCACTGGGTGGACCACATTATTAGAAAGTGATTTAGCTACAATCCCCCCAGGCACACACACACACGGGGTCACCTACCATGAGCTCCACAGAAATGGCGCTCAGGCA
>JAODXP020000033.1:29362249-29364749 GCA_027497455.2 Sardinella longiceps | reverse complement strand
CGTGCATCTAAACAGCTGGGGAAAAAAGCATACCTGATCGTTGCGGTGCGCACTGTGCGCAAATGTGCGAGCAAAGCGCACATATATACAGTCTCCTCTAGTTTGCCCACCTCTGGGTCAAAGGAGTTGTCTGGAGTGAATCAATATTGTTTCACTTTGCTAAGTGCTGTTGATAGCCGTGACAATGACCAAATTTCATGCAACACAAAATGAGATGTCAAAATGGTGGCTAGAAAATCGATTTTGGGAATCAAGTTATGCCAGTAGTTAAAACTATAGACCAAACAACATGGAAACAGCAGGGCTATGTGTTGATTCACTCTGGATAATTCCTTTGGAGATGCGCCCGCACTAATTTTCCATCTCCCCTAAAGAAAAAATCCAGTGTAAATCAACACATATCCCTGATCTCACCAAGTCCTGCAGGTATAGGAAAAAGAATAAGAAAATTTGATACAACAAAGACCGAGCAGTGAACAGGCAACTAACACGAAGTGAATAGGTCAGAAAAGACAGCATTCAGGTACCTGGGATAACAACACTATTGAATTATTCCAACAGATTTCTCCTTTATTGAGTTTCACCATTCCTCAGTTCATCAAGCAGAGTCTCAGTTTGACTGTAGTATTTTTAGCTTAAAATTTTCCATAGAATTCTGATATTTTTCCTATTTAAAGTGTTTCTGCCGTTAAGAGGTGTAATAATGCTGATGAATAAAATGTCATGGAACTATACTCTGATTTTAAGATGAATCAAGTTCTGCAAGTAAACTAAACTAGACTGGAGTCAAATGTGATGTCAATAGTTTTATTGGAAGATTTTTGTTTGTTTGTTTGTTTTACAAACACACTTGCTTTAAGCATCCAGTGCAGGAATATTGCTCACAAAACATTAAAACAACAACAACAAAATCACTTTGAAAGAAGTTACATTTCTAGCTTGTTTGGCACCATGTTGTAAACATAGCATGGAACCTTGTATGGATTTTATCAAATAATTTTTCCTCTTTTTTTTCTTTTCAGCATACAATTAAAAAAAATGAATATGAAAATGCAAAGCGCGAGAAAAAAAAATCACTAACACCCATATGTAAAGGTGTCAAATGAAATGCTCATGATATCATCATAAACATCTTTGTATTTTGGAGTTTTCCCTTCTTCTTCGGTTGGCCAATACTCCAACCAGCTGTTATAACTCAGGAGGTACTTTTTCCTGTGGGAAACAAGTCACACACACACACACACACACACACACACACACACACACACACACGGTCACTATTGTTTCTTATATTTTTATACTTATATATTTTATTTATGAATGTCAGTTACACGCATGCATTTACATTGTATATAGGCTACATATATCTATCAATTACCATACAATCTTGAGCTAAATTTTCATCAGTGCCTATGAAATACAAATGCAAAATGGGTTCTGGATGTTTAATTTTGACTGAGTAGCCTTTGTTTTTCTTCAGGTCACTAAAAGGTCAGGTGTCTTTTTCCCAACAGCATAGTTGCTAACTTGGTTGCAACTTAGTTAGTTGTCAATGGGAAATTGCATTGCAACCAACACAGTTGCTAACTTAGTTGCAACTTAGTTAGTTGTCAATGGGAAATTGCATTGCAACCAACATAGTTGCTAACTTCGTTAGCTACTATGCTATTCGGAAACAGGCCCCTGGATGTTAACTTTTGAGTACAACTGTAACTGTTTAGGTCACTAAAAGTTCAGCGATGATGCCGTTTTTGTGCTCGTTGGCTCCATCTGCTGGTCAGTCAATCACTCACCCCCCGAGGTAGTCCTCCTTGTGGCCCATAAGGAAGTATGTCTTTCCCACCTCAAGAGCGAGCATGTCTCTGCAGACTGGATAGGCAGAGAACTGACGCATGCTGTCCATTTCTACGTCCACATCATCGTCATCAGCTGAGACAAACAAAGAGTTTTTACTGGTATATAAAACAACTTTATGTCTTTACTGTATGTATGCACTAGTGCTGTCAGTTTAACGCGTTAATATCGGCGTTAACGCAAGTCCATTTTAACGCCGTCAATTTTTTTAACGCGCGATTAACGCATTTGACCCGCCATTATCAATGGGATGTGAAAAAAAAAAATATCCGACATTCCAACTCCTCCCGACGTTTCAGTATGTCCGGTGTTTGTTTGTGTGTTTGTAGTAGGCCTAGGCTTGAAGTAGGCCTACTGCTTAGCCTAGGACCTAGGCTACTCATGCCTACAGTAGCCTACACACGCACTCCACACATGGGTGTAGATGTGTCTGCACTCTGCTCTGCTGCTCCGATGTCAGTGAAAACTAATAGGCCTATTTTACCGACACAATCGTTGACGTTCACTCGCATGTTCGCATATCTAGGTTGTTAATTAGCTAGAGGATTAATGTTGTCACTTAGAAATCCCTTCCCTTGAACTGAATACCCCGCAAATAGGCTAATATCAGTTTCAAAACTGCAGCGCGAGTGAGATAGGTGAAGGT
>JAODXP020000033.1:29349749-29357249 GCA_027497455.2 Sardinella longiceps | reverse complement strand
ACTTCAGAAAAAAACTAGGAAACGGATGGCAGACAGACTAAAGTAGACTGTGAATTGAAAGGTCAGCTTACAAGCAATTCTTCTTTTACCTACTTAGTTATTTCCCAGAATGCCACATATTGTCCACATATTTGATTGCATATTAATCTTGACAGGAATATAATCTTTAAAGCAGAAGGTCGCCCAAAGTGATGCTAAGCCTTGTTTTCGGATATCCTACGATGACATACGATGGTTAAGATTGACAATTTGACAAACGCTTGTGTTCCGAGAAATTCCGCTTTTTGCTAGCGTGTTAACAGCAGCCTATTATAAAATATGACTTTTAGCAGCTTCTAGCATTATTTTGGGTTACTTGTGAGTGACATATTACTCCACGGCAGTCAGTGGGCTTTGACTACAAACTTCAATAAAACTTGCTAGAAGCTGCTAGAAGTCATATTTTGTGGTGATATTTATGTCAGCATATCAGTGAACACTACAGACCACTCGGTGAGTTTCAAACCTTTGTAGACAGACATTTAATGCGTTTTAGGAAGGATTGTTCCAGCGGCCATAGGCTGCTGTTAAGACCCTACAGCAACAAGCGAAAATTCTCGGAACACAAACGTTTGTCAAAATGTCAATCTTAACCATCGTATCGTAAGATATCCTAAAAAAAGGCTTAAGGCCTAAGGTTCACACCAGGGGCAAAATAGTCACTTACAACACTTACATGAAATCAATAACAAGCTTGTATGATTCAATGGTCCCTCCACCTGAAGGAAAAAGATTAGAATAGATTAGACTCAACAGAGTGTGTAACTGAGAAAAATCACCTTAAAGTTTTTTTTTTTTTTTTTTTTATTGTCCAGCCAATTGTATTATAGGTAGGACATCATTTCATATTTCACTAAGCAGTTGTCATGACAATTATCAACATTTAAAAAAGCTAATCTAAGCTAATCTTACCTTTTACATTGACTCTCTCCAGGTTCACGTCCACTTTAAATTTCTTACAGTCTGAGTCTTTTTCACTTGGCATGGCGTAGTACAGAGTTGTCACCTGAGTGGGAAGCACAGAAACAAAAACAATAAATGATAAAATTCAATATCTGTAAATTCCCAGTTTCTCGTAATCATATCAACCATCTCTCTCTCAATCAGATCAATCAAATCAAATACATATTGTATAGAGATGGAGAAATGACAGAATTCAGAAAGATTTGTTTTAATTTAAACTCATAGGGAAAATTCATAGTAGGAAAACAAACACAAACACAAAGTTTCCATGATGCATACTCACGTCACAAAGTGCGTAGTGAAAATGTTTATGCTTACCGTTAAAGTAACCTTTCCGGTACCACTAGCTGTGACAGTCAACTGTTTGTCCAAGTCCATCTGTCAACCAATCAATCAGCACATTATCTTACACATACAATTCCCCAAGTTGTGGCATTACATAGAAAATCATACAAATTAGCTATATACAGGTAAATAAAGTCTGAGTCTAACGGCCGATTCACACACAAACCTGTGCGTGAGCGGCGCGTAAGCGGTGCGGGCGCGGTTTTGGGGCGATTTCATTTAGAATACATGTTAACAGGTTAGGTCATTCAGACTGCACGCGTGTTCTGCGCGGCTCCTGTCCGGTTTCTGAGCGGTGAACCGCGCAGCTCCCGCGCTGCTTTTTTGAAATAGAAACAAGTTCTATTTTTCCAAGCGTTTTCAGCGCAGTAAGCGGGATTTGCGCGGTGTCCATAGTTTTTGAATGTAGAGCTCGGGCAGCCGCTTCGTGCAGAACACCGCAGAGACAATTTCTTGTGTGAATGCCCAAGCCCACAGGCACCGCTCACGGACCGCACCGCCGCACCGCGAACGCGCAGTTTGTGTGTGATTCGGGCTTAACACCATCCCTGAATCCAAGGAACAAGTCTATGGGTTAAACTACTCTTGCTTGCCCAATGCCAACAAGCTTCTGTACGTTTTCAACTGAAACTATTGGTTCAACACAACCCAAACCAGAAAAGCACTCGGAGAGAGCAGACATCTGCCAAAGCAATGTGATCACAGACACATCTGGAATATAAATTCCAGATGGTATTCTGGTTTACTGATCACCACAAAAATGGAAACATTTGTTACTTGTCCTAACACACATGATCCAAAATTTCATCAAAATCCGTGCAGTCTTTTCCAAATTATGTTATACAGGCAAGACAGATAGACAGACAAACACACAGGTGCCAGGGAAAACATAACCTCCTTTGCAGAGATAATGAACCAACCAAGCAAACAAACCGACAACACAACGAATCGGTGGAACAATTGAACTTTCTCAAACCTTGCTTGTCTGTGTGTGGAACATGTTCTTCTTGGTGAAGGTCCATTCAACAGGCTTGTTTGCAGGATTGGAAGGCTGGATACGCACGTTCAGATTCAGTTCCTCGCTGTGTTCGCTGGCCTGGGCAGAGTATTCTGCCACTGCCTGGAAAACCATGATGGTGGACTGGAGAGAGAATAGCACAATATTAACTGTGTTCGGTAAGTTAATTTGTTTACTAATGAGGGCATTATGTAGAGAGTCAACCATTCTGAAGTGGTGTTGTTTCATTTCAAATGTTGATTTCACCAGAGCTTACACACACACACACACACACACACACACCTGATCTCACACAGAGACAAATACAGTGCTATATACCTGTGTGGACCCGTAACCTCCTCCATAAGTCTGTTGTTTATTCAGCCAGTTGACGATGGGTCCTGCCTTCTTAAAGTTTTTGACTTTCACCAGGGCCAGCAGGGCATAGGCTGTAGCCTCCAGTGTAAACAGATGGCTCCCCTTGACTGGCCAGTGAGTGTGGTCTAAAGTGTAAATGGAGATTGTCAATGGGGCACAGGCTTTTACTGTAGGTTTGCTCAAAAACGCAGCAACACCCTGCACTGATGCATTGATTAATCCATCAGATAAAAAAATCGGGTGACCCGGATTTGATTTATAGATACCACATTGTGGGCCCATGTCAACCTCTGCTAAATAGCATTCAAACTTACTTTCGATTTGCTTCAGAGTAAGCAAATCTCGGCTACCGCCTCGGGATGCGTTGCATTACTCTGTCGGGAGATATTTGCACGACAATGAACGCCTCACCGAATGTTATCCCGCTTATTACACAGCTACCTACTGTAGATATTATTAACATGTGACGAAGCCTTGTTTATCACTACTTTAACGGCATCTTTAGTGATTAACATGGATCATACCGTCTGCTGAAAAGTGGCATTCTGTTCACTCACAGATCAGCTGATTGGTTAAGGCAACGTTCTGTTTCACTTTTGCTTGACAGTGGTCTATTATACGTAGCAGCGGTCCATTATTAAAATTATCAGACCATAGAAAGTTGGAAAGTCCCATTGAAGTGAATGGAGCATTCTACAGCATTATAAAGAGCCGTGTAATAACGAGCAATATGATAAGGACTGCATAGTCGGAAGCAATGCCACACACACACACACACACACACACACACACACACACACACACACACACACACACACACACACACACAGAGCACATTGTCTCAGAAAGCCTTCTGCCCACATACAGTACACACAGCATCACATCAAACACAATCTAAGCAAAAGAGGACAAAAAATAAATTCAAGACAACAATTCAATTGAAGACATTGTATTGTAACCCACCTGCAGAGGCATGTCTGAAAAGGACTTCCTGGTTTAGCCTGCCTTCGTTGGCAAGGGCGTAGGAGACCAGGGTAACAGCATAGGGATTAGTGAGGGTCTTAAATCGGCCCTCCAAATACACTGTGGCTCTTGCTCTGCTGCTGGAGAGAGCCTGAAAGGAACAGATCCAGAACACTTTCAGGAGCATTAGAGGAATGTGTGTGTGTGTGTGTGTGTGTGTGTGTGTGTGTGTGTGTGTGTGTGTGTGTGTGTGTGTGTGTGTGTGTGTGTTAGGGTTTGCTGTAACACTTTATTAAACCATAGCACAGATAGTTACTAGTTACCCTATAGGTTTATGTCATTAATCCATGATTTTACATTGATTATTTTGAAGTTTAGCTCTGTATGAAAAAAAAACAAACAAAAAAAACTTAAAGATACCTGGTTTTTGCAGACTTTCATTCCCTCTTGAATGGAAATCAGTACAAATGCTGTCAGTGAAGCCTCAGAATTATGTCCCTTTATACCTCCCTTGAAATACAGAGCCAGATCACATCAATACTGTAGACAGATGAGCGTGTACAGATCTGATAGCAATAAGACAGCTTGTCTCCTAGCACATAGGCTTCCTCTTTGAATATTGTTATGAAAATGCAAACACCCTGGTACAGTACACACTAACACTGATACAACATTTTTTTTGCTTCTTTTAAATGAAACTGCTGATCAGAACACGTGTGGTGGTTGTTCCCTTAGGCTTGGACTTGCTATCTGGTATACCATAATTCACTTCAATTCAATTTCTAGATCGCCAAATATAAAATATTTGCCACGTGGTGCTATCAAATGGTATGGGAAACGCCCATTAGTAACAGGGGCAAAGAAAATCTCCCTTTTATTTGCAGTAATTCACTTGTTCAATGTCTGGACTGGCAATCTGATATTTATCTTACTTCAGTTAGAGGTCATGTTTCATGTAGCTCAAGGAATCTGATTAAAAATATAATTTTAAGAAATCTGATTAAATCAACAAGAGTGTCCGATTGGAATCTAATTATTCATTTAACTTCTGAATGTTTTATGTTGTTATCAGACACTTGTTGATGTGCAGCCAATGTACCAGAAAGTAAGCCGTATAAAATAGTCAGCCTCCCATACCACCATTTCTGCGTGGTACACCCGATAGGTGTCCTTGAAGGTGCCATCTTGTAGCTGGGCATTCCTGACCAGCCAGTTTAGAGCTCCACAGATCACATGTGCCTGTATGTTGACGATGTTACTGGCCATGGCAAAGACCTTTGCCACATACGCTGTTAACCTGTAAGAGTGGGTAGGAGATTGGGAAATGAAGATTAATCAATTAATAAATCAATAAACAAACAAACAAACTAACAATAAAATAATAATAAATAATAACAATATATTCTCTTTTGATCTCATGCAATATGCAATCTTGCCAAATTTGGATTCGGATGAAGGATCTTACCAGGAATTGGATGGAGTGTGTGTCCATACAGAAAAACTACCATCATTTTTTCGGTATTTTAACTCCTGCTGGTATCCTGTAGAATGTCATTCAAGGTATTGTTATTATATGGTACAACTATTAAAATGTCCTTCGAGTGAAAATCTTGAACTAATGAAATAATTGAAATAATGCCATGCATGTGATGTTGAAAAGCACAAAACAAGTATAATTCAATTGTAGTTACCAAAGTCGGTGCCATTTAGCCAAATGGACGATTTCAATGCCCAGTATATTGCTTTAAATTGGGCTTATAAAAATTGTACAACTTATCTTCTGAAAATGAAATGAATTATGAATAATCTCTGTGCCGAACACATATTTATGGCTGAAAGTCAGCATTACTAAGAGAAAAGTCATTTTGGCTTATACATCATGTCACATATTGGCTTTCCTGACTCCTGACCATTTTGATACACTCTACGACACCCATGTTGATGTTGACGTTGACCAACCCATGTTGATGTATTTGATAGGCCTAATATATGCTAATATTATTCACCTCTGATGATGTATCCGAGTGCGGTGTTTCTCTGGCCCAGTCCCACTTTGCCCCACTGCTTGGTGATGTCCAGGTAATGGGTGGCGATGACAGGAAGAGTCATGTAAATCATGTTCTGCTCTCCACAGCCACCGGGCTGCCGAATGAGGGAACCCATTGAGTGACCTGAGATGGCCTTCTCAATGGTTAGAGTGATCTGCTCCGCTGGTTGGGGAGACAGAATAGATAGATAGATAGTTGGATGGATGGATGGACAGAGAGAGAGAGAGAGAAAGAGAGAGAGAGAGAGAGAGAGAGAGAGAGATAGCAGAAAGGGTTTTTAAAGAAGGT
The DNA here is from genome assembly GCA_027497455.2 of Sardinella longiceps. Classification (NCBI taxonomy): domain Eukaryota; kingdom Metazoa; phylum Chordata; class Actinopteri; order Clupeiformes; family Clupeidae; genus Sardinella; species Sardinella longiceps. The sequence continues at coordinate 29,351,228 of JAODXP020000033.1, read as the reverse complement.
ATTCTATATTTGATTTGTACACACACATTTTAGTATTGTGAATCTGTCTGTCTGTCTGTCTGTCTGTCTATCTATCTATCTATCTATCTATCTATCTATCTATCTATCTAGAGTACTTTACCTGCTAAAGTGATGATTGTGTTACTTGGTGTACCAGGAACTTGTAAAGCTGGGAGTTTAGTCACAATTTTCTCCACTTGTCTCCCACCTTGTTTACAAAGACAAAGAATGTGTGACACCGAGTGGTGAATGAATGAAATAATGAATTTACAGTAACATGAAGATTGATCTTTTTGTTTGTTTGTTTGTTTGTTTATTTGTTTTTATTGAATATATTGAGATTTTTATTCAGACATTCCCAAACTTGTCATAAGAAACATTTTTCCTCCTGAAAGGTCAAAAACACTCACCATGGTCTCTTGGTTTCAGTACAATTTTCTTTGTTGGGATCTCTGTCAAAACTCCCTTAGCCTACAAGGAAAGAAAGAGCAGATTTTTTTTGAGATTTTTAACTTGTAAATGACAATAAATATTATAGGACACTTACTTTTACAATAACTGATTAAATTCTTCAGTCAGTCCACAATAAATCACCATTTAGTGTTCACACTCTAGTGTGCTAGCATTTTGCTAGTGGTAGTAACTCATGACATTATATAGGCCTACTGTAAATACATAAATACATCATATACACAACACATAAGAGTGTGCTAGCATTTTGCTAACTCATGATATCAATATATACTGTAATCACATAAATACATCACACAACGCATGTGCTAGCATTTTGCTAGTGGCTAGCGCTAACTCATGACAATCATAAATCCATGAATACATCATAAACATGTAAAGATGCACTCACCACCACCAGCAGTTCCTTCTTGACGCCATCATGAAGGAATGCTTGGAACACGGCCCCCTTTACCTCAATGGTGTGCTTGCCCAATTTCATAGGCACTATGACAAAGGGCACAACTCGAGATGACATAGCCTCTATCTCAACGGAAGTGACGTACTTGCGTTTCTTGGTGGCCTTACTGCAGACATTATAGTTCTCCTTTAGCTCCAGCCTCACCTAATAATTATCATAATAATAATTATAGTAATTATAATTATAATATATAATAATATATTATAGATAATTGAAAATACATGTATATTGAACTCTGATGGTAATTATGGTGGCTTGTACTCTTTAGTTGGCTTTCTATAATAATTAAGTAATATTGCTAGCAACCATCCTCAATAAAGCTTATTGACACGAAGCAGTTAATTAAACGTTAGTAACAATTAACAGTTCGATAACAGTTACTGAACAGAAATGAAACAGTATTTCACAGAATAGTTAGGTAAGTGTTAGGTTACATTTCATTTATGACTACATGATAATAATGGAAATCAGTCATAACTGATTGAATCTCCAATGAATTTCTTACTGATGTTAGTAAGCTATTAAATAAGCGTTTATGGACCATGTAT
>JAODXP020000033.1:29332249-29339749 GCA_027497455.2 Sardinella longiceps | reverse complement strand
ACAGTCAGTTACTCTCAGAGAATAGAGTGAAAAATGGTTGATTTCATTGAGGCACATTTTAACAGGACATTCATGGACATTTTGTATGTTCATTAATATCATGAAGAAGATATCATAAATAAGATGTCTCACCGAAACATCAAAGGGCATCCCTGGCTTGAAGTATTTGGGGGTTCTCTCGAAGTGAATGGTGTATGGGGACGTGACGATCATTATCCCTTTTTTCTGAGCTTCCACCATTTCACTGCCTGAAAAAAAGACGGCAATGTCAACAGAGACTCCTGAAAAAATTCAACATAATATTCAATTCAATTAAATTCTTTATTGCAGACCCAGGAGGATCCATATCACAGATAAAAAAACACACATCAGGCTAGACAAAAATAAACAAACAAACATGCAAATATTGCATAGATCACTTTCCCACATACAGACATGTTCGCCAGTGATTCCACAAACTTGAGAACAGTCTCACAGAGCTACGTCCAGGACTAACCAGAACAGCTAACCAGAACAGCTATTAAGTCATTATGTGACACAGATGCCCTGCACATAAATCTATACATCAGATTGCGTAGCACAGCTGCACAAGTAGGTACCCCAGCACAGACAAACATTTGACTGGCGCTCGACCTTCTAGGTATTCTCAGCAGTAGCCTCATAGACACATCGATGGATGGATGGATGGATGGATGGATGGATGGATAGATGGATGGATGATGATGAATAGATACCTGACTCAGTGAGGACGCTAACAGACACATAGATTGTGGAGCCGACCAGCTCGTTGATGTTGGGGAAAGTCTGTGTGATGTGATCCCTCTTCAGCACAGCTTTTCCTTTGCCATTTCTTATCTGTAAGGGAATCATGCACCGTTATGTTACAATCATGCACCATTACGTGTACAATCATGCACCATTGTGTGTGTGTGTGTGTGTGTGGGAGAGAGTGTGTGTGTGTGTGTGTATTTGCATGTGTGCGTGTGTATGTGCATGTGCATGGGTGTGTGTGTATTTATGTGTGTGTGTGTGTGTGTGTGTGTGTGTGTGTGTGTGTGTGTATGTGTGTGTGTATGTGCGCGCCATGCTCACCTCTACCCTGCTAAGTGATTTTGCCAGACTGGTCTTGCCATTGTCACCGGTCATCACTCCAAACACCACATACCCAGTTCCACTCACCTCTTTCCCATACAGATACCTTACATACACACACACACACACACACGCACACGCACACATACACATACACACACACACATACACACACGCACACGCACACACACGCACACGTCATATTTTCCTCAGAATTGTCCTCACATTTCCTCATAAAAAGCAGAAGAATACAGAGAAAACATTAAAACCACTCCATTGGATATAAGTATATACCCCCTAAAATCTGTTGACTCAGGACTAGCATTATGCACATTGCTGATATTTTTTTGCACACAAATAGGACAGAGATATCATGAACCAGACGGACTAACACACACACACACACACACACACACACACACACACACACACACACACACACACACACACACACACACACACACACACACACACACACACACACACACACACACACACACACACAGAAACACAGACACACAGTTCAGGGTCCGATAGACCTCTTCTGACCAACCTGGCAGAAATGTCGACTCTCAATTGATTGTCATCAACATAGAAGAATGGCTTTTCTAGAGTCAAAGATACTTCAAAGCTGGGCAAAACTGTACAAGTGAAGGGAAAAGTCAAAGAAAGAAAGAAAGATTTATTTGGTATGAAAGGTTGCTTCGTTATTTATTAAGGTGCTGTGCAATGACATCTCCACTCCAGTAGGTGGCACCATACCATATTCTTTGACCTCAAATTCAGCAGTGAAGTTTCTCATTGTCATGCCAGTAAACCTTGAGACTACCGTCCATGTCCCAAAGCTTTAAAATAAGAGAATGGAATTGTATTTCAGTTGATCAGTAAAAGTGTTTAAGCCATTTGTTTTTCAAATAACACACATACACACACACACACACACGCACGTAAACACGCACAAACACACACGCACACACACACACACACACACACACACACACACACACACACACACACACACACACACACACACACACATTGTGGCATATAATATATATATATATTTTTTTGTTGTTGTTTATGATGATTCACAGTGAAAAACTGAATACAACAACGTAAATAGAAAGGGTCTATTTCCCTCAGTTTGTTTTATATTGGTTAAGTTACCTCACAATATCAGGGAGCTTGTATTGTCCAGAATTCATGCCTCCATTTGAATTGATGACATCTCTCTGAATCGCTATTCCACCTGGAGTCTTTATAAAATTAATTTCAATTACTAACACATTACATTACATTATGCATTTAGCTTTTATCCAAAGCGACTTACAAAAGAGGGATAACAATCAAGCTGCAACACAATACAAGTAAGTGCCTACTGGGAGTGCCATTTGCTAATAGGAGAGCAAGTGCAAGAGTTTAGAAGTGCTTGATCAGTGCATTCCAAGTAACATGACATGGTAGCAAACAACATGCAGAATGTTTTGCGTAACATCTGTTCCTAGTAGCTTTAAGCGTTGATGAAATAGGAGGGTTGTCTAGGTTCAATCTTGATAAAGACCAAAGTGCTGACACTTGGGCAATATAGAGTAAAGAAATTGACATGGAGTTACTATCTCTGAGTTGTATCACTTCTCCAAGTGTGCAACTCATTGTGAATGTGCTTTCTCTCTCTCTCTCTCTCTCTCTCTCTCTCTCTCTCTAGACGGCAGTTACATTTCACAGTCTGGGCGGTCACAGCCAGAAACCAGACACACAAACGCATCCACCCAGAAACACACAACACACACACACACACACACACACACACACACACACACACACACACACACACACGCATCCACCCAGAAACACACAATACACACACACACACACACACACACACACACACACACACACACACACACACACAGACAGACAGACAGACAGACAGACAGACAGACAGACACAGACAGACAGACAGACAGACAGAAAGACAGACAGATAAAATAAAGAAAGCTCCCGCACACTGTTCACATTTGCAAGGTTTTTACTGCAACGTTTCGGTCTACTGACCTTTTCCAAGCATTTATTTCAAGCATTAATTGCTTGAAAAAGGTCAGTAGACCGAAACGTTGCAGTAAAAACCTTGCAAATGTGGACAGTGTGCGGGAGCTTTCTTGATTTTAACTTTAGTGACCCACCCAGGGGTTCCACTCCGACGCACCTGAGAAAAGGAGGTGTGCAAGAAGTCTACATTTATTGACAGACCGACAGACACACACACAAACTCAGACACACACACACACACACACACACACACACACACACACACACACACACACACACACACACACACACACACACACACACACACACACACACACACACTGTATCATACCAATATCTCCACAGACACTCCACTTGCTTCAGGTATCATGGAAGGACTGACTGCCAACACTCTGTAAAACACTACAGAAGAAATAAAATATGGAAAGTAAGAAAGAACGAAACAAAGAAAGCTGGAGAAAATAATTGCTAATGTTATTCAATTGCAAACAACTATGATAATTTACATAATGAAAAAAAAAAAATAATAATAATAATAAAAAAAAGAAAACGTCTGCCAAAACCAGAATATATGCATGTGTGTTTATTCAGTTTGGCAATTCATTTGCAATTGTGAACAGTTCTGATGGGAGTTTTTATTCCATTCAAAGTAAGTAAAGCTCACTGGTATTCAGCACATGCTTTTATCCAACAGGCTTTGAAACCCATTCTGCCCTGTGCACACCCTGAGGAGGCAGTGACAGGGTGCCTGACAGAATATTGTAATTAGTTTTTTTTTTTTTTTTTTTTTTTTTTTTTGGGGGGGGGGGGGGTCTAAATTGAGGAATAAATTAAAATGAATAAAAATATGAGCACACCAAACTCAGGTTCTGTCTCCAAAAACCACAGTTGCTGTCTAAGGTCGCAACTTTGTTGGTTGCAATGCAATTTCCTGTTGCCAACCAACTAACAACCAACAACTATTCTCAACTGTGCTTGAAGTTGTGTATATGGCCTTGTCTTACCTGTGCTTAAAGCTGTGTATATGGCCTTGTCTTACCTGTGCTTGAAGGTGTGTATATGGCCTTGTCTTACCTGTGCTTGAAGGTGTGTATATGGTCTTGTCTTACCTGTGCTTGAAGGTGTGTATATGGCCTTGTCTTACCTGTGCTTAAAGTTGTGTATATGGCCTTGTCTTATCGGTGCTTGAAGGTGTTTGGTCTTTTGTATTACCTGTGCTTGAAGGTGTGTATACAGTATGGCCTTGTCTTACCTGTGCTTGAAGTTGTGTATATGGTCTTGTCTTACCTGTGCTTAAAGTTGTGTATATGGCCTTGTCTTATCTGTGCTTGAAGGTGTGTGGTCTTGTCTTACCTGTGCTTGAAGGTGTGTATATGGCCTTGTCTTACCTGTGCTTAGGTGTGCATATGGCCTTGTCTTATCTGTGCTTAGGTGTGCATTATGTTCTTGTCTTACCTGTGCTTGAAGGTGTGTATATGGTCTTGTCCGTCTGCACAAAGATGTAGCCGGCTTGAAAGGAGATCAGGACCTTTTTCTCCAGTGGCTGGCCAGGGAACTCTGCGCGCAGGTAAACGTACTGGTTCTCGGCACTGTTCTGCTCAAAGTATCCCTGTTTGTTGGGGATCTGAAGTGGAGCAAACATAGGCATTAAGGAAGTGAACAAGTGTGGTAGAGATTCTTAGTAATCATCATATCATCTTTAAATTGTTAATAAATAGCTTATTAACATAAGAATATAGTTAATTAATTAATAATAGATCACAGTTAGGTATCAGTCAGGCATACAGTACTAACAGACACACACACACACAGAGAGAGAGAGAGAGAGAGAGAGAGAGAGAGAGAGAGAGAGAGAGAGAGAGAGAGAGAGAGAGAGGAAGAAAACAGAGAAGAGAAGATGTTTGATGTCACACACCGTGATGTCTGCAAGCAGCTGGTAGTTCTTGGCTTTGGTGAGTATGACAGACATGCTGGTTAGCTCCTTGGCCTTGCTTGGGTAGTCCAACACCCTTATCCTCACATTCAGGTCCCCACCCCAATAGTCCTGGGCCTCCACAAACACCTTCTCTGGGGTGCCCACTCTCAGCAGGTTAGGAGCCGACATCACATAGCTGAAAGAGGTCAAAGTTGAAGAGGTTGACCAGGAGATACAGCATGAGTAGCCTATGTTGTCTATTTGTTGTTGTTTTTTCAGTCTTTTATATTTTATTGAAAATATTACAAGTGTATAGCCAAAGCATATAAATATGCACTGCATCTTCTGTAATGTAGGCCCTGTTAGGCCACGTTATGTAAATAACATAGACAGTGGTGGCGTAACAGGGAAGACACCTAAGCTGCTCCAAGGTGACTGTCCCTAATGCAATTGATAGTTGGCTAAATGTAAGTCACTTTAAATAAAAACTTCTATGAAAAGCATTAAACGAGCCGTGTGTAGGATTGTGGCCAAAATTGGTATTACAATCATTTTCAAAATATTTGTCTCCATCTTTTAAAAGCATCTCCAATACATCTCCTTGTTTTATTTCTCACTTTGACATGATGTATTTCAGAAGAATAGTGAGGCCTTGACAATGAAACAACAAAATCACCACTTGAAATGACAATGTAAACACTATTTGTGGCCTGCAACCTAGCTTTTCAAATGCAAATATTCTGGTGCTGGCATGATTCACATTCATGTCTGATGACTTATCAAGGCCATTTTAGGATTATTTGTTATATATTTCTTACACACAGCTCCTTTAAATGTAAATGTAACTGAACTGTGTGTTTATTCAGTTTGGTAATTCATTTGTCAGCAGTTCTGATGGGACTTTTTATTCCATTCAAAGTTCTATGGTATTCAGCACATGCTTTTATCCAACAGAACATGATGTTGAAATAGTAATACTGTTATCAATGTTTTTGGAGCCCTTTATTTTCAGCGCCCCCAACGTGAGGTCTAGTCAAGACAGTATGTGATAATTAACCTCACTCATGTCAGATGCAGCGCCCCCTCAGGTGCATCCATCTGATGTCGAGTCCATTAAAAGGTATTTCAGGACTGATATTAAACGGACGGACCAACCAGGAGACGTGTACAAAGCACCGGGCAGGATTTTTGACATAACTCATCTAGCAAACTTACAAAACACATCTAACATTTACATCTGAAAGAGACATCTATGTTGAATCGAGTATTATGGCAATTATGCCGCAGATTCTAGCGTTTATATTTGTTTGGAAAATGTGAAAAAGTAGAAATCGCGTGGGCTCATAGGATGCAATTGGTAGGTTTAAATTTAAGTGATTGAAGTAGGATGACGGACAAGTGGTTTATCCAAGTATACTGTATGTACTGTAAGTATTTTTGATGACGCCTGGTCTTCTGAAACAATTCTTATCAAGCGACATCAGATGCATGCGCCCAAGGGGATAATTTTCTGTGTAATAATTTGCATTATTACACAGAAAATATATCATATTAACACCAGAAACATACACACCCTCACAGACTTCAAATAACAAATACAGATTGTGTAAAGATAAACAAATTAAACCACTGTTTGTGTGCATGTGTGTGTGTGTGTGTGTGTGTGTGTGTGTGTGTGTGTGTGTGTGTGTGTGTGTGCGTGTGTGTGTTTCTTCATAGAAATACAAGTTACTTACAGTGGGGTACATGTTGAGAGAGCAGGCAGAGAGAGAGCCACAGCGGCCACACACAACACCACCACCAGGTCCACACGCATCCTGAACTTGCCCGTTTGGTGCAGTCTCGTCTGTGCCTACTGAGATCAAGCTGTTATTTATCTGCGAACAACTATTCTCTCCCCAAACACCTTCACCCCCCCCCCCCCCCCCCACCCTTTGGCTCTCACACATTTCCTGTCTGTGTGATTGAGCAACCATTGTTGTATGAGAGAGTGTGAGTGAGAGAGTGTGAGTTTGTGCGTGTGTTTAGGTGCAAATAATTCTGTATATCTCTTTTACCGCCGTTTAACTCATCACTGTACTGTGCTATGCTGTCTAGATGACTGGGTCTATATGTGCTGACAGAAGACGGGTCTCTGTACTTTCCATGGTTTATGATATAATGTGATCTTAAGTTAATTATGCTGAGGGTATTAATACCAATTTATAAACAGCTCAAAACAAACTATTGGAAATCTCATAGAATATAGGTTGAACTTACTGATCTTTTGTACACCTGTGTGTGTGTGTGTGTGTGTGTGTGTGTGTGTGTGTGTGTGTGTGTGTGTGTGTGTGTGTGTGTGTGTGTGTGCCCAACCATTTCAATCACTGTGAAGATCATTGTATCATTGTAAAAGATACCATTGTATCTTTTTTTTCTGTAAAGATACTTTGCAGCTAGAGGTG
>JAODXP020000033.1:29320351-29332149 GCA_027497455.2 Sardinella longiceps | reverse complement strand
TGAGAAGAGAGATGCAAGTACGGATACAATTTATTATCCTAGGTTAGGTCATAATCATTGTAAGCAGGCAGGGGCGCCGTTAGGGGGGGGGGGGGGGGTTAGGATGACACTGGCACTGACAGGGGGGCCCAGAGAAAAACTTAATATTAAAATCACTATTTGAGGGGCCCAAAACTATTTTTTGTCATAGGGCCCAAAATTTCTAGCAGCGCCCCTGTAAGCAGGTGTCACCATAAGAATAAACTTGATTTACAGTGGAGGAGCCCCACTGTGATCTAGCATTAGTTCTCCCCCAGGGCTCCATGCCACATTTCCAGGGGGTCTGTGAAAAAATTTGCAAGAGAAAATAAACTTGTCATATAGGAATAAAAATACTACTTTCCTTGGCAGTTTTAAAACAGCACTGCACTGTCAGATTTGGCCCCAATGCAATTACTTGCCTATTTAAAATTTGCATCTGAAAGAACAAATAGCTATACATAAATTATTTTTTTTATTTATTTGCAATCAAGAGGGGTCCTTCCAAAAATGTTTGGCTCCATGAGGGGTCCTTGGCTCAATTAAGTTTGAGAAGCCCTAATCTAGCCTATTGGAGCTGCTAAACTGCTCCATCCTCATCCGGTCCATGGTTAGGATTGGTTGAGTTCAATGGCATTTAAAATTCACATTTTACCACCGCTCAGACCACATTTTGTTCTACACTGCTGCGCAATGACAGTGAATGGCAACTGTGCTTGTGTGTTACTGTGTGTGCTACTGTGCAACCATTTAGTAAGTGGAAATATATTGTCCAATGACATAGGAAATGCCATCTATGAATAATTTGCTTCATTTCTTGTTGTTGTGACTTCTATGCCATGTCAGGTTGATAGTAGTTTTAGATATGCAATAAATTAATATCATATTATATTATATATTATATTGATAAATGTTAGTATTTTTGTGAATTTCATGATGACCTGGGTCAATGTTGACCCAAACACCATGAAAGGGTGCCAAACTTTACCATAAAACAAGGGTTAAGTCTTTGAGGGTTCAGACTTGAGATTCAACTTCCTGCTCTTGCTTAAAGTCCTTCAAGCATCACTGTCAAGGTTTGTAGCAATACAACAGAAACATCAAAGTGCATGTCAAGGGTTACGCGAACTCCATAGAAAAGAGAAATGACAAGACAAAAGCAAGCCAACGTACGTCTTTTACTGATGATCACTTTCCCAACCTTTGTCTGTTGGGGAGAGATAGATGATCTTGCACATATCTTGCTCAAGAGTTGACCAGTAATGTCCAGTAGGCATACATCAGGCCAACAGAAACAGCTTTAGTCTGGTCCGAATGTAATGTTTACAATAATCTACTGCACAAACACTGTACTAGTATGCCTGGGTTAAAAAAAGTAAATAATTCTGTTCATGCCTTGTTTGACTTTTACCCTGACACACACCACCATAAACATTTTTTTTTTTTTTTTTTGCAGAGCCTTAAATCTTTTGTGATAACTTGTAACTGCTAGCAACAACATGGAACGGTTAATTCACAACGCCACCACTCCTCTCTAAAAGCGTCTAATTTCGTCATAACTCTTCAGTCTGAATTGGCCTTTAGGCCCCCACAACCACTGTTCTTGGCAGAGCCTACCTGTACAGTAGCATTGGCAGCAAACACAGCCTATATCGCCAGCACAGTGAGAGTTTCTATTAGTTTAACACTAAACCAACGTAGTCTTCAATGCTAGTGGAATGCGGAAGAGATTACATACATGATGGATTGTCATTCTATAGCCTATAGGATGGAATGTTTTTTGTGACAAAATTAAATAAATAAATAAAAGAGAGATGAAATAAATAAAGTATGAAATAATCAAATCAAATATGAAATAAGTTAATAGATTATGAAATAAAAATTGAAATACATTTATTTATTTCATTTTTGCACCATTTATTTTTGCATTTTTGCAGCGCACCATTTATCCAAAGATCACACTTCAACCCTCTCTGATGGATCAGTATCCATAAATAAGGTAGGCTACTATAATCATATTCAGTAGGATTATTATTTCCAATACATTGTCCAATACAAGCCCCACCCTCTGTGACACACACACACACACACACGCATGTGCGCCCACATAGAGAGATTGAGAGTGTGTGTGTGTGTGTGTGTGTGTGTGAGAGAGAGAGAGAGAGAGAGAGAGAGAGAGAGAGAGAGAGAGAGAGAGAGAGAGAGAGAGAGAGAGAGAGTGTGTGTTTGTCAGGGGCTGGGGGTCAAAGCGAATGTTTACGTGTGCAGTAGTTAATCATCTAACCAGACAGAGCAGAAGCGTACTGATTAGGGGAGATCACAGGGGTCCTAACCTCACATCACTAACCTACATACAGATTTGTACTCAGATGGCCTTCCCTGAATCTAATGTCACACATATTCAAATATATAATGTTTAATAACTACAGGAAGATCATAAGGGCAACATCTTCCCTTTCATTTTGACTTTGATTAAACCTAATTGGACTTGAAAATGACAGTAAGATCTTCACACATTTTTGATCTAGGTCATCAAGTGTTTTTTCATAAAACGCTATAAATAAAATTTGAATTCATTTTCAGAATCATTTTTTTTACATTTAGTTTTTTGGGATATATCAGTGGATCTACATCAAGGTTAATTTTACCTTAGTTACTTCTGTATGGCGCTTGGAGCATCATCAAGAATATCAAACCCTATAATAGTGGGATATGTGAGATTCTCCCAAAACATACCAGCAACTTACCAGCAGAGGGTGTAGTAGCACTGTTGCTGAGGAACACAATGGAAAAAAAAACAAAACAAAAAAAAAAAACAACAACAACAAAAAAACCTAAGCCATATGTCCCACAGGGAAGAGAAGAAGAAATTAAGTAAGTAAAAACTCTATTATATATGCAGCACTGTGGACAATTGGGTTCCTTTGTCTCAACTGCTTAAATGTTTTTTGTTGTTGTTGTTGTTGTTGTTGTTGTTGTTTTGTTTTTTATTTTTTTTTTTTTTTTTTAAGTTTGGTTTGATTGCAAACCCATCAGGTCAAAATGCTGGGGCATCATTTATAAAAATTTTGCGCAGGATAGATGCTAGAAGATGCCTTGCACACGGAACTCTGCAGCTCCAAACTTTCATTTTCCAATTGGTGAAGTTGCTGTTTTCGGCATGTTGTCCACAGATATCAATACTAGTTGAGAGCATTTCACTGAATATTTATGGGCATTTATTGGTCTTGAGATAGGCACATACCACAAATTTAGAACGGGTTGTGATTTTTAAAGGGAATTTGGTGTGGAATGTGCGTGCACCTTTTATGAATCAGAATATTTCTGTTTTTCTGCACAAAGTTTTATAAAATACTTAGTGCTGGCAAAATTAACTGATTAATCATGTGATTAATCCAAAAAAATTAACTCGGATTAAATGGCTGGGCTATCAAGTCAAACTATACAAAGATTATGGCCTTGCTCCTGACTGTCCAACAACATGTTTGGGAAAACCTTGGGGGGAGGGGACAGGTGTGCATTGCCCCATTTGAGACTAACAAAGCCAACTATTTAGTATCAGGGACTTTACAGGGCAAAATAAGGATCCAACATACCCTAGCCTCCAAATTCTTACTGGAAGAAATGAGTTGTGATTAAAAGTGATTAATCATGATTAATCATTACAAAATTTTGTGATTAATCAGATTAAAATTTTTAATCATTTGACAGCACTAAAAATACTACCTTCATTGCACTTTCATTGCAGCAATGAAAACTATACAGGAAGATCAAAAGGGCAACGGCTTCCCTTTCATTTTGACCCTGATGAAACGTAGTTGAACTTGAAGTAAAACTTGAAGTAAAATCCTCACACATTTCGGATCTGGGGTAATTTTGCATGCGTTATATATTTGGGTTGATTTTACTTTACATACTAAAACAAACACAACTTGGTCAATCAAAACAATTAAAAATGTCTTTTGAATATTTTCAAAAATGGATTTATAGTTAGTTAGAAACTATATTCACATTTTGAGGTCTATGCGTAATCCATCTTCTGGTCCTTGCTCAGTAACCTTCTAAGAAAGGATGACTGTCAGGAGGGAGAGTAGTGACTTAGCATAACAACTACAGGCCACCCATAGGTGTGTCTTCCTTACTCAATAGCTCTGTGCAGCAGCGATAGATGACTTTGCATGCTAGTATTGCGTCCTGACCTCCAACAAGAGGCAGCACAATGGGAACCACAAGAGCAGCCATGGAAAAAAAAAAAAAAAAAGTGCCTGCCAACTCCTCTCTCTCTTTTTTTTTTTTTTGCGATTATCCATTGTCATTGCCCTCAGCTGCTTATGTGGCTGCCAATGTTGTAGGACCCCACCCAACTTACCCTGTGACATACGTAGTTAGGAAAATTCTATGCAGGTGGTTTAAGCACACAGCAGCTGAACAGTTACTAACATTGTAAATTGTCTATTTGAACAATTGAGGCTTTTTATCCAACTTAAAGTGTGGGTAGAGGCAGTATAGACCCAAGAAACACATTCAAAATCCCCCCAAAAAGTAATTTTTCGTAATATGGGACCTTTAACTACCATGAATTGGTCACAAACACAATGCAGACGCATTCTAGTAAAGTCTTTGAGGGTTCAGGGTTTAGTGTGGACATTGAGAGTTAGCCAATCATTCCCAGGGCGACATGCTACAATGCTACAAACAAACAAGCTCTGAGAGAGTAAACAACTGAAGGAGCTTTCCTAAGAATAAGGCTACCTGTCTGCTGGGTTCAGTACTAGGGTGACATGCAACAAAACAAGGTTATTTTGACAACCCGGTTAACATAAAGCAAACTTCAGGAGGTATATCTTGTTTCTAATGTTCTGAGATCAGCATTTACCCGTATAAACCTACGACTTTGTTTCTTGGTATACAAGCCTACTCCCCTGGCCGAAAACAAGAATGTTCTTCTTTTTTATACATATTAAGGGACATGAAGCAAAATAATAGTGAGTAGTGATTTGTCTTGAAAAATCAACTTTTTATACAGTGCAACAATATTTACAGCTATTTTTGTAACTACATTATAAACATTCTAAAACAGTGATGAGGTCACAAGAGGGAGAGTAGTATAAAAAAAGTAGATGATTTACCTAGATCTTGCCTATATTTTCTAATTCTGTCCAAATCAGTCAGATTCATGCCCATGAACCAATGTCATGTCAAACAAGACATTTATTGGCCTTAACAGGACATATTGGCCTTATCAGTGTAAAAGAAAAAGCATTCAAAACCCATGCTCCTCTATGCTCAGCTTTGCTGGAGGAAGTTTGTGACACCATCGCTGTGTTTAGAATGTTCATAAATTCAGTTACAAAAATAGCTGTAAATATTGTTCCACGTTGATTTTTCAAGACAAGTCACTACTCACTATTATTTTGCTTCATGTCCCTTACTTTGTAAAAAAAAAAAAAAAGAAAAAGCTGAGACTCATACTTAATAACTTGAATAAGTCGTCCTTGTGATTGCCCAGTTCATGCCTGTTAAGTCATTAAAGGTTCAGGTGGTGAACATTGGGATTTAGCCTATGACTCATCCAAGACAAACCTCCAAACCAGTCAAGTTACTGTACAACACTATTCGGTCTTAAGAGCATCATATCAATCAATCAATCAATCAATAAATAAATGCATGAAAAGGTAAAACCGCACACTCCCATTAATTTTCATTGGGACTGTACCTGACAAGGGTTAGGGTTACATATCTGTTTGTGTGTATTGATGCAAACATGAGCCACGAAAACACTTTGTTTCCAAATATCCACTATAGTTAGCTTATGAATAAATTAACAGGAGCCTTGCTGTTTCGTATATTCTAATATTTTATCATGTGTAGCCAATGTATTAAAAACAGTATAATGAAAGCAAAGGTGCATTCAAGACTACTCAAAACCAAGAGGATTACTCAAGAACACCACATAGCTTTGCTAGTAATACAGTGCATTTGGTGCAAAAAGGGGAATCATAACCTTGACATTGTCTTAAGCAAAACATTATTGACAACAAGCACTCCTTTCACTCACAGACCTGTCTGAGGCTAACACAACACAAGTTACAATAAGTATATGTGTAAACTGAATGCAGGTTAGAACATTACATATTTTTGGAACCAGCATTTTGGCACGAAGAGGTGAGGTTCCTTCAGCTCAATGGTGTTTTTTGC
Organism: Sardinella longiceps; assembly: GCA_027497455.2. Lineage (NCBI taxonomy): Eukaryota > Metazoa > Chordata > Actinopteri > Clupeiformes > Clupeidae > Sardinella > Sardinella longiceps. The sequence continues at coordinate 29,325,933 of JAODXP020000033.1, read as the reverse complement.
CCCCAACGGCCCCTTTCAGGCAGCACAGCCTAAAAGGCACTACCCTTACCCTATTCATAACCCTAACCCCCTCAACCCTCATCCTAACCCTAAACTGAGTGGAGTAATGCTTTGAAGGCAGCGCTGCCTGGAAGGCACCGTTGAGGGCAAAAAATACCAAAGACTGTTCCTTCATATACTGTAACATCTTGTCAAGTGTCTGTGGAGGGAACTTGTTTGATATGCGAGTGGTTTTAGTCTGTGTGTGTTTTGTCAGTGAATAATCCCTCCCTATAAATACACATTTCCTTTGGCACATGCAATCCCATCTGCAAACAAAGACTGTCCCCGTCCTCCTGAGGCAAACACCATTTCTGTTCTCTGTTTAAGTTTCGGTTCCAACATCCAAAGTCACCTGTTTACGTTACGTTACACAGCACATCACACTTAAAGGTGCAATATAAGTTCCTGCATGGTTTTCTGAGTGATTTCATTTTTATCTCCATATCTTGATTCACAAACTGTCTGCCATCTGAAAAAGTTTGATCTCAGGAGACAACACAGGGGCTGTAAAACTCAAACAAACATATGGGGCCAGGTTCACCACCAAAGTATAACTAACCGGGTTTAAGACTGAGGTGGGAAGGATGGGAGTAAGTTTTCGACTCAACCAATGTTGTTAGTGATTTGCAAGAATGTGGGTTGTTATATATATATATATATTTGTGTGTGTGTGTGTGTGTGTGTGCTTTGACACTGCTATGTTATTGTTATTTATTTTGCTTTGTTTGTTTGACAATTACAGCCCCCATGTTGTCTCCCGAGACCAGATTTTTCACAGTATGTTTACGAGGCAGACAGCGAATCAAGGGGAGATGCCAGCAATTTGAGATAAAAGTCGCTCGGAAAACCATGCAGGCACCATGCACCTTTAATGAAACTCCACTCTCCACAGCCAGCTCATTAAATTCATTAAATTCCTCTCATTTGAAGACAGAAATGTATACAAAAAAAGGAAATCACATGTATACAGACATTTACCTCTTCACATTATACCTAAACTACAACATACAGTAACTTTTCCAGTTTTTTCTGCATTCATAAATAATTTTTATATATATTTTTTACATATTCTTAGAGTTAAGATATACATGACTGGTAGATTTTTAAACTTCTAATGGCTTAATCTCTATTGCCCCATCCATTCATCCATCCATCCATCCATCCTTCACTTAGACCCACATCCTCAAAGACGGACATGGAATGAACAGGCCAACCAAGAAATCCATTCACGCCTATGAGACTTTCTATTCTTTCTGTTGTCCAAAGTACTCCTGAGCGACATTTTAGTCAGAATAAGGATTTGTTCTACAACTTGTGGCAAAGTGTTCTCCATCATGGCTGAAGGAGGGCATACAGGTAGGTATTGGAAGATGTCAAATTCATCTTGTGGTTTTGGCACTGCAATTGGTCGATCATGCTGCCCGCCTTGCACATCTGCCGTGTGATTGGCCAGCTGAACCATCACTCAGATGATTTGTTAGTCTGGTTGTCCATCTGGCACCATTGTACTATCTCATTGGACAGATGAGGCGCTCCTCTTTGGGCAGGGGCAGTGCCAGGCGGGGTCTCTCAGATGATTGGTTAGTCTGGTTGTCCATCTGGCACCCTTGCACCATCTCATTGGTCAGATGAGGCGCTCCTCTTTGGGCAGGGGCAGTGGCAGACGGGGTCTCTCAGATGATTTGTTAGTATGGTTGTCCATCTGGCCCCCTTGCACACTGATTGGTCAGATGAGGCGCTCCTCTTTGGGCAGGGGCAGTGCCAGGCGGGGTCTCTCTGCCCCCTGCTGCTGCTGGTGGCGGGCTTGTTTCTTCTCCTCCTGGCTGGGCTGGTAGCTGCCCTCTAGGTGGCGACGCTTGCGGAACGCACAGGTCAGCAGCGCCACAGCACTCAGGACCAGCAGGGCCACAGGCGCCAGCCACCCTCCCCACCGCACCCTTGGGACGGACACACACACACACACACACACACAGCATTTACATGTGCATCAAAAACACACACACACAAAAAAAAACAAACATCATTTGCATGTGCATCACAGACAGACAGAGAGACAGAGAGACAAACATACAGACAGACAGACAGACAGAGAGACAGACACACAGATAACACCAAGAACATTTACATGTGCATCTCACACAAACACCATTTACACAAACTTTAAGGCCCTCCATGAACAGCGCACAATTCAGCCACATTCAATGATGTTACTAACTAGTTAGTTAGCAACAGAAAATTGCATTGTGACAAACAAATTGTGACCAACAAACTGTGCATTCAGACCGAGACCGATTCAGGCGACATGGGCGACGGAAGTAATTGACTTTGTATGGAGACGGGGCGATTGCGGCTATTCATGTATAGAGACGGGTGATAATACTGCTGTTCATCCATATTCATGGTCTGGTGACTGTCTTCTGGGGCAGGTTTACATCGGTAAAGAGACAACCGACTAACAAGCGAAGCTGATTAGACGAGCTGTCCTATCGTTTCAAACCAGAACTGAATGCCCCCCCCCCCGCCCTATAATCGTGTCAGGTTAAAGAACCTCCAGACCATGAATACGGATGAACAGCAGTATTATGGGCGGACTATGTCAGGCTAGGCTTAAGTGCCATTTCAATGGCACCTACACTGCTCTGGTTCCAAGCCCTCTTTTGGGAAACAGACCCGCATATCCAATTCTAATTTATGCACACTGTACATTCCATGATCACATAAAGTTGCCATGGTATGGATTATGTACAGTATGCGTGTCTGCAGACAATGCAGTGAAATCTCTCGTCTAAATGATATTGAAGTCAAAGTCAAAGCAAATTTTATTGTCAATCAAACTTAGCAGCAGAACATTGCAGGCAGATTGAAATTGTGTTTCTCAAAACTCCAATTTACATACACATTTAAGAGAGAGGGAGAGAGCTGTTGACCATACACACACACACACACACACACACACACACACACACACATATACATAGAACAAGGCCAACATGCCAACAAACACACACACACACACACACACACACACACACACATACATAAAACAAGGCCAACATGCCAACACAAACACCCACACAGACACACACACACACACACACACAAGACAACTTACACAGTTAGCATAGTGTGTGTTCAGGCATCTGTTGTTCAGGGCTGATGCATCTCCCTGTGATGGGGGAGAAACACATTGGTCACCTCTAGTTAATGAATATCTGATAGGATTACATTCCTGATGCCTGAGCAATCAACAGCATGTATATGGACAATGTCTGTCTCTCTCTCTCTCTCTCACACACACACAAATACTCACTCACTCACTCAAACACACACACACACACACACACACACACACAGCAGGCATCTTCCATCCAATCACAGGCACGGGGGGGGGGGGGGGTGGTGGAGTGTGTGCTGGTAGGGATAAATAACCATGTTTGGGTAGAGATGAAACAGGAAAACAGCGAAAAGCAGTTCAGGATGTGTGTGGACCTGGTGGTGGTGGTGTGTGTGGCCGCTGTGACTCTCACTCTGCCCACTCTCTCAACATGTAGGCCTACCCCACTATAAGTAAACTTATATTTTCATTTTCTTTCTAAATACATGTGTGCATCATTTCACCTGTTCATATTTATGGTATGAGTGGTTATGAATTTCCGTGGTTCCCTTCCCAAAAGCAACTTTGTAATGCAATGCAATTTGTAATGAAATGCAATGTTCCATCCACTAAATTGCTAATGAACCCCACCTCCCTTCTGATTAAAAATCATCAGTAAACAATTGCAGGGCTGACCGTAAATAAAAATATGGAGCCTGAACTTTTTTCTCTTCCTGGGGAGGTGTTCATAATTGGGAGGTGTTATGTTTGTGACACACTTTTAGAACACTGCTTGGTTATGGGCAAATTCCATCATCTTAGGCTAGGAGGCAGTGGTGGCCGTGCAACAATGAACTTTTTAACTCAGAACTTGTAATTTATCAATCCCCATGAGTTCCAGGCAATTTATATAAGGGTACAACGAGAAGAGAACATTAAAATTCTGGTGTAATCCCACTTTAATCCCAGCTCTTTATATCTGTAGTCAAACTTCTTCTTTTTTTTTTTTCCAGTCATGCTGGCACACAAAATGTGACGATTGTTAACAGGGGCACTTTCTAGAAGTTGATTTTCATCTATACACATAAATAAGAGTTAAAATACATAGTGAATGAAATATCAGACTCGGAAGGCTAGTGTGTCATACCATGAATCAGGGAACCCGGGTTCGAGAATTCTCCTGTTCATCTCTCTCATTATATAAATAATACAAAATGATATATTTAAATAAATAAATAAATAAATAAATAAATAAATAATTCTCTGGGCCCCTTCAGTGCCAGGTCCTTAGAAGTCCATCCCCGTCCTGAGCAGCGCCACTGATTGTTAACTGAAAGATCAGTAACTAGTAATGTCCCAGTTGTGCAAACAGCAAGATGAGGCACTCAAGCACTCAGCTGCTGAATTTCTAAACTCAGAACCATCAAAGACTTGAATCAGTTTCATGCTCAGCCGATTCAGGTTTTTGGGGGATTCAGCCTACAATCTACTAAAGTTCCACAGCAGCAGCGGTTTTGGAGCAACCTTAGTGACTGTTATCAGTGGCATAAAAAAATGTGGATCTAACTGCATCCCCTGAGGAAATTAATGAATCTATGACAAAATCAACTAGAGTAAAGGGAGGAGGGGGGGCAAGTTGGTGAGTTAGTGAGTTAGTGAATGCATGAATGAATAAATGAATGAATGAATGATTTAGGTAGCCTACAGATAAAAAGATGGAGAGGCTGTGTGTCTGTGCCTGCGTGTTTTTGAGCGCACTAAAGGTTCACATACAAACCCAAAAGTTAATCATTCCACAGACCAAACATAGGCTACACAAGACAAGGCCACATTTCCACCTTACAGACATCCAATAATGTAGCCTAAATACCAACACAAACAAAGGCTATAGCAGTTCCAATGGCTGTTTTGCCCTTGTTCAGCATTGTATGCCACTAATGTCACTAACATTACTGATTTATCCTGAGCCACAGCGACTTTGTGAGCAGACTCTGTGGGTTTCCCCTCTCCTTTCTCGCTCAAAAACAATTTAACTTCCCCCTTTGAACTACTCTGCATCTCTAATCAACGAACACATCACTATCTAAACAAAGTGCCTTTCAATATGCTTTTCACATGCGGAACAAATTCCAGCAGCCTTTAACGTTAAACAAATATGACGGCGTAAATGCGTTGACGTTGGTAACCATTGCTTTGATTTCATGAAAATGTCATGGGTGAATAAAAACACCTGTTTTGTTGTTGTTGTTAATCATTAACCATAGCGCAAATTCGTCAGGTCCGTCTGACCATTTTGTGGATATTAGGAGATTAGTTTTCTGGTTGAAAAACATAAACCATTGCAATGCACTAAGATAACACCATCTGCGCTGACTAAGCTGCAAGGTGTTAAGGTTGACTGGAATGTAACGTTACGTTGTAGACTTAAGTAATGCGGTCCTTCAGG
>JAODXP020000033.1:29267851-29315351 GCA_027497455.2 Sardinella longiceps | reverse complement strand
TGTTCCAAATTTATTCATTCCACTTTTTATGTGTTGCAATCAGCAGGCTCGTACAAAACTGGGATGTACTTGAATTACACTGAGCGTTGACTTTAAAGGGCAACTTCAGTCATTTTCAACAAGAGCTCTATTGCTCAAGCTACTTGAGATTAGTAGGGCTGTAACGATATTGTATTGAATCGAGAAATCGTGATACGCAGAGTCACAATACTGTATCGTGATACAAGAGGGCTGTACAAGAAGTGTATTTTTAAATTACTCAAAAGCGTTAATAGCACAAACGAAAATATTTGCAGCACAAACCAGCACAAACGCAGCACAAACGAATTGCAGTGTTATTTCAGCATTTTGGGTTTGAGGGGGGGGCCAACTTCACACAGCTCTTTCCCAACCTTTGTCTGTTGGGGAGAGATAGATGATTTTGCACAAATCTTGCTCTGAGTTGTCCAGTAATGTCCAGTAGGCATACATCAGGCCAACAGAAACAGCTTCAGTCTGGTCCGAATGTAATGTTTACAATAATCTACTGTACAAACACTCTACTAGTATGCCTGGGTTAAAAAAGTAAATAATTCAGTTCATGCCTCATTTGACTTTTATCCTGACACACACCACCATAAACTTTTTTTTTTTTTGCTTTTTTGCTTTTTGCAGAGCCTTAAAGAGAACCTATGCAGGATCCGGTGGCGTCATCCAGTAAGCTAACAACCAAACAAAGCAGTTATTAAGCGTTTCTGCCAATAATCCTCCATTTAGAATTGCATAGTCAATGGTGAACGCCGCTAACAAAATGTATCGCCAGTTGAATGCGCTGAGAAGTCACAAATCGCGTTGTAATTCAAACAGTAAACTCTGGCTAAGTCACGTGACCTAGCTTGCTTGCTAACCAAAACTTACGATAGCCGGGACGCGCTCCCTGATCTTGCATAAGCGGTATCTGCCTCTAGGAGGGTCGGACAATCTCGTGAAGGGACTCGTTTTACTCCGGAACATGTCATTTATCAAGTCTAGTGAGTTCTAGGCAATTTACATAAAGGTGTAATGAATAGGAATAGGAATAATCAATGCGCCACAACTCCTCTCTAAAACCGCCTCATCTCATCACAATCTTCGGTCTAAATTGGCCTTTAGGCCCACCACCACTGTTCTTGGCAGAGCCTACCTGTAGCATTTGCAGCAGTCACAGCCGCACAGAGAGAGAGAGAGAGAGAGAGAGAGAGTGTGTGTTTGTCAGGGGGCTGGGGGTCAAGGCGAGTGTTTACATGTGTTAATCACTCAGATGGCCTTTCCTGAATCTAGTGTCACACATATTCATAATGTTTAATAACTACTTAAGGGTAACATCTTCCCTTTCATTTTGACTCCGATGAAACCTAATTGAACTTGAAAATGAGAGTAAAATCCTCACACATTTTTGATCTAGGGCATCAAGTGTTTTTTTTTTTTTTTTTTTCTAAAACGCTAAAAATTTTAATTCATTTTCAGAATAATTTTTTTACATTTTGTTTTTTGAGATATATCAGAGATATATCAGTGGATCTACATCAAGGTTGATTTTACCTTATTTATTTCTACATAAGAAAATCTATATAATTGAGATTTTGTCAATAATTACTGAAATGAAATTAATTAATTAAAAAACATAACTTTTAAATTTTACATTTTTACTGTTTTGTTTTTGTTGATTTTTTTTTTTTTTTTAAGTTTGGGTTGAGTGCAAACCCATCAGGTCAAAATGCTGGGGCCTCATTTATAAAATTTTGTGCAGGATGTATGGCAGAAGATGGCATGAGCACGAACCTCAGTACTGGCGTGCACACATAAATATTTTTGATGCTACTCCAAACTTTCGTTTTACAATGTGATATCAATATTAATTGAGGGCATTTCACTGAGTATATGCAATTATTGGTGTGGCTTGAGGTATGCATAGATACCACAAAATTAGAGTGGGTTGTGATTTTGAAAGGGGATTTGGCGTGGAAATTGTGTGCACATTTTATGAATCAGTATATTTCTGTGTGCATGCACATTCCGAGTTTTGTTTCTTCTGCGCAACGTTTTATAAAATACTACCTTCATTGTACTTGCATTGCAGCAATGCAAACTACAGGAAGGTCCAACGGCTTCCCTTTCATTTTGACTGATGAAACCTAGTCGAACTTGAAATCTAGTCAAACTCTCACACATTTTTGATGTGGGGTAATTTTGTATGTTTTACATGTTTGGGTTGATTTTACTTTACGTAAAATACGATATATATATATATATATATATATATATATATATATATATATATATACAGTATATATATATTTGGTCAATCAAAACAATTAAACATGTCTTGAATATTTCCAAAAATGGATTTATAGCGTTTTGTGAAATATATATATTCACATTCTGAGGTCCATGCGTAAACCATCTTCTGGTCCTTGCTCAGTAACCTTCTAAGAAAGGATGACTGTCAGGAGGGAGAGTAGTGACTTAGCATAACAACTACAGGCCACCCATAGGTGTGTCTTCCTCTCTGTGCAGCAGCGATAGATGACTTTGCATGCTAGTACTGCGTCCTGACCTGCACCAAGAGGCAGAAAGAACAGCCACAATGGGAACCACAACAGCAGCAATGAAGAAATACCACAATGGCTGATTCTCAATGGCCACCCTACGAACCCTAAGAACCTTCAAAGGCTTAACTGGCATGAATTGGTCAATCACAAGGCAGACTCATTCTAAATGAAGTCTTTGAGGGTTCAGTGATTAGCGATTAGTGGGGACATTGAGATTCAGCTAATCATCCCCGGGGCGACAAACCAAGTTTATTTTGACAATACAGACAACATAAACAACACTTCAACAGATACATCTTGTTCGCAAAGTTCTGAGAATGTAAACTACAAAAAACATACAGTATATGCATGATGCCAATGCAGACATGCACACATATATACTCCCCCTCCACACACACACACACACACACACACACACACACACACACACACACACACAATCAATCAATCACAGGCACAACAAATAACATATAGGCTACATAATGCCATAGCAGGCATGCACATATACACCCCCCCTCCCCCCTCCAACACACACACACACCTCCCATCCCTCTGCAGATCAGATCAAAACTGAAGTACGCTTGCCCAATCATGCATATGATTCTGCAGGGTTGAGTGTGGTTTTGAAGCAATAAGAGGTGAGTGTGTGTGTGTGTGTGTGTGTGTGTGAGGGGGGTGGGGGGGGGGGGGGGGAGTGTGTGTGCTGGTAGTGATAAATAACCATGTTTGGGTAGAGATGAAACAAAAGCAGTCCAGGATGCATGTGGACCTGGTGGTGGTGGTGTGTGTGACCGCTGTGGCTCTCACTCTGCCCACTCTCTCAACCTGTACCCCACTGTGAGTAAATTATATTTTCATTTTCTTTCTAAATATATGCTCATCATTTATGAGTAGTAGTGGTAGTAGTTTCATCATCATTTATGAGTTTCCGTGGTTCCTTTCCCAAAAGCAACTTTGTAATGCAATGCAATTTGTAATGAAATGCAATTTCCCATCCACTAAATTGCTAATGAATCCCTACTCCCTACTGATTGAAAATTGTCAATAAACAATTGCAGGGCTCACCGTAAATAAAAATATGAAGCCTGATCTTTTTTTCTCTTCCTGGGGAGGTGTTCATAAGTGGAAGGTGTTATGTTTGTGACACACTTTTGGAATACTGCTTGGTTATGGGCAAATTCCATCATCTTAGGCTAGGAGGCAGTGGTGGCCGTGCAACGATGAACTTTTTAACTCAGAACTTGTCATTTATCAATCCCCATGAGTTCCAGGCAATTTATATAAGGGTACAAGGAGAAGAGATTATTGAAATTCTGGTGTAACCCCAGTCTAATCTCAACTCTTTATATCTGTAGTCAAACATTTTTTTCAGTCATGCTGGTACACCTAAAATCAGGCACGGTGCCTGAATACTATCAAGCCAACTATTATTTTCTGTTTTCGGAAAAAAATATTTTCTGTCTTATTTTCTGTCTTCTGTAGGCTACACAATAACGTTAAAATTGAAAAAAAAAACTCCAACTCGTTTGAAATGATTTAATATCACACAGGTCGAGCAGTCAGTTTTGGAAACCAACTCACCCACTCGATACACAAGATAGACTAGCCTACCCACATCAAACAAAATCTTACCTGACATATCTTTTTATGCAAGCACAAGACGAATCCAGGTAGGCTTAGGCTACTGTAGGCTACTTCAACAAACGATGGAATTTGTCTCTGTTAACTAGACTTTGGTGTCACACTCACGGAGCCATAACGCACTCAGCTTCTTGTTCACGGAAAAAGCCAGTTAGTTGGTTGCGATCGTAAAAGTTACCTGGGGTTCGTTCAACGGCACATTGTTACGCACCGGTGTGTTGCGTTAGCCTAATTGAATGATAAGTTTGCCCGTTACGCTCCACACTGGTGCGCAACATGCTTCTGAGGTAGTTCACTCTCGTTTGATGGGTGTGTCAGAGGTGTTCACCAATGAGCATCTAGGTGTATCGGAAGCTCTGAGATTTAAAGCGCTAGTGCTAAATATAACACAAATTCATGTTGTGTTGGATTGTCCTCTGGTGACAGCAAAAGCAGTGGTAATATCATTTTGTAGCATTCCTAACAATGATACATACCTATTAAACACCATACTAATGGCGATCCCATTGAAATGCATTGGTACATGCCTCCAAGCCCAATAACCAAGGACAGGCTAGGCCAAAAACTTTGAAATAGCATTTGCCATATAGGTCTTAAATATCTAAACATGCAAAAACCAAATGAGTATGTTTATTACTATGAAAATATGGATTTTTGGGGAGAGGAGACTCGCCCCCATTGAAAACCATTATAATATCGGATATATATAATATACCCTACACTCCCTTGAAATGCTTAAGTATACCATCTAAGGGTGTGGAGGGCATTTTTAGGACCTAGTGTACCCAACCATGGAGGTTAAAAAAGGATCTATGAAGAAATTCTATGATTTTTTGATACTTGACATAACAGCCTATTAATTTCCATTCACTGAATTATGACCCTTTAAGGACATCTCAACCGTTTGGTAGAGCATATTTTCACAAAATTATTAAATACCCAAAACATGTGTATTTTTGCATGAAAATGAACATGTGTGCTCTATGGACTGTTTTTAACAATATTAAACAGGAAAAAACTCCTATACTTGGAAAATATGGAAAAATTAGTAAAATGGCTGATTTTATGAAATTCCGTATTTTGAAATCATACAAACTAAAATGGCATGGCTTTAAAAAACATAGAGCTACCGAGCAAGTTTTTTGTATTCAATATATAGTATCCAAGTAGTATAGATGATTCCATGTGATTTAATTAAGGATGGTATGGTTTCTATCAAAATATGATGAGTTAAAAGTTGCTCTACCAAACGGTTGAGCAAACCTATAAAGGGTTAAACTACTGAGGTTGTTGTCAAGTTCAGCTATTTCCTTGTCTGCCACCACGTGCAGAATGGCCCTCCAGGCTTCCATTGTTGCTGCACTGACGTGACACAACAGTATGTTCAGCCCGACGTCGTTTGCGTTGGGTTCAACGTTATGCTCCGTTACGGCAGTTTTGAATAGCCTCCTGTATAGGCTACTTTCCCGTGCCAGCAGAGACACGTGATGTGTTTCGACGAATCAGGTCGATGCATTCGCTTCCTGAGGCTTGCGACTACCTGAGAAAGCCATGCCCGTCAGAGGGAAAAAATCATAGGCTACCTTTCGTACCTGAAGTCCTTTTGCAGGAGTTGGCCTACACACACACACACACACACACACACACACACACACACACACAACATTGTCATGTCTCCTAGTTGGCCACTGACTTTCCAACTTTGACCCCTCTCAGCTATGTGATGATGGCTCCTAACCTGCTGAGAGTGGGCACCCCAGAGAAGGTGTTTGTGGAGGCCCAGGATTATTCTGGAGCTGATATACGTGTGGAGATCACAGTGATGAACCACCCCAAGAAGAATATAAAGTTGAACAGTAACCCTACAATCGTCACCCTGACCAAAGCCAACAATTACATGATGCTGGCAGACATCACGGTACGGCATTAGACCTCCTTCCAACGACCTTATTCTCTCCTTATTCTTTCCAATCCTCTCCATTCTTTTTTTTTCTCACTCAGTATAATCTCAATCAGTAGGCTACAATCTTTCACATTCAGTATGACCTACTTCTCACTTTTTTCATATTTATTTTTCATATACTTTTATTTTTACCCCTAAGTCCTTAATCCCATCCGGAGTAATTACCTGATGATGGCCTAATGACCAAAATGTTGAAATAAATATGTTTTACCTGCGTACTGGACAGTGTGGGGAAGTCTACATTCCCCGTTACCTCCAATGCATTTTTTTTAAAAAACCTGGACAGTGTAGGGAAGTCTACATTCCCCGTTACCTCCAATGCATTTTTTTTTAAAAAAACCTGGACAGTGTAGGGATGTCTACATTCCCCGTTACCTCCAATGCATTTTTTTTTAAACTGGACAGTGTAGGTAAGGGGTTTCACACTGAACGCGCTTTTCCGCTTGTAGCGAGTATTCTGAAAATGAGTGACAAAAACATGCGAGTCGAAAAGTAAATGTACGTCTTGTTGCTATGACGGCTAGATTTGGCTAAACTGCTAACTCCCGACTTAGCATGACTGGCAGCTAGGCAGGCCCATTGTTGAAGAAACGCGACCTCAAAAGTTAAACTATTTTCAACTTGAGCGCTTGCTTATCGCTTGCGTTTTACTTGCGCTTTTTACGCGGCGCGTAGCAACGGTCAAGTCGCATCGTTCCATGGAAACAATTGAAATCGAGCGCCTGGAGGTGAAAAAGCGTGTCAGTGTGAACGGGCTCTAAGTCTACATTCCCTGTTACCTCCAATGCATTTTTTTTAAAGGTGTGCAAAGGCATTTATCATCTTTGATGTGATCATGAAATACAAATCCCCCTTTTTATTTTGAACCCTTCATCTTAACTCTCTCAAGAGAGTGGGGCTACTGTTTTCAGCCAATTTACTGGCATCAACCCCCATCAATAGGTCGACTGTTAACACCCGGCCCGTCAGTCAATATCTGAAAACCAATGTGGTCCATCAGCCAAAATAATTGCCCACCCCTGAATTAGATGCAAAATCTTTTGTTTAACTTCCATCTCTTCCCTGTCTCTCACACACTCTCAGATCTCCAACAAAGAGGGATACTTTGAGGACGACAGCAGAGTGAACCAGTATGTCTACCTGCAAGCTCATTTCCCGAGCAAGAAGCTAGAGAAAGTGGTCCTGGTGTCTTTCCAGGCTGGGTACATCTTTGTGCAGACAGACAAGACCATATACACACCTTCCAGCACAGGTAAGACAAGACCATACACACACACACACACACACACACACACACACACACACACACACACACACACACACACACACACACACACACACACATCAGCTCCATCTCTGATTAGGGGGGAGGAGATAGAGATGGTGACAGAGTATAAATATCTTGGTCTTATTATGGATGATAAATTAACTTGGGATCAATGTGCTGATGCTGTTTTTAAAAAGGGCCAACAGTGCTTATATTTTCTGAGGAAGCTTAATTATTTGGTAACACTTTACTTGAAGGGTGAGTACATAACACATTCATAGCAGCTTTCATAAAATGCTCACAAAACATTCATGACTGTTTCATAAGACATGACTCCACCTTCATACCCAACCCTTCATAAATGTGGAAGATAGAATGTTGATAACCTATCAAAATAAAAGTCCAGTGGTCTCAAAGCAGCACTACCATTTATGTTTGTCACCCGATCATGTCACACCTGAATATTTCATGAATATCTTATGAAGTCTACTTCAAATGTCACTTTGAGCTGACCAGTATTTGTGGACCCTGATGTATCTGATATTACATAATGGTAACAGATTTAATAAAAATAATGCTTACTCCTGTCCAATGGTCTCAAAGAAGCATTAAAGTGATTATGAATACTTCGCAACCTGTATAGTAAAGTGACATTTATAGTAGACTTCCTAAGATATTCATGAAATATTCAGATGTGACATGATCAGGTAATGAACATAAATGGCCACTGGACTTTTAATTTTGATAGGTTATCAGCATTCTAACTTTCACATTTATGAAGGCTTGCATATGAAGGTGGAGTCATGTCTTATGAAACAGTCATGAATGCTTTGTGAGCATTTTAAGAAAGCTGCTATGAATGTGTTATGTACTCACCCGTCAAGTAAAGTGTTACCAATTATTTTAATGTTGAGCACAAACTTTGGACTATGTTTTATAAGTCCTTTATTGAGAGTGTTTTATCATATTGCATTGTATGTTGGTATGGACATTCCAAAATCACCCATAGGAACAAGTTGGGAAAGATTATCAAAACCTGTGGAAAAATTATTGGTCAACAACAGGCAGACCTGTACCAACTCTATCTTACCAGACTAGCACAGAAGGCAGACAAAGTTTGCATGGATGTAGCCCATCCACTTTCAGGGGAATTTAAGCCACTCCCATCTGGGCGTAGATTCAGATACCCCAATGTTAGAACCAACAGGGCCAAAAAATCATTTATTCCTATGGCTATAACACAATTAAATAAAATGTGGGCAGAGGTAAGATTTGAAGAATTGCGGTAGCACTGTCCAGTATTTTGGTTTATAACAGCTGGCCTTGGGCAAGTGAAATAGGCTTTTTATTTATTATTTATTATGCATTGTGGTTTTTATGATGTACGCATGTGAAGTAAGAGATGATTACTTTTTTGTGTTGTGGATTGTGTAGTGTGTATTGAGTGAGTGAGTGATCCTGTGGATGTCTGGTTGTCTGTCTGGTCTATGTCTTGTCTTCTTATCTGTCCCATCACTGTGCTGTATTGTACGACAAATTGCCCTTCGGGGACAATAAAGTTTTCTAATCTAATCTAATCTAATCACACACACACACACACACACACACACCTTCAAGCACAGGTAAGACAGGTCATATACACACACACACACACACACACACACACACACACACACACACACACACACACACACACACACACACACCTTCAAACACAGGTAAGGTCACAGAGGCTTCACAGGTGTGGGAAGATGTTATGTGGTGGTGATGGTGATGGTAATATATATTTTTTTTTAGTAGTAGTAATGGTAGTCGTACAACATAAGTATAGTAGTAGTAGTTGTAGTAGTAGTAGTAGTAGTAGGCCTAGTAGTAGTTGTTGTAGTAGTAGTAGTAGTAGTAGTAGTAGCAGCAGTAATAGTATTTTCTTTTGTTTCATAAATGCAAAAATGGATGTGGATTTTTTTTTTATTCAGTTAGTAGGCCTATACATTGGAGTTATTACTGTAAACAAATAAGCATAGACAACAAGGTTCACAAAATATAATTAATTGACATTCAGCATGCTTGTCTGTTTGTTGTATGATTGACTATCACTTTAGGTAAGCTGTTATAATCATGTACATCCCTCACTGGGTCATATGTGTGTTACATTTTTGTTGTTGTTGTTGTTTATTTGTTTGTATTTCTAGTTATGTACAGGCTGTTCTCACTCAATCCTGCCCTGCACCCTGTAGAGAGTGGCATTTCTGTGGAGATCATGGTACAGTATGTGTGTGTGTGTGTGTGTGTGTGTGTGTGTGTGTGTGTGTGTGTGTGTGTGTGTGTGTGTGTGTGTGTGTGCTGTGTGTGTGTGTGTGTGTGTGTGTGTGTGTGTGTGTGTGTGTGTGTGTGTGTGTGTGTGTGTGTGTGTGTGTGTCTGTCTGTCTGTCTGATATTGTTAATATTTAACCCTCCAAGACACTAGGAAACAAATCTATTTATTTATTCGTTTGTCTGTTTAAGGAGCCATGTTGTTGGTCTCTATGTGGCTCAGTGATCTCTCTCTCTCTCTCTCTCTCTCTCTCTCTCTCTCTCTCTCTCTCTCTCTCTCTGTGTGTGTGTGTGATATTGAGATGAATGAAGATAAACAAACCATAAACAAACAAAAATGTTTTTCAGCTTGTTGTGATATTCTGCTTCTTCAGACCCCAGATGGAATAGCAGTCAGCAAAGAGGTCATATTTCCAAGAAAGGGAATCAAGTCCGCAGAATACAAGCTTAATGAACTCGTCAGGTAAGATGTTTACAGATGAATCATGGATTTAACCCCATTCATGAGTAATAACCAAGGGTTTCTTTGTCATAAGAATGAGTAAAGTTGGTTATCAACTTTATTTTTGTGTATCAAGGCTTTCGTTATAAATTACATTTTGTTTGTCAAAATAAAAGATAAACCAAGGCAGGCAGAAAAAAACAGAATTTTGAAAACAAAAAATCCTGATCCTGAAAATGTGGAATTGTTGAATACAAAGAGGGTACACACTGTAGCCTATAATAATATCATACCGTATATGATTTCATAATTAAGAAATATTATTCATATTAATATTGACCCCATTAATACCATCAAATTTTGTTGAAGCTTTGGAACGTGGAAGCTGGTTACGAGGTTTGTTGCAACACCTCAGAGGAACTTCACCGCAGAGTTTGAGGTCAAAGAATACGGTATGGTGCCACCTGGTGGACAAGTCAATACACAGCACTCTCTTTGGCAACCATGACGGTTAAGAAATGAAATTTGTTCATTCTTGTATTTGTTTGTTTGTTTGTTTGTTTTTCGTTAAAACTAAATGTTGCATGCATGTTCTGTCTCTTTCTTTCTTTCCTTCTTTCTTTCTTCCTTCCTTCCCTCTGTTAAAATAGTGCTGCCAAGTTTTGAAGTGACACTGCATCCAGGGGAAGCCTTCTTCTATGTTGATGACAAAGACATGACAGTTGACATTGTTGCCAGGTGAGTGGCATACGAAAAGGGCATTACCCACATTTAAATCCAGCTTTTGAGTCAGTATAGTGTTTTTTCCTCCTTTAAAAACTTCTTTGTGTTTGTGTAAGGTATTTGTATGGGAAAGAGGTGACCGGGACTGGCTTTGTGGCGTTTGGAGTGATGACCACAAATAATGAGAAAAGGAGCTTGGCAGGGTCAATACAGAGAGTAGAGGTAAGCACAGTTAAATTAAACAATTCTGGTTTCAGACTGGTTTACTACCATTTTATATGTGTTAAAATATTTTTGTTCAAAATTTTGATATATGGACTTACATGGTTCTTCGTTGCAAGGCCTCAATTGTTTAATATAATTAATACAAATATATTAATGTTAAAATTAAGTTTACGTCTAGCTTCAGTAATCCCTTTTCTTACTAGGCTATGCATTCCTCTGATGCATCGATCAGAAGTCCAAAAAGTGGAAACATGAAACAATTACTCATCTCTGTACGATACTATTGACACTCTTACAGATACGTAATGGCAAAGGCCAGGCTAAACTGAAGAGGGAGCACATCACACAGACCTTCCCCAAAATCGACGAGCTGGTCGGCTCCACAATCTATGTGTCTGTTAGTGTCCTTACTGAGACCGGTAAATATTTGTGTGTGTGTGTGTGTGTGTGTGTCTCTCTATGTATATGTAAGTGTGTGCATAGCATTTTTTATATCTGTGTGTGTGTGTGTATGTGCATAGCCCTGTGTATATAAATTTGCCTGATTGCCTTATGGTTACCCCACATATCCAGGAAGTGAGATGGTGGAAGCTCAGAAGAGAGGCATACCGATAGTCACGTCCCCATACACTATCCACTTCAAGAGGACCCCCAAATACTTCAAGCAAGGGATGCCCTTTGATGTTTCGGTATGTTAACATTGATATATGTTCACATACAGTATATATTAGTTACCCGCATATCCTGGTCAAATGCCCACGTACTGGAATTAAATACTAAATACTGAAGAAAAGAAATAACTAAGTCCATCAAGCCCCACAGTCAAATCATTTTAATGTTGCATCATGTCATGTTCATGACGTGTGTCATGTTGAGGGTCTCAAGTACACTTACCTGTCCCCCAACAGGTGTATGTGACCAATCCAGACAACACTCCAGCAGACAAGGTTGATGTGGAGGTGACGTCTGCTGGTCAGAGTGTGCCGAGTTCTACTCGTTCCAATGGCATGGCCAAAGCCACCATCAATACCCAGGGTGGAGCTGCACAACTGCCAATCACTGTGAGTCTGTTGGGGAAAACAATACAATACAGTGACTGTAGTTTGATTTGATTTTGCTTGAATAACATTTCTCCGAACTCCTGAATAACATTTCTTCTTTTTTTTTAAGAAAAAAAAATATGTATTCAATTAAATTTTATTTGTAGAGCGCTCAAATACAGTGCATTTGTCTCACGGCGCTTTACAGACAGTACGGGAAGCATCCATGAGAAACAGGGTCAAGGAAAAACTCCCTACACTTTGCTAGTAATTCATTTCTAGGAAGAAACCTTGGGCAGATCCACGCCTCATGGACTCAGCCTACCTGCCTGAGGCAATTAATCGCACATTTTCCCTGATTAATCGCGATTAATCGTATTGTTTTACGCAAAAGCCATCTATGAATTCAAAAGTAGTGTAGGCTAAAATGTATTTTAAAGGAATATTCCACCTTGAGTTAAAAGCATTTTGGTCTCAGTGCATGGGTTTTCCTGGCCTGGCAACCCAATTTTACCTTTAGTTTAGGCACTGGAAAGTAAAGTTGCTAACTGGCAATCCAGTGCCTAGGCCTATGCTAAGCTACAGTTAAAATAAAGCTTAAATTGGGATTGCCTGACAGATCAATTATTTCTAAATGTAGAAAGACATTAACACCATATGCGTCTGATTCTGTGTAGGTTTAACGTTACTGAGTCTGACGTCTTTCATAACACTGCAGCCCATCTAAATAGGCTATCAACTTTGAAACGGACTTCCATAAGGTTCTCCTCTTCCATGAAATAATGTTATTTAGGTCAAACGGTGATCTGAAACCCGATTTTGTTTACCTATAGCCCGAATGAGATGCGCGGCGGCAAATAGCCTATACGTCTTAGATTCTGTTACCTGTTAGGTTAAACGGGATGAGTCGTTTTCCACAACACTGCAGCCCATATAACTAGGCAATTCATTTTGATATGGTGTCTTCTCCCTCCCACCGTCTTCCCAAGACTCATACCACCAATCAATGAACTCACTGAATGAACTGTAGGTAAAGGTAGCCTTTCTTTCCGGTTATTGCAAGCGCGGCAGCAGCGCTACAAGGAAGGTAATTGAAACTGCGCTAACGTGCGATAAAATAATTAATCGCGTTAATTAATTTCTGCGTTAACGCGATAATAACGTGTTAACTTGCCCAGCCCTAATATATATATATATATAGCAGCCCAGCCCCAATATATATATGTTTGTACTACATTTACAGTAAGACAATAATATAATTGTGTCCATTTTGTCCAATTATCCATTTTGAGTTTGCTGAGGCCCCCTATTAGTATTTCCCCAACTGTTTTCACTTCTGCTTATCATTTCTAAAAAATTTCTACACATTTTCAGAACAATGATTTATGTGGAATCCACACTGGAGCTGGTTTTAAAGGTTGTGGGTTCCTGGATTCGATTCTGAACAACTGTTCAGTCAGCTGCTGAACACATACAACAAAAGAAGAAGTTCACTTGTGTCCATTTATCAATTTCCTGAAATGCCTGAGAGATGTTTGTTTATAATTTAAAGGTTAAGACCAAGGACCCTCGCCTTAAAGATGCCCAGCAGGCAAGAAAGGCCATGACAGCGATTCCTTATCAGACTAAGGGCGGCTCGAAGAACTACCTGCACATTGGTGTGGATGCTGCAGAGTTGACCATTGGGGATCAGCTGAAGATCAACCTGAATCTGGGTGCAAGCCCTGGAGCACAGAATAATGACTTCACATATCTAGTATATACATTTGTTTGTTTGTTTTTATGTCATCTGCACCACACAAACAGGCGCACACACGCACACACACACGCACACACACACACATTCCTCACAAAATCCATAAACTAGGGTTTGGACATGGGTATTGTATGTAGTCTTCAAAAGTTATACACAAGGGTGCATATTAAATTCTGTCTCCAACAGATCCTGAACAAAGGACAGCTTGTGCAGGCTAAGAGGTTCAAAAGGGAGGGCCATGCCCTGGTGACTTTGTCCTTGACTGTGACCAAGGACATGGTCCCCTCCTTCCGTATTGTGGCGTACTACCATGTGGGCTCATCTGAGGTGGTGTCTGACTCAGTCTGGGTGGACGTCAAGGACACTTGCATGGGAACGGTAAATGGAGAATCCACAATAGGCACAATCATCTTTGTCTTAGCCTTTAATTTGTTCACAAAGCTCTCTCTCTCTCTCTCTCTCTCTCTCTCTCTCTCTCTCTCTCTCTCTCTCTCTCTCTCTCTCTCTCTCTCCTGCATGGGAACGGTTAGAACATACCTGGACAAACTAAGGCCCAGGGGCCATATGCGGCCCGCGGAGCTATTTAATGCGGCCCGCAGAGCTTTCCCTAAATGAAATAATTTCTCATTTAGTCATGGTGACTTACAGTAGATTATAGGCCTTATTTATCAAATGTGTTGTAAGATCATGAAATGCAAATTTAAACCTGCATATTAACATGTCCTCTGAAGAAAGTGAGGCTAATGGCTTGAGACTTGCCAATTTATGGACATCGGTCGGTTAACTCGGCCCGGTCCGACCCGGCCCGTTAGTCAAAATCTAAAAGCCAATGTGGCCCCTTGGCCAAAATAATTGCCCACCCCTGGGTTAGAATCATTTCTTCCTTTTTTCTTTTTTTTTTCAAACTTAGGTTCTCCGCACACCGGCTTTAGCATAGTGCAATACATTCTACTTCAGTCTTTTAGTTACAACCTGGCAGTACAGTGCTAAACCAAAGTCCTTCTAAGGCAAGTCCGTTCACTCTGCAGCCATCTTGGAGACGCTTTCGGGGAGTTATTTTGACTTAGAAAGTGCAAGGCCCTATCTAAATGAATGGGGAGATTCAGATGAGCAGGTTGCATGCAATTGACAAGCACACTGTTTGAATCCTCGTTTAAATTAATTGAATGGTATCAATATTGTCACGGACGTTGCCCAAATAGCGCTTAAAAAGACTTATTCTAAACACCAATTGCTCACTGCGTCTGCGCAGACATCCGCCACATGGCTATGACAGAGGGAATAAACAAAAGGTAAGCATCCATCATGATGCTTCAAACAACACGATTGGTTCTTTTCACTGCGAGGCAGGACTTCCCGTTTCTGAAGTCAGCCATCTTCGCGTAACAAACTTTCCCAATGCATTTCAAAGAGGCAATACAGTGAGTGCTGGGTCTCCTCCTATAATAGTCTCTGGCTGAACTCTGCCGTTGCTGCCTGTTGATTGCAATTCAAGTTTATATTGTAAGAGCTATGCTATGTTATCTGCAAGCCTGCAGTTTGACGCCATTCTGCGGAGGAAAACAAAATTGTTGAATTTGAAAGTACTCTGAAAAGTACGGAGGCCTTTTATTTACAGTATACACTATACACTATAAGTGTTTTCCTTGTAGATTAGAATCCTCTTATACTGTACGTGTCACAGTAGTGATCCTAATTCAGAGACCCCCCCACCCCAACCCTTTTTCTTCTTTTAGCTGAAAGTGGAGGCATCAAAATCTGTTGCTGTCTACTCCCCTCGTCAGAAATTCAGTCTGAAGATCACTGGAGACCCTGAAGCCAGAGTGGGTCTGGTTGCCGTGGATAAGGGAGTCTACGTCCTCAACAACAAGCACAGACTCACACAGACCAAGGTTTCAACACTTTTTTTTCTATCAAGTTGTTTTCAGACCAGCCACCCTGGTGTGAGATGCCGGTTCAAGCACCAGTTACACCAGGAACTGGCAAACCTGAACAGTTCAAGTTCAAGTTTACTTGGTGCCCATTGGGAACGTTGGGTTCCTGAAGGTTCTGATTGTCAGGGGTGAACATGTCAGCCGGTTCAAGATTAAGTGTAAGAACCAGCTGCGGCAAAGTACAAACAAATCAGGCTAAATCAATTAAATTTGAGTTACTGTTAATAAAGTTGATATTCTTTTACAAATCTTTTGACAGAAATTTGAAATGTTGCTAAATACCTTTGGTAAGCTGCAGAGATACACAATACACTGGCTATGAACACAAAGAGAGAGTAGACCAGTAACAGCTGTGGCAGTCTATATTACCTCAAAGCTTTTAAAAGGTTTTGGAGGTGCATTTCAGGCCCCAAAAGGGATTGACGGTGCTTAAGAGATAATGTCACATTAAAGGGCAACTTCAGTCATTTTCAACAAGGGCTCTATTGCTCAAGCTACTTGAGATTAGCCAATACTGAAGGTGCAAGACATTTTGGTCCAACCATATAGGTTTCCTTGAACAGAGAATATTCACTTACAATTGGCCCAATGGGGCAGAATTTTGAACTGTATTTTTAACATCTTAACATACTCCAAATGTCACCACAAAAACTATGAAGTATCAACAGACATCCTATACACAGAACTGTATTGTGTATGACTACAAATGGCTCAAAAATTGTTAAAACTGTGTGTTTATGCAAACATTGTTTGTTTACAAAACGGTTTTGTGAAATTGAAATTGAACTGTAAAACACACAATCAGGGTCCCACATTTCAATGGAAACAGTTCCATGTTGAGTACTTTATGGTACAAATTGCATTGTTCCTTTTCTTTTTTTTGCTTTGTGAATCAAGCCTCTGGAACAGTGGTTTTTATGTGTTTGATGTCTTTAATGTCTATGAACCAACCAGATTTGGGATGTTATTGAGAAGTACGACACAGGCTGCACGGCAGGCAGTGGTAAGGACAGCATGGGGGTCTTCTTTGATGCCGGACTTGTCTTTGCTTCAAACACTGCAGGAAGCACAGCTTCTCGCCAAGGTACATATCCCCATCATACAAATATCAACATAGCCTACCACACACAGATCATTTACTGTAACTCTATGAAGACTATATTCTGATATTGAGGACATAGGTGGTTCTAGACAGGGGCCAACGGGAGAAGTGACCCTGGCCCCTGTTGTGGCCCCTGTGCTGACCAGATAATAAAATTATTAATTTCTCATAAGCGCTGTAAGAAAGACTGCAAAATCTGACTGAGTACCAAATACAACACTCAGCAAGAATTAATTGTTATGGGAAGTTATCTAACAACTTGTTAAAATGCACCAGATTGCAGGAAATAGCAAATTATTTTTTCAAAGATTTCTTGGGGGAGGACCCCCAAACACTCCTACTACCTAACTAAATCATACACATTAAATATGTGTATTAAATTATTCCATATTCTTGATTGATAAGATTGACAGTATTTTGAAGGTCATCATTTGATGCTGAAGTTTATTTCAGTGGTAGCCTATGTCAGGGCCAGGGCTAGCCATTTGGGTGCCCTAAGCACAAATGCTTGGTGGTGCATATGTTTGCAGATTAACATGACTAAGATATATTTCATGTAGAGGCTATCATTACTAGTAGCCTATAGTGATGATTTTTCACAACCCAGATTTTTGGTGCCCCCCAAGGCATTACCTGTGTGTGCGGAGCACCGGCACTGGCCTACGTTTTGTAGCCTATATGTGCCCCCTTGAAAAAAACTCTGGCCCCACCTCGGCCCCCCTTGTAAATTTGGTCTAGAACCGCCACTGATTGAGGACATTTAGCCCTATTTCTATAGCCTGACAAGGCCGACTATAACATAAAATGTATAGTCTGGTCATGATGGATAGATCCTAGGGGCGGAATCTTTCAAATTGCCTGTGCATGCAATAGGATTTTTCAGACACGCAATCCAAGTATGTTTTCCATATCGGGACAGATATCCAATCCAAATTGGATTGGTTCATCCACAATGAAAAGTCTTACAATCAAGACTTACAAGACTTAATCAGAGAGGGTTGAAGCGGAGCGAGAGGTCTCAACGTTTGTTAAGTTCCTGGTTCTATTTTTGCAAGGGGGAGGGGGGGAAATCCCCCCTTATGCAGACAAAGTTGAGCTCTCATTGGCTGATAGAACTTTAAAGAATCTTTTCTTATTGTGATGTAATGCATTTATGCAGACAGGAAGTATTCCAGTTTGCTCCCATTGAAATATATTATGATGGTTTATCTTGCTCAGTATTCCATGATCTTTGACTTAATCACACTTGCAAGACAAATCTGGTATGAGTCAATGTAATCTTGATAACTGTACCAGTGAACCCAACCCAGTGCTCAAGTTGTTGTAGTAGTATGTCATTTTGATACAATGTAGACCAAATTGTGAATCGCCATTTAATGCTAACTTTATGGGACACATTTACTTCCAGTTTCAATTTCCGATGTGCATGTCATACAATATGAAAGGAACTTCATAGTTTAAATCCCTGTGTTGTTTTAACAGCTTCTGTACTGTAGCTCAGGTGAAAGAAGAAGGTATAAATAGCACAAAAACATGATGGACTTGGCAAGGCAAGGCAAGTCAAGTTTATTTATATAGCGCATTTCATACACAAAGGCAATTCAATGTGCTGTACAAAAATAAAAGCAAGTACAGTAATTGGTAAAAAGTAAAGACAGTAAAGACATAAAATAATTATGTGAAATGTAGACAGGGCAAGAATAAAGTGAATAAAATTTAAAGAAGGGAATTAAAGGTTAAAATATACAGAATAGACAAAATTAATGGACTTTAAAGGAATAGTTAACCTTTTTATGAAAATTGGTTATTCACCCCCTTACCTGGAGTTACATAAGTGGGTAAGAGAATTTTGGTCTCAGTGCATGCGTTTTCCTAGTCTGGCATCCCCAATTTTATCTATAGCTTAGCATAGGCGCTGGAAAGTAAAGTTGCCAAAGAGTTGCTATCTGGCAACATTACATTCCAGTGCCTATGCTAAGCTAAAGCTAAAAAATGGGGGAAATTGAGGTTGCCACACTAGGGAAACGCATGCACTGAGACCAAAATGCTTTTACCTACATTGGTAACTTCAGGTAAGAGTTTGAATAACCAATTTTCATAAAGAGGTGAACAATTCCTTTAAGAGAAAGCATCTGAGAACAGTTTGGTCTTAAGCCTAGATTTCAAACTGTCAACAGTAGGGGCATTTTTATTTCTTCTGGAAGTTGGTTCCAAAGTTGCACTGCATAGTAGGAGAAAGCGGCTTCACCACACTTTGTTCTGACAAAGGGTTTTTCCAGCAATTTTTTATTCAGTGACCTGAGAGACAATTCTGTAACTTACTGGAAGCCAATGCAGGGACTTCAGAATTGGAGTAATATGGTCAGTTCTTTTTGCCCTTGAGAACCCTATGTAGCTGGTGGCGGTCCGCACCGCACACGGGTCTCGAACCCGCCACCCCGCAAGCTACAAACTCCCGGCGTGGGAGTGGAACGCTCTAACCAACTGAGCTAAAAGCCCGAGCTTCCTAGACTCAGCGTGTTAGAAGCGCTCAATGGAATTGGGTGATGAGTTACACACTACCACCGAGCTAGCCTCGCTAGCTGCAGCCTCCGTTACACCTAGCAGCTGCATTTTGGATCAGTTGAAGATGTTTGATGGTCTTTTTAGGAAGACCTATAAAAAGACCATTGCAGTAATCAACCCTACTGGAGATAAAGGCATGAATATGTTTTTCTAGGTCCTTTCCTGACATAAGACCTCTTAGCTTGGAAATGTTTTTTTAGGTGATAAAATGCTGATTTAGTGATTGCTTTCATGTGACCATTGAGGCTAAGATCACTGTCAATGACAACCCCAAGATTTTTAACAGTCTCTTTTGCTTTAAGCCCTTTTGTGTTGAGGGCAGTGGCAACCTTGAGTCTTTCCTCCTTTTTTCCAAATATAATTACCTCTGTTTTGTCTGTGTTAAGCTGAAGGAAATTGTGTGACATCCAGTTGTTAATCTGGCCTATACACTGATAAAGGCTTTCAAAGGGGGCATAGTTATCAGGTGACAAAGCAAAGTAAATTTGGGTGTCATCAGCATAGCTATGATAAGAGATTGATTGATTGATTTTGAGATTGAGATGAGATTGATTTTTGGTGATAATTTGTCCAAGCGGGAGCATATAAAGGTTGAAAAGTAGAGGTCCAGGGATTGACCCCTGGGGGACGCCACAGGTCAAGGACATTGGTGTTGAAGTACAATTGCCCATGGCAACAAAGAAGCTTCTGCTCTGTAAGTATGATTTTAACCACTTGATAACTGTACCAGTGAACCCAACCCAGTGCTCAAGTCGGTATAGTAGTATGTTGTGGTCAACAGTGTCAAATGCAGCACTGAGATCCAGTAACACCAGGACAGATGTTTTGCCTGCATCAGTATTAAGACGTATGTCATTTACAACTTTAATAAGAGCTGTCTCAGTGCTGTGATTGGCTCGGAAACCTGACTGAAACTTATCAAAACAGTTATTTGATGTCAAGTCAAGAAGGTTCCACTCTGTAAAGATGAGTTTATAATCTGAAGCACATCAGGTGCTACAAGGTGAGGAACAGACTTTAAAAAGTTGGTTGGTAGAATGTCTAATTCAGATGTGGAAGAACTGAGATTTTGTACTGTTTTCTCAAGTGTTTCATAGTCAATAAAGGTGAATGTTGACATTGAGTTTAGTCCACCTCTTTTTGAAGAAATTAGCTCTGGGTGTTGAGATATTTGAAGCTGTGAAGTTATGTTTAGTCTTATTTTATCAATTTTACCTCTGAAAAAATGAATGAGGAGATTAGATTTAAGCCATTTTCTTTCAGTCTTTCTACATTCTCTCTTTAGAAGTTTGACTGCTGGATTTTGTGTCCATAGTGCCTTCCTTTTGTCTTTTGATTTTTAACGGAGCAATATCATCCATAACTTGTTTCGTCTTAGAGTTGAAATTGGTCAGCAAGTCATCTACAGAGTCAGATAATTGACTGGAGGTCTGTGAGAGTGCTTGCTCAAACAAAAGACCTATATTGTCATTTATGACTCTCCTCCTTACTGTCATTGCCATGTTCTGAATGTGAGGGCAGATAGAAACATCAAAGAAAACACAGAAATGATCAGATATAGCCAAGTCCTTAAAGGTGCCCCGCCACACAAAGCCGTTTTTACCTGTTGCTTTTGGTATAGAATTGTTCTATATGACCTCGAGTTACAAGGTGCATGTGAAAATGTAATACTGTCTTCGCTATAGGCAATAGCCCATTAAAAGAAATATGCAGAGAAATTAGGTCAATTTTGAATCCATGGTCAGTGCTACGTAGTATAGACCTCGTTACAGCCATTGGCTGACTGAGGAGAATTATCGCCCAATCCATGCTCTCCTGTATTTGACTAAAGCCCGCCCCTTGAAATACAAGCGAAAAAGAAGGAATATCCATGAAATGGTAACAGGCAACTTGTCAACTTGGCGAATTCAACAGTCTTGGTAAGTGTAATCTGACTGTGGATATAGGCTAACAGTCGGCTACTCTTGCAATAAGTATCTGATTATGTTGGCTACTGTGACATCCTGACTATGTAGTAAACTTACCTTTGCAAAGTGGCCGTTTACAATCTGCAAGCTAGGTTGGTGCAGATATCCTCTTTCTCGGTTTCATGATAATATTCCAAGTTTTTTTTTTTTTTTTTTCGTACCTCGCAATTCGCAAGTAAAACTAATGTAAATATTCGTCCATGTGCTTCACAACGTCAAGCTTCAGAAGCGAATCAGAGCGCAGCCCATTGTTACAGTGGGAAAAAAAACGGAAGAACCGCATGAAATTTTCGAAGGCTATTCCTACAGGCTGCAAACGATCTCATTACGGTCCGATTCTCAGTCCAAGTGAAGTCACATACCCTATTTGTAGACCTCAAAGAACAATTTAAATACCCTGTAGTGGTGTGGCATGGCACCTTTAACAGTTGTGGAAACAATAAGACCCTTTGTGATGACAAGATCAACGGTATGACCATGAGTATGTGTTGGCACCTGTATGTGTTGAGTTAGGTCAGAAGTGTCTATAAGTGTGAGTAGTCCCTTGGTATAGGTGTTTTCTGTATTATCCACATGGAAGTTAAAATCCCCAGATATGATAAGACAGTCAAATTCCACACAGGCAGTTGTTAACAGTTCCCCAAACTCTTCAAGAAAAACTTTGGCTGAATGTCTAGGTGGTCTGTAAACAGTCAATAATAAGATACTGGGAGAGCCCTTTAGGAGTGCACATAAGTATTCAAAAGATTCAAAGTCTCCAAATGATAACTGTTTGCATTGAAAAGATGCTTTAAATATTTTTGTAACTCCACCCCCTCTAGTTGCTCTTGACACACTCATGAAATTGAAATCTGGGGGAGCTGTTTGAATGAGGGTAGTGCAACTGCTTGCTTGTTCCAGCCAGGTTTCCGTTAGAAGTAAGAAGTCAAACTTGTGTGTGCAGATAAAATCATTGATTAAAAACGACTTGTTTGCACTTTACATTAGCTAGAGTTTTTGGTCTTGTGAACACCTGCCCAATTTGGTTGGACAGACTTTTGTAGACTACTTCTTTCAAGTGCCTTGGGCTTGAAAAGGATAGCCTAGCTATTGGCAGCATCCTTCGCATACTTGCAGGGAATAGCGAGGATAAGTCTGAGGATAATAATAATAATAATTGATTCCATTTCTATAGCGCTTTTCTACCTTTAGATACTCAAAGCGCTCACAGTAGAAGGGGGACCTCACTAACCACCACCAATGTGTAGCACCCACCTGGGTGATGTACGGCAGCCATTATGCGCCAGAACACTCACCACACACCAGCTAGAGGTGGAGAGTGAGTGAAGGGATGAATGAGCCAATTACAGTGGGGGGATGATTAGGGGGCCAGATTGAATGAGCCAGGACACCGGGAAACTCCCTACTCTTTTACGAGAAGTGTCATGGGATCTTTAATGACCACTGAGAGTCAGGACCTCGGTTTAACGTCTCATCCGAAAGACGGCCTCTCCTACAGTACAGCGTCCCCATCACTGTACTAGGGCATTGTGATTGATCTTAAGTCCAGAGGGAAGAGAGCCACTTACTGGCCACCCACCAACACCACTTCCAGCAGCTACCCAGTTTTCCCCAGGGGTCTCCCATCCAGGTACTAACCAAGCCCACAACTGCTTAGCTTCTGCTTTTCAGCTGAGACAGGGTACCATTGGCCTGGCTGCTGGCTAGGATGACATTGAATCTCTCTGATTCTGTGTGATTTCTGGCATGTCCTCTTGTTGATCCTCTCTCTGATTCTGGGTGATTGCTGGCATGTCCTCTTGTTGATCCTCTCTCTGATTCTGTGTGATTGCTGGCATGTCCTCTTGTTGCTCCTCATTTGATGGTCTGTCATCAGTCTGAATGGGTGGTGCAGATGATTCCAGAATTCCGTTGTTATCTGTTGCATAGTCTTCATTTGGGGGTTGGGGCCCTGAGAGGCCTGACGTAGGTGGTTGGTCCTGAGTTCCTGAAGTTCCAGAGTGATTGTTGATGACCATGACTGGATCAGTCTGTGCAGCTTCTGATTGCTTATCAGAGTTATTGTTGATCAGAACAGGATCTGTCTGTACCAATACAGAGTGTTTATCAGAGGACTGACCCATGGTAGACTGACAGAAGGTTGCATGCTGGAGAGAAAGACGATAGTGGTCGGCTAAAATTTTGGCTCCAAGCCAGCTGAGGTTTGTACCATTTGGTCTGAAGAATCCTCTGCGATTCCAAAAAAGGTTGAAATTGTCAATGAAGTTTATTCCAAGGGAAAAGCATTAATTTGCCAGCCATTTGTTTAGACTGAATAATCGCGAGAAGGCAAAACTGCCCCATGCTGGTAATAGGCCACTGACAAAGATTTGTATTCCAAGCTTACATAGTTCAGAGAAAAGTCCACTTAAGTCACGTTGCACCTCGGCTTGTTCTTTGAAGATGTCATTCGCTCCAACATGTACAATGATTTGTTCAGTAGCTCTATGTTCTGACGCTATCCCTTTAAGTTTCTCTGTTGTTTTAGAGATAGATGCATCTGGAAGGCAATATGAAGTCATCTTTTCTCCTTTTAAGTTTTTCACAGTGGAGTCACCAAGGACAAGGGTTGTCGGATGAACAGGGGATGAGTGTTGTCTATCACCTTGGCCCGTTGCTTTGTTCTTGTGATATTGTGTATGTCTATGGCCTCTGGGAGATTCCATCTCTAGATCTCTGAGGCACTCAAATTGGTTCTGAAGTCTTACTGGCTGTAAGTTTTCCACTGACCTGCGATTGTTATTGAAGTTTGTAGCATTGACTCTATTTCTGGACTGATGCACTTCATTAAAATGCACAGGTGTTGAGGTAATAGCCCTTCCATTTAGTTTTTTGGGTTTGGCTCCTACTCTGTGCCAGGGATCAGTACTCACATTCTGTTTTGTGAGATTGATGAATTCCTCTGCTTCAACTGCAGACATATCAGGCAGTTGTGGTTCATTCTCCACATTCCAAGTTATGGCCTCTGCTGTTGGGGTCCTTTCACAAAGTGTCTCCCGTAGTTCATCAATCGTCGATGGAAGGGAATCAATCTTTGATTCCAGAATGTAAATCCTTTGTTCCAGCTCAGTGCATTTTGTGCAAGATCTCCTGGCTCTTCGCATTTTGTCTCAATCCAAAGTCAAGGTGAATCGCTGCTTAGCCTAGTTAATGCCAGTTGTGTCTGGCTGTTCGGAAGTTATCTTGCTTTTAAAAACTAACATTAAAATAAGTCTTTTTGTTTCAGCTTTATGTGAATAGACTAAACTTGTGAAAGTGAGATGAAATATGAAAGGAAAAATAGTGGAAATTACCCAAAGAAAGAAGATCATGCAGGAGCAAAGTAGAAAGCGTCCTACTCGCTTGAGTAGGAGGAGTGTAGGATTATTAGTTTATTTCTCTCTCTCTCTCTCTCTCTCTCTCTCTCTCTCTCTCTCAGTGCCTACATGCCCAAAGCCAGCCCAGAGGAGACGCCGAGCAATCACCATTCAGGACCTGCACAACTCTCTCAGTAAGTACAGATAGGACCCTCTGACACCAGTTAGAGGTTCATGCTAATGGCTAGAATTTGTATTACTTTCTGAATGTAGTTCCAGTCAAATATTGACAGATATGTTTATTTGTCTCCTTTTCTTATGTATTCTATGTCTTATTTATTCATTTATTTATTTATTTATTTGTTTGTTTGTTTGTTTAATTTTTCTTTCATTTTAGCTGCTAAATACATAGGCACAGAGCGTCAGTGCTGTGTGGATGGAATGAAAGATAATGTTATGGGCTTAACGTGTGAACGCCGTGCAGAATACATCACAGACGGAGACAAATGTGTCAAGGCCTTTGTTCACTGTTGCAAGGAAATGTCCAATCAGAAGAAAGAAGCTAAAGAGGAGCAACTTCTCCTTGCTCGCAGTAAGAACCTGTTTTGCTCCTAAAGTCAAGAGACCATGGGGAATCTTTTTAAAAGGTCTTGAACTGATGCAAATTGTGCCACCTTGTTAAAGGAGAAGTCCAAATCAATCTATATCTCTGTTGTGCATACTCACCAAGTGTTGTAGGTAGGAAAAAGAATAAGAAAATTTGATACAGCATAGACAGAGCAGTGAACCGGCAAATAACACTAAGTGAAGGGGGCCTAACTTACTTTCAGTTTCATTTAAATATGCCCCATTCAGTCACCATTAGTAATCTGGTTGTTTTTCGGTCTACGTAGCATCGATTTTTCTTGTTCTTTTTCTTAAAGATAGCAATCATTTACCTGGAGCAATGGGGCTTTTAACTGATTCACACCGGATTTCTCAGTTAAATTCAGTTGAGAGTTTAACTTGTTCTTGTCTTCACAGGTGAAGAAGATGATGATGACTACTTAGCATCTGATCAAATTACTTCCCGTTCCAATTTTCCAGAGAGTTGGTTATGGGAAGATGATGTACAACTCCCCAAGTGCCCAGCACATGATAAACAGTGGTGAGACAAAGCATTGAGAGGAGAAAGAAGTGGTTAATCGACAAACTGATAAATGAGACTTGGACATTTATGTCATTATTCATTCAGTTACTCCTCTGTCTTTCTTTGAATGCAATTTATTAGTCATAGTAGTCGTACTTAGTAGTCGTACTTAGTAGTAGTACTAGTAGTAGTAGTAGTAGTAGTAGTAGCAGCAGATGTAGTCCTTTGAATCCTGATGTAAATGCATGATACATTTGTTGTTTATGACGATATTAGCAAGACCACCTCCTTAACAACAAAGATCAAAGTCCTGCAGGACTCCATCACCAGTTGGGAGGTTACAGCCATCAGCCTTTCAAAAACTCATGGTAGGTCAGAAACCTTGAATCATCATCAGCCTCCTCAGAACTCAACAATATGTAGGCTGTTTAATGTTTTTTAATTAATAGATTAATAGATTGAAATTGATGTTTTTTTAATTAATTTAATTTGCAGCTCTGTGCTCACAGCAGAGAACCCCACAGGAACATAGATTAGAACGGAACACTGCTTTGTTCCACAGATCAGAACACTGTTTTGACCCGATCTTGTTTGTCTTTGCACATACATTACTCTGAGGTGCGTTCAAATTCGCCTAACATAGCGAACGTTCGCGAACATAGGCGAACAGTTTTTGGCTAACGTAAAGTTTTTGGCTAACGTTAGCGAACGAAGGCGAATGGTCTGAGGAGGTAGTGCGCCATTAACAGTCCTGTATGCAGGATAGAAAATTTGTGCGCCCCGATTGGAAATACATCCAGTAGAGCATTGTATTTTACCAGCATGCCTCACAGCAGCTTTGTCTCACTCCCTCCTACGAGTAATTTCTACTCAGTTTGCCATTTTTGTTTACAGTTTAGAACGAACATTATAGAACATTGCACAAAATCGTTCAAATTCCACTGTTAAATGCGAACATGTTTGCAGTGAACGTTCGCGTATGTTAGATGAATCTGAATGCACCTCTGTTCTCACAGGTATCTGTGTGGCAGACCCCTATGAAATGATTGTAAGGAAAGACTTCTTCATTGATCTGAAGCTGCCCTACTCTGCTGTGCGTAATGAGCAGATTGAAATCAAAGCCATCCTGTACAACTACAATGACGATGAAATAAAGGTAAACTTTTGCATTGGACTGTATGTCTAAGTATGTTGTACAAAATGATGTCGTTATGATACCTGCCAACAGCAGCCTCAAAGAACAGGAATATGGACTGATTGACTTTTAGCACTTCCCTAGACTCTTCATAATCCCCTAAAAATGGTTATTAAATACTGTAGTTTATTAACTTTAGTAAGTAGTTAATTAACTGTTAACACATAACTGTATACAGTCAGATAATAGAAATGAACAGATATTAAACTGTATAACATTGTAGTTAGTTATTTAGTTAGTTAGTTAGTATACAGTTATATTATTATTTATGGATAAATAATAAAATGGAAAAAAACTTTAATAACAGTTACAAAGATGCACACAAGGCCTTCTGATATTTTGTATTCCTGGTATGGTGTACATTTGTTGCTAGAATGGGTGTGATCAGTCAGGCACTTTATCTGTCCAGGTGCGTGTAGACTTTATCGAGACCAAAGACGTCTGTAGCGTAGCCACCAAGAAGAAGAAGCACCGGACAATAATCAAGATGGAACCCATGACGTCTCGATCACTTCCCTTCGTCATCATCCCAATGCAGCTGGGCAAGCACACCATCAAAGTGAAGGCTGCTGTGTACGACTCACACCTCTCAGATGGTGTAAAGAAGGACCTGCTAGTGGTGGTAAGTATAGCTATGCATATACAGTAACTATGCATATAAAACATATCACTAGGCTTTGTTTGTAATTTTGTCTATAAAATCTAAATAGGCCTACGGTGCCTAACTGATTTATGATAGTTTTATTATGTTAGTAGAAACATACATAATTTGTTATTAAATGGTAAGTGAATTGTTTAGTAAATGTTGTTTGAAAAAAAAAACATGGGGTGTATTGAAACATGGATCAAAAATCATGATGCAAACGAAATTAGAAATTGGTGTATTATTACAGCTCTATAACATCAGCTCAACTGCACTGTATGAAGCGAAGCATAGTCCAAGGGGATAGCCATGGCCAGGCTAACGTTAGGTTCACACTTACCATGTCCGTTGACGGACCACGGGGGAGGGGTCTGACGGAGGGGGAGTCAATTATCTCAATTCTGATTGGTTGGACGGATCAGCTAAAAAGTTGAACATTTTTCAACTTTTTGACGGACGCAACGGGGGGGTTTGGAAGGACGGACCCACAATGCATTTTGCAAAAGCTCCATTCAAAGTCAATGAGATCCGTTGACAGACGTATGCAGTGTGAAACAGCCGTAAGTGTAGCATTGAAGCAACCGTTGCCTACAGTATGTCGACAGCGCAGCATGATGCATCGTTGTCGCTACCAAAAGGCAGCGTTTTCAATAGAATATTAGCCATTGGCATTTCACGCACCACCTTGCACCAGCCAGGCACTACAGTTATTAAGGATCAATGGATTAATCACAGCGTGAACATGAGGATAAATGGATGGAAACCTTTGATACTCTTTACTTTTTTATCAGTCTGAAGGTGTGCGGATGGAGGTTCCAGTGAAGAAAATTCTCCTCAAACCTGGAGGCCGCAGTGAGTAATTATTATTTTGTTGTTTTTGTTGTTGTTTCTGTTATTATACACAGTATCTTTGCTTTCATTCTCCTTTTTCACACAAAACATTCTTATTACCTTCGACAAGAAAGTTTCTGGTGGATTTTTTTGTCTGTCCGTTCGTTTGTTGGCAACTTTAAGTCAAAAGTCATTGATGAATTTGCATGAAATTTTCACCAGAGGAGTGTCTCCACCCATGGAAGAACTCGTTTAATTTTTGTGATGATCCGGATCCTCATCCTAAAGGAATCCTCATTACTGACATGCCCTTGGAGTGCGCTTCTAGTTCTAAATATCTTACAAAATATGTTTAATTTTGTACCTTTGAAATTAAGGTGGGAAACAAGTTGAGAAAATTGTGAGCCAAATTCCAGAGAAGCAGGTGCCAGGGACGCCAGCAAGTACTCTGTTCTCTATCAAAGGTCAGTGACAATCTCAACACAAGAAGCCATGCTGTAATGGGGAAATATGCTTTATTCTATTGACCTAGATCTAGATTTATACAAACAAACAACCAATAAATAAGTAATCTTTTCATTCTGTCACATTCATTCCCATGCACTCCGACTCTATATGTTTAATTAACATTGCTTCCTTTGATTTGCACAATAATTTACATAACAATAGAATACTGGTAATATACAGTATCTTCAAAATAAAAGTCTCCATGCACTATTGCTTTGTCTGAATGCAGTATTACTAAAAAAATAATAATAAGCAGGGTCCCTTCATGCACTGTAATGCCCACACCTCTGCCCATCTTTCCATGGCCCATATCACTGTAGCCTCTCTTGATAGTGGCGTTAAAAGAGAAATCCCTTGTGAATCAAGCCCGTCGTTGGAGCTTACCAAGTACAGTTGATAGGTAAAACTCTATGTTGTAGCACATGAAGATGGAGAAGATGGAGAAAAATGGAGCTCAACAAACTCAGCATCAGCTTCAATCTCAATCTCACGAAAGCTATTGTAGCAATGTAGTGATTCCTTTGCTAAGATTTTCAGTTTGCTTGTACCTGTTGCACTAGGTGAGCAGATAGCGCAGACCATTGAGAAGGCCATCTCAGGGCAATCAATGGGTTCCCTCATTGTTCAGCCCAGTGGCTGTGGAGAGCAGAACATGATCCACATGACGCTGCCCCTCATCGCCACTCATTACCTGGACACCACTAACCAGTGGGAGAGGGTGGGACTGGACAAGAGAGACACGGCCGTCAAATACATCAACATGGGTGAGTCACAGACTCTCAAATACTTCAACAAGAGTGAGTCATATAGAGTTAAACACATCAACATTGATGAGTTTCAGAGTAACAAGTCTATTAACCAGGGGCGATTCTAGGTTCTGAACTTTAGGGGGGCTCAGCCCCCAGAGTTGATAGTGGCTCCTGGTTTGAACATCATGCTTTCCAATGCTTAGATTTACGCATTTTTAATCATAACAACCAGCTACGAAATCGCTACAACCACAAGCACTGACATGCAGCCCCCGTAATGTTGTCACTTCATAAGACCTAAATAATGTTTGTAAAAACTTGTATGCAGAGGTGCCATCACATGTTTTAAAGTAGCCTAAAATGTGTTAGACGTAGGCCTACAGTAGGCTCATTATAAATGCTGGTCATACTGGTGGAGGAAGAATTGGGTTTTTCATGGACATCATATTGCTAATGTCACAGAATAGGACTACCCAGCAGTTGTGAATCAAAGATGGTATATTTATTTGTTAAAATAGGGTAGACTTACTGGGGGGTCTGGGGGTACTCCCCCATAAAATTTTGGATTAGTTAGAAGTTTTTTTCCTGCATTTTGGTACATTTTAACAGGTTATTATAGCCTATATAGGCTATATTTTTAAATTATCCTATTACTTTAGCACTTCATGTGAGATTTGAAGTTTGATGTTGCACTAAAAAGTAGTATTGCCGGGGCAATACTGGCAATACTGAGGATGACAGCCCTGCTTGAATGATATGTTCAGCTCCATGGTAATAGTAAGTAAGGATAAAACAAGGCCTACTGTATGAGAAAAGATTGTTTATTTTGGAGTGTTAATGCTCTGGTGAAATGTGAATGATAAGGGAAAACTTCACTCTAGGAGCATTAGACTCTTTGCTACTGTAATTGTCGTTGGCTCTCTGTAAATCAAACATAGGCTTCATTTCTTGAAATGGAATTATAGAAAAATCCATCTATTCTTTCCAGCATACCAGTTCACTATCCATGCCTTAGATTCTTGAGCAAGGTAGGCTTTTTGCCTTTCAGGCTAATTATCATACTTTTAAGCTGTAGTTTCAGTTATTACCTGTGCCACCTATAGGCCTATGACTTCCAATAGCTTTAGAATCAAAAGAAAAAAAAATAATAAAGTTGAGAGCATCTATTTTAATATTTTATTCCTATTTTATTGCGCAAAGAAGAATCAAGGTCCAATAAGGCTGCATCATATTCCTTTCTATCAGGGGTTGTCCTAACCTTTATGATGTCCTGGGTGAACAGGCACCTTATCTGTCACCCCTCCTATTGCACAGGCATGGCCCTTGGTAATAGAATATTTGGGTAATAGAAAATTTATCTGTTGAAATTGTAGGTCTATTATAAAGTACAGTATTTTACAGTAAGTTCAGTTTTGTTTTATTTCTTGAGCTCTTGGTTACTAGATGGAACCCAGCAGCCAATTAAGCCACCCGATAAAGATAGTTCCCTGTAAAAATATGGGCGATCTTTAAACTGAAATTGAACCGAACTGTATTGTCGAGCAAGTACATCACAAGTGGTACCAGTGAATTCGTCTGGTTGTCTAGTTTAATTTGATACCAAATACTCCATTGTAGGATCAGATATACCCATACCAAAGCTTCCAAAAGACAATGAAGCAAACCTGTGTCACCCGCAATTAAATTTTTTGGCGCTCGGTCCGTGATTTTTAGGGGGGCTGAGCTAAATTTCAGGTGGGCTTGAGCCCCCCTAAAAATGGCCTAAAATCGCCACTGCTATTAACCTGGGTGAGTCACAGTGTATCAAACGCATGCATATGAGTGAGTCAAAGACTATCAAATACAGCAGCATTAATTAATGAGTCACAGAGTATCAAATGCATAAACATGAGTGAGTCACAGACTATCAAATATATCAACATTGATGAGTCATGGACTATCAAATATATGAGCATGGGTGAGTCACAGTAGAGCTGGAAATATTTGCCCGAACCCGACGGGGCCCAACAGGACCTGCCGGGTTCGGGCCGGTTCGGGGTCTAATTTCAATATTCCAAGCGGGCCCGGCTCGGGCTCGGGCTGAAAGCCGATGCGCGGTAAATATGCGATCACACGATACGCCTAACGTTCGATCTACAGGCATGCGTTAGTAGATGCAAAATGGATGTAGAAGAAGTTAAACGGAGATTAGCCCTTGGCGAATTCATGTTGGTCGAGCCAGTAAATGCGAGGTCGGAGGTGTGGAAACATTTTGAGCACGTTCACAATGAGAAAAACGAGGCAGTGGGGTATGTCAAATGCAAGAAGTGCGACGTGATGTTAAAGTATGACAGCAAGACAACTGGTTATTTTTCTTTTAACTTTGGGCAGATCATTTATTTTAGCCTTGAAGTTCTTGAACTTCAGACATCTGTAGGCTAACTAATCTGAATAAAAAACGCAGAAATGTTCAGCAAAAATGACTCATTGTTGACTGCTTTGATATGCGCACAATTGAAAAATGTCGGGTTGCAAATGGGTTCGGGCTCTATGAAGCTGTCAATCATACGGGCCGGGGCGGGCTCGGGTGGAGTTCTCTCGGGCTGGGGCCGGTTCGGGTCTTAGTTTTAAGGCCCGTTTCAAGCTCTAAGTCACAGACTATAAAATGTCTCAACATTGCTGAGTAATAGATTATCAAATACATCAACAAATGCATCAATATTGATGAGTCACAGATGGTCAAATATATCAACATTAGTGAGTCATAGACTATCAAATACTTAAACATGAGGGAGTAACAGACTATCAAAAGCATTCTATTTCATTTTATTTCTGCCTAGGTTATCAGCAGGAGTTGGCCTTCCGTAAGCCAGATGGGGCATTTGCTGTTTGGGCAAGTTCTCCTGGGAGTGCTTGGTGAGTTATAGGCCTATTCACAAATAGTATGTCTCTTCTCATCATGAAAGAATGTTGTTTGCTCCTTTCACAATATACTCTGTCTGATATTATGTCTATCTATTTATCTATCTATCTATCTATCTATCTATCTATCTATTTATCTACACAGGCTAACAGCATATGTGGCTAAGGTCTTTGCCTTGGCGAGTGACATTATCAGCATAGAGGATAAAGTGGTCTGTGAAGCTCTCAAGTGGCTGGTGCTCAAGTCACAGCAGCCTGATGGAACTTTTAAGGAGACCTACACGGTGTACCATGGAGAGATGGTGGTATGGGACATCTTCACTATTAGCATTATGGAAATGGTGCAGATTTTCTACATATGTGTGGTGCAGCACCACAGAATCAACTTCATTCACCATAGATTAAGATTGAGTTAGAGAAGAGAAAGCAGAAGAGAGATTATATTTAATATGCACAGATTTTTGCATACACCCTGAAGAACAACTCCACCGACTGCCACAACACCACAACACTGCAACACTCACTTATCTTACCGTTGCCATGGGTGCACCACACATTGCTACCTGGGGGAAACATTGTGATGATCCACTTTCAGTGTTTAAATGACTATCACAAGAGAAGTCAAGTAAAGTCACTTTTATAGCACATTTCATACAACGTTGTTGATCCAACCATTGTTGATCCAACCATTGTTGATCCAACCATACAACAACAACAACAATCGATGTAGGTTAGTTTTGACATGCCCACTCTGTTACCGTTAGCCGCCGCTTCACTATCTCAGTCTGCGTTGCACGAAATTCAGTCATTGAGGTTGCTATCAATAAAGCTTAGAACTATAAAACAGCAGGGCTACGTGTTGATTCACTCTGGGTAATTCCTTTAATTCCATCAGGTTTCTCCATTTTATCATTTAGCCATAAGAAACTGTGAAACTGTTAACTTGCTAACTAATTAACTTTGCTGTAACATTTCTGTTGATTACTGTTACCTAACTGTTAATTGTTATCTATTAATAGTTACTTACTTACTTACTTACTTACTTACTAACTGATGTTGATAAGCTATTTAATAACCATTTATAGAGGACGGTTATTATAAAGTGCTGCTGGAAAAGGGTCAGGGAGTATTACAGGCTAAGCAACAAAGGTGTATTTTAATTTAGATCAACAATATTGGTGGACCTGATATGGGTGGGGGAACTATTCCAAGGCAAAAACAGAAAAGGTTCTGCCACCTCTAGTTTTAAAGAAATAGTCCACCTTTTTATGAAACTGGGCTATTCACCGACTTACCTGGAGTTACATATGTGGGTAAAAGCATTTTGGTCTCAGTGCTTGCATTATCCTAGTCCGGCAACTCCAATTTTAGCTGTAGCTTAGCATAGACACTGAAATCTAAAGTTACCAAAGAGTTGCTATCCGGCTACTTTAGATTCCAGCACCTATGCTAAGCTAAATCTAAAAATGTGCTGAAATTGAGGTTGCCACACTAGGAAAATGCATGCATTTAGACCAAAATGCCATTTACCCACATGTAACACCAGGTAAGGGGGTGAATAGCCCAATTTTGTAAAAGGGTGGTGTATTCCTTTCCTTTAAAATGAGTAGAAGGGACAGAGAGAAGATGTTTGGAAGAAGATCTGAGTGACAGCTGTCCATTAAGACCTTAATAGTTTGCAGATGCATTGTGGTGCTAATTCATGTAAGGCAAACTATAGCAGCAGCATTGTAGCCTGACTAATAAGCCGACTGTTGACTCCGTCACAGTCTGGAACAATGCAATGGAAACATGTTTCCGTTTGGATATGACGTATCTTCTCACCTGGCTCTCACTTCCGCATTCAGCAGTAACAGATCACTAGCTAATTCCATCGTAGCGGCAATAAGTCCTCAAGATCATGAATGTTAATGTCATGTACCAATTTTGTAAAGGTAATTCGAAAGTAGGGGGGAGAATAACAAACGTGTTTAGGCAAGTTAAGAGACATCGCTGTAAACTGTGTGCTGATTGGCTAAACCATGAACGAACCGAGGTAGGCGCTCTATTCCAGACTCGTACGGAGGTAAAATTCATTTTAACGTAAGTACGCAGGATGGCGCTGCCAGGCTAGCAGCATTGTGAACTAGAATACTAATTTAGAATGCTGTATGCTCCAGTAATCCATGGACTCAACCAATAACCTTCTCTCTCTTCTCGTCTTACCTCCAGGGTGATGTGAAAGGGAAGGATGCAGATGCTTCCATGACAGCGTTTGTGCTGATTGCTATGCAGGAGGGTAGGAAGCTCTGCATGGAATCTGTTAATGTAAGTCACATCATAACAATCTTATTACAAAAACACTGGTGCCAACAGCAAGAACAATGAATTTCTATACTGAGAACACTTTATTTGACAGTGTCTATGTCTACTACTACTACTACTGCTATACATAATGCTTTTTATTCCAGAGTTTGCCTGGCAGCATAAAGCGGTCTACTGAGTATTTGCAAGGACGACTGAAGACTATTACCAATCCCTATGCTGTGGCCATGGTTTCGTATGCCCTTGCAAATGAAGGGAAACTTAACAAGGAGATCCTGTTTAAATACTCTGCAGGTGGGCACAAGGGCTGTTTGTTGTCATTCATTGTCGTGATGATGGTATATAATAATAAATAACAATAATCCAATTCATGTGATATTATTCATAAAAAAAATAAATAAATTTTGAACATGTGTATATATATATATTAGTAACATTGTTCTTTTTTTTCTCTTCTTTTCTTTTTTTTTCTTTTAGGTGGCACCCGTTGGCCAGCCAGTGGAAATAAAATGTTCACCCTAGAAGCCACAGCCTATGCCCTCCTGGCACTGGTGAAGGCCAAAGACTTTGAGAAGGCAGGACCCATTGTGAGATGGTTGAATGAACAGCAGTTTTTTGGAGGAGGCTATGGATCCACACAGGTTCAGCACAATAAAAATTTGTGGTTTTCTAATGGACAAATCTCCTCTGTTTCGTCAAAGCTGAGAAATTGCATTCTTTTAACCAGATCTTCTCTCACTGTTTCTAGTCCACCATCATGGTTTTCCAGGCAGTGGCTGAATATTCAGCTCAAGTCAAGAAGAGTGACATGGATCTCGACATTAGCATTAAGGTGTCTGGACGAAACAAGGACATCAACTGGAAATTTACGGGGAGCGACACCTTTCGGTCTGACAAGGTGCTTATTTTTTTATTCAAAAATCAATTGCCGTATACATTTATTTATTTATTGAAATGGAATATTGCATTTTATCTGAAGGATTTGGAATGTATGTAATGTAATAAATTGTAATGTAATATATTATGTATTTATGTAATAGAATGTAAAGTAATAATTCATCATCTATAACCAACTTCCAGGTTAACTTAAACCAAAACCTGACAGTGACTGCTAGTGGAACTGGAGAGGCCACTATGTCCGTAAGTCTCATTTTTGAAGATTGGTTATAGATGTTGCTAGGGCAAGGGCACTGATGTAGGATTGAATTGAAAATGTTATCTACACACGGGTTGTGTCCGAAACGGAAACAATGCTGCCTTCGAAGGAAGTGTTTGGTGGCAGCAAGATATCAAGGCATGTAGGAATCGAATAAATGCATAAAATGCTGCCTTCAACGGTATCTTCTTTTCTCCCTATTTTGAAGGAAGCATGGATCTATCCTCC
The DNA here is from genome assembly GCA_027497455.2 of Sardinella longiceps. Taxonomy (NCBI): domain Eukaryota; kingdom Metazoa; phylum Chordata; class Actinopteri; order Clupeiformes; family Clupeidae; genus Sardinella; species Sardinella longiceps. The sequence continues at coordinate 29,278,865 of JAODXP020000033.1, read as the reverse complement.
ATTCTGCCTTCAACATTCAACATTCGGCAGAATCTAATCTGGCAATGGCGCCTGAACAATTAAATAAGCAAAAAGTCAACATTCAAATGAACTAACTTGCTAGGTCATCCAAAACGAAGTGTAGCAGGTGCCATAATACCTTCTAGCATAGTTTACTTCAGTGAAGTGAATGCAAGTCACTACCTTCCCGTTTCAGACACAGCCACCATTGATAAATGAGTGTGTTTGGGTGTGTTTGGGTGTTACCCCTTGATTTGTTTTTACAATAGGTGGTAACTCTCTACTACGCCATGCCAAGCAACATAAACAAAGACTGCAAGATGTTTGATTTGAAGGTGAAGCTGGAGAGACAGAAGAAAGGTATACAGAAACCCTTTGCTGAAGCCAGTTTCTGTACATTCATAATCTTCTTTACATAGCGTGGTAGATACAGTGCCAATTCAAATACAAAAAAACTATTTTGTCTTAAAATATTAAAATATTAAAATGTTGAAACATGACTTGAAATGATAAGCCAATGTCATTGTTATCACCTTATAGTTTCTTAGTCACACCATATTAAAGTGAGACTCATAATGCTTTCCAAATAACAAATAACCTGTAGACAATGTAACACAACAACATTTCTTTGTTGTTTCTCATACCCACCTTTTTTTTTTTTTTTTTTCGTCTCTACCTTTATTTTCCATTTCCTGATGAACAGGTGACATTTAGGGTCATTAGTGGTTTAGCAGACAGGCCAGGCCAGGTTGTGAGCATTATTAAAACCCTCACCCATATACACAGGGTTTGCAATTTGGAGAAAAAAGGACTTTATAATAAGGGTCTTCTATAAATGGTTGTTTAATAGCTTATTAACATCAGTAAGTAGTAATTTAACTGTTAATAGATAACAGTTAACAGTTACGTAACGGTAATTAACAGATAGTTTACAACATAGTAAGTAAGTTAGTAAGCTAACAGTTAGTTTACCGTTTGTTATGGCTAAATTAAAAATTGGTAGAACTTGATGGAATTTATTCATCTCATTGATTGAAACCACAAACTTTTCAATTAACATCTAACTGATGTTAATAATCTCTTTAATAACCATTTATACAGGACCCTTATTATAAAGTGCTACCAAAAAAAGCCCAGGCTATTATTAGTAGTTCTATGCTAAATATCTTTTTATCATTCCACAGTGGCATACAATGGGGCTAGTGCAACGTACCTACTCACCATTGATTTCATGTAAGTTTTATTTTTGAGACATTTCTTTTAGATATTTTTACCACTTTATAATAATCATTCTCAATAAAGGCTTATTAAATAGCATATTAAAATCATCATGTAGTTAATTAACTACATCAGGTTAATTGGAATGTTAGTGGCTTAAAACAGACTTAAGACTTAATTTCAGACTTAAGACTTAATTTTTTCATTATTTCATTATGGTCTTCCATTTTATCATTTAGCCAAGACAAACTGTTAACTAACTGTAAACTCACAAATTAACTATACTGTTATATATTGTTTAATTCCTTTGCATTACTGTTACCTAACTGTTAACCATTAGTTATTAACAACAGAAATCATGCCCATTCTAAGCCATAGGATAGAGTAAAGGTGTTTAAAAACATCTATGGTTATGATCTTATCCTCAGGTACCTGTCCAAGGAACGTGACGCCACCATGTCCATCCTGGACATTGGCCTGCTGACTGGCTTTACTGTGGACGAGACAGACCTCACTCAAGTAGGTGGTGTGAAGAGGGGTGTGAGGTCAGCATAACTGGAGATGGTTTTGAATGGTGTCACTGCATTTTTGCCCGCACTTTTTCATTAGTTTGATTTTCATACAGTGCAGCCTCTGTAAGATCTGCAAAATTTGGGGAATTTGTTTCTCTTTGAGGTGACCCTTGAATAAATTCCCTCCACATGCTGGTTCGTTCCGCTGCGTAGCACTGCGCTTCCAACATGCATTGCTTTGTTTTCTTTCTTCTTTAATAAAAATAAACCCAACAACTTTATTACCGGTATAGTTTTGTACATACAGACATAAGCAGAAATAAAAACTCAAGGGGAAGAAAAGACAATAAAACAGAACTTTTTGGATCATAATCTGTTGGCATTTTTTAGACAACTACTGTACCTGACATTGCCCTGCAAAAAAAAAAAAAAAAAAATTGCTATTTCTCTACACCTTTTGTTTCATGTACGGTTATACTGTGGTTTAATTCCTCCACTACCCAAATCCTCCTCCTGTTTCTAATGCAACCGAGCACACCAGCATTGAACTCTGGCGCCACCGCCTGTTCATTACGATTGAAGTCTGTTTTGCCAGTCATTCGTTACATACGTTGGTGATTTTACTGTATTAAAGTTGCTTTGTTGTTTATTGTGTACTGTGGTTTGCGTGGCTGTGTGTGGTTTTCGGGGCCAACAAAATAGTTGAATTTGAAAGTGCTTCGAAATGTTGTCTGAACCAGTTTGTGGAGGCCTTAACCTTAACCTTGTCACTGCACAAGGTATACGGTATATTGCTCTGTATATCATTTGTCATTTGCAATGTTTGACATTTGAAGTGGGTAAAACAGGTTGATTGTAAAGGAATACGAATCAATATTTTTCCACTCCTGCTTGTAGTTGTCCACAGGTAAGGAACGATACATCCAGAAATTTGAGATGGACAAGATGCTGTCCGAAAGGGGCTCCCTCATCATCTACCTGGATAAGGTAATGATCAAGACATTGACATCTCTTCTAATTAGTACATCAGAAAGTTGTTAAAGGATGGCTTTGGTCAATTTTGTGAGTGTGTATGACTATAAATGACTGTATAAAAGTGGTGTAATCAGTGTGTTTGAGCAAGCAATCACATTTTGGTTGTTAACAGATATAACGTTGTGATTGGGTAACCACAGAGAACAGTTCAGAAACAGTTCTGACACAAACAAGTTCTGAGCCATGGCCTGTCCCTAGACGTACTCGCTGTGCAAAGTCAATTTGCTACCGCAAGAGTGCATCTAGAGTTCTAGGCTAGTCAAACATACGACCCGAGGGATGAATCCATCTCTTCCCATTCTTTCATGTGACACGGCATTCAAAGAACTTGAAAATAATTGTAGCTCTGTGGCCTGCCTGAAAATAGTTTGAACCTATTTTGTCTTTTATTTACTTATTTATTTATTTAGGCCTATTTATTTATTTATTTTTCTGAAAAACCTCTCCAAAATCTGCAAAATGAAATGCAACTACTGTCTTCTTCCCACATCAGATCTCTCGCACCAGACCAGACAGAGTTGCATTTAGGATCCACAAAATGATGGACGTGGGTCTCCTACAGCCTGGTGCAGTCACTGTGTATGAGTACCTAGATATGGGTGAGTGAAGAAACCTAAACAGAGGTCACCTCCATTACAAAAATTTCACATTCACTCACCCATGTTTTTGTGACTGTTAAATTTAAGACAACCGATGTATGCGGTTTTACCATCCCATTAAGAAGAGTGGCGAGCTGAAGAGACTCTGTCACAAGGAACTCTGCAGGTGTGCCGAAGGTAGGTCAGCCTCTCCGAGGCTGTAATTACCATGGATATTATATAGAATCACATATTAATTATATGATATCTATGGTAATTACTACAATTATCGATGCTGTAGTCTTGTTTGCTCAATCATATCAAAAGAGAAGACTGTTGGGACCATAATACTTCACCACAAAAACAACACTCAAAGTAGCCCATACATTATCGGTAGTGCTGTATGACAACATTTAAATTCAATGCGTTGAAAACTTTGTAAGTATACAGATAGTTTATTTAAAATGAAGGCGAATTTCTAACTGTGTATGAGTGAGTTAAATCACTTTTTTTCAATTCTATCCCTTTGTAACATCTGCTTATTAAAAATTCATGTTAATTTCCATAAACTCTATTAAGCTTTAAGTTCAGACAAATTTTGGAAATTCAAATTCCCGGACCAAAGATTCCTTGGAAAGTTTCCGTAAATTTACCAGAAATTTTCCGCCCCTTTGCATCCCTAGTATAAGGTGACCAGATTTCTTTGAGAAAAATCGGGGACATTTTCGTGTTCGGCGAAAAAAACAATAAAACATTTTTATTTTATTTTTTTGCTCTCCCCAAATATGGGGGTTATAATATATCTATATAATATATATGGGGTTATTTCACCCATAAATAGCTGAGGAGGCGTTCTCTTTTCCCTTTCAGTAGGCTATACACTTATTTCTGACAAAAAAAAAAAAAAAAACTGGACACATGATATGGACTGATACTGGATACTGAATTGCATTGTGTATTATTCTGTATGCTAAGGCCATCATAGGGTCTGTCAATGGTTGTATGAAGTGATAGACCTTTTAACTACTGTAAATGTGGGACCCACTTGTCTGCACCAATCTGTATGCCTTTTCCACAAAGGGGAAATAACCCATAAGGAGGGATTATTGCAATAATATATCTACTGCTGACATCAACATCATGGGCAGAAGTCATATACCTACCACCTTTGGTATAATATCAACATAATAACAAAAAGGCCTAGGCCTAGATCAAAGGTTTTTTTTAATACTGTTGCCCTTTTAAGATTTTTTTAGCCTACTCGCCTGTCTTTTAGATTCGTTGCGGTGAGAGAAAGAAAACTCATATCCTACCTATTTACTGAACATAGCGTTGACACCTGAACTGTTAGAGAAAAAAGCGCTGAATTGAAATACAAGACCTGCGTTTGCTTAACTGGCAAAGACGTTTAAAGGTATTGTCGCGGTTCCATCTAATGCGTAAAATGCGCAAAATAGATTAGCGAGGAGAAAATAGTCAATTAAAAATGTTCTCGAGGGAGAGTGTGTAAGTTTTCCAGGTCAGACAACCAAAAAGAAGGAAGATCCAATCAAAAACGGGACAGGTGGCAACTCTTTAAGGCATGGATTAAAAATGTAACTCAGCAGCAACTGGTTGGCTGTCCCCGAACCTGTGCCACCGGGACGGGAGGTATTGGTAGGCTACTCGGCCAAAATCGGGGACATTTTCGGGGACAGGCCATCAAAATCGGGGTCTGTCCCCGAAAATCGGGGACGTCTGGTCACCCTACCCTAGTAACAGCTCATTTCCCTGTTCCTGCTATCTTACAGAAAACTGCTGTGTTCAGAAGCCAAGTGATGTAAAGGATGAGGACAGAAACGTGGAAGCATGTGAACAGGGCATAAACTATGGTAAACACACTCTCTGTGTGTGTGTGTGTGTGTGTGTGTGTGTGTGTGTGTGTGTGTGTGTGTGTGTGTGCCGGTGTTGGTGTTGGTGTTGGTGTTGGTGTTTGTAATTCAGACAGATATGATGAAAATAATAAGACTCATGAATTTTGACAAACTCACACTGTGTGTCCTGTTCTATTGTATTTTGCTCAGTTTACAAAGTCACAGTGGAGAAGATGGACCTGACTGAACAGGCAGACATCTACCACATGAAGATCAACCAGGTCATCAAAGAAGGTAGCCGGGCTAGCGCTGCATAGGAGCCTAGCATAGTAGCATAGTATAGAAGTGCAAGTTCAGGGTTTGAATCCCAGCTCCCACCATTGGTCTCTTGAGTAAGGCACCCTAGATTGCTCTAGAGGAGACTGGCCCTAAAATAATTGATGGTTCAAGTTCATGTTGAGTTGTTGCATCTCATTATATTTCCATATAACAAAGAGCAAAAAGCTTATATCCCTCACCGCTTCACAGCCTGCTGTAGCTAATAACTTGAAAAGTGCTCAGAGAGCGCAGACCTCCGCCAAGGCAATGTGGTCACAGGCACAATATACATTCCAGATCATGTTCTGGATCACCGATCTTTGCTTGTACCAATATACACATTGTCAAAAAATTTCATCCAAATCCGTGCAGTAGTTTTCGAGTTATCCTGCAGACAAACAGACAAACAAACAGACAGACAAACAAACAGACAAACCAACGCGACCGAAAACATAACTTCCTTGGCGGAGGTAATAATAATAATAAGTTAACTAATACACATATAAAAAAGAGTAAGGTCATCATAACCTAGCATACACTGAAACATACTATAAAAAACATACACTGAGACAAACACTCATTTAAACTGTAGCAGTAATCAACTGAAAGTTGACAAATGTCAGTCACTCAGTAAGAGTGTGACTACCCTGGTGAAAAAAAGAATAAATAAAATAAAGTAAATAAAAACGTGTCTGTTAAATACATAAAAACTCTGGGCCCTATACACAAGCAGTGGCCATGGGCGCTCCCCCTCATCGCCTGTTCCAAATTCCAAAATCGCGTGCGCAATAATAATTAATAGAAAAAAACTTCGGAGTGCCCGTGATGCCGCCCTCCAGATGATGGCGCCCTGGGCGACCGCCCATATTGCCCATGCCAGAAACTGCTCCTGTTGGTAACTAAAGTCCCGTTTCCATTAACTGCTAAAGCGTGCCATGTCGAATCGTGCCGAGCTGGTACCACAGTACCTTTCGTTTCCCACTGGACAAAAGTACAGTTCAAGGAAACTGGTTGCTATAGCGACAGTGGAGTAAACTATGGTAGCGCCACCAACGTGAAAAAACGGTAAGAACAATCGCTACAGTGAATGAAATAAATCGTTTTTTGTTTCATCTTGGTAAGTGGCTGTTTGCTACATACAGCACCTTTATTTAGGGAGATGACATTATTTCCCCTGCCATCAATCCTGTCGTGCTAACACTGCTAGTTAACTGCTGAGCTAGCTGTTGGGCTTGTTTAGAATGTTAGCATTATGACGCTAGCAAGAATAACAACCACTCAAGTAACAGTAATAGCCACACGTCATAGTATAGTACCAGTTCAGCACGCTTGGTACCTCGACTGAAGGTGGTACCAGCTGGTACCAAAAATCGTACCGGTTCCATGGTACCAGTACCAGATTTTGCCAGTGGGAAAGCAAAATAAGCGATCCGAGCCGAACCGAACCGAGCTGGTACCATGCAATGGAAATGGGGCTTAAGTCCCCCTTTTCCCCTCACAACAATCAATCAATTAGTCAATTTCCTTCAACCCTCTTTGCTTCAGTTGCCGATGGAGCAGCACAACCGCCAGTGCCCTTTCCCTCACTTGCCTACTTCCAAATGACAACAAAACTTAAAAAACAAATACTTGACAAAAACATTTTGGGAAAAAAACAAACAAACAAACAAACATTGAAATGTAGCAAATACTTTTAAAAAGACGAATAAGGGCACAAAGACATCAAACAAAAACAAATGGAGCTGCATTTGCACTACTCTGCTAGGATGCAGGAGAAATTTCAAAGTGATCTGCCATTAAAGTGCTACCTATCCATCTTCCTCCTTTCCCAGGTACTGAAGTTAATGCAGTGGGTAAGACGCGTGAGTTTGTCGCCCATCCAAACTGCAGAGATCAGGTGAAGCTGCAGCAAGGGAAGACCTACCTGATCATGGGACACAGGGATGATGTGGTTCTGCTCAAGGACAGGTGAGGAAACACTTAATTCCATGCATCCAGCAGAGGGCAGAAACAAGTCAATATGAGCAGTAACTATTCACCTTATTCCGTGGGTAAACATGGGCGCTGCCATGACGATTGTCTTTCAACATCCGGTATGGCAACACATTGACTTAGCGTTGTGATATTTGAAGTTTTAACGGTCTGATAAAAGTGGTCTTACTATGAAGTTGTGCTCACTATATCGATCAATAAGCTTAGTACAGTTCGTCGACAGATAAAAAATTATGTATTCAGCAGTACAAACGGTGTTTCCATGGCTACAATAAGGAGTTTTGTGATCGTGGTATTTCAAGAAAATTACGTTGATGTGAATGGGCGGCAGCGGCTAGCGGAAGTTCCAAGACAATCTGAGGACAATTGCGGAAGAAAAAACGACAAAAAGGGGCGGGGCTGAATAAGGTGAATAGGAGGGTTTGCCTGACTCCGTTTAAAGTCTGCTCTATGATTGGCTGTCACTTGGGCATTGTGACCTCATAGACATTCTGGTGGGGGTATGATAGATGATTAAATGTTCAACCAGGGTATGTTAAACTGGACATAGTGGTAAACCAGATTATAAAAGAGTCATGGAGTCTTTATTCTCTTAAAGGGATGCACCAACCTAACCTGGTTCTCACGCAGATGATTGTTTCTCATCCATCTGGAATTTCGTCGGTTGCCTCGCTGTTTTCTGCTGTGACGGAGCGGGGGTTGTACTAAAAAAAATCTCAAACCTGATTGGAAAATTCGATGTGCGTGTCACGTACTACTTGCTACGTTATACCTGTTAACACCCTGCCCCACGATTGTGATTGGATCTATGGCATAGAGGCGGGCTCGAGTGTGGGGTAATCGGAGACTTCGGGCTCAACAAGGCTCTCCCAGACCCTTGTGCGAGCTCACAAAGTTGAACGAAGATGCACGAAGCACGAAGGGTCTGCATGAGAACCAGGCTAACACCAACCCTATTATAAAATTTCCCAACTGTAATTCAGTTGGATAAGTGTATTCATAGTGTGTTCCCCTTTAATTTGCTGTGTTCAAGTCAATGCTAAATTCAGCTCCTAATAAAGTTTATATGGTAAAACTCTTTAATGCACTTAACTTCTATTGCTGTTTAATGTGTGTGTGTGTGTGTGTGTGTGTGTGTGTGTGTGTGTATGTGTGTGTGTGTGTGTGTGTGACCCCACAGCTTCAGGTACCTGCTTGGCGGAACCACCTGGTTGGAGTACTGGCCAACTGCGGTGGAAGGGCAGTCTGAAAAATATAGAATTACTTTTGCTGGCATCCAATCATTTGTCTTTGCGATTGGGACATTTGGGTGTTCCATATAATTCATCGCCCTAGTTTCATCTTTCATGGTCTGAGAGAGAGAAAACAGTTTCAAAATTCACTTACTTATATTAAAATAATAAATTCACTTACTTATATTAAAATAATAAAATGCATTACTCCAGCTCAAGCAGTGTTTGCATTTGTTTTTGTTTTTGTTTTTTTTTTTATTTAATATGCATGTAGTAACCCAGAGTGAAAATGTGGGTTTCATATCAGGTGCATTGTACTTATTTCTACGTTGGAAAGAAAATCGTAATTGACCAATAAAAGCGGTCTTTTGTATTTTTTGCCCTCAACGGTGCATTCCAGGCAGTGCCTTCTCAGTTTAGGGTTAGGATGAGGGTTGAGGGGGTTAGGGTTAGCCTGACACGTCAGACTATATCATAAGAATGTATAGTCTGAAGACCACTGATAGACTGTACCTCAATGGAGGGGCGGGTGATTGCGTTGTCTTTCAAACTGCCTCTCCACGTAATAGGCTAGCGTTCCGGCCAGTGGTACCAGCTGGTATATCAAACTTTTCCCGTAGCCCGTCGGTAACACGGCAAAGACATCTTTTTCAGAAAACTTCAGTGCACTTTCTTGTTTCACTTTCAAAGAAAATGACAAGTGCAATTCGTCCAAAACTAAAGCCAAAGACGATTCTGCTCTGGTTTGAGCAGGGCTGTCGTCATCGTACAAAGCCCGCCTTACGATTTCCTGTACACATACCGCGCTGTGATTGGTTATCCGCCGCCAGAGGAAGAATACAACGGGTTTCTATCAGTGGCCTCTAGACGTATCCTCCGTGCAAATTCAAATTTGCTACCGCTAGGGGTACGTCTAGAGTTCTAGGCTAGGTTAGGGTTATGGATATAGGGCAAAGGTAGTGCTTTTTAGGCTGTGCTGCCTGGAGGGTGCCGTTGGGGGTAAAAGACACCATTGACCAATAAAACTCTACAACCCTATATGCATCTGTGAGAAATTATTAATTATTATTTAATAATATAAAGCGAAGGGAGTTTTTCCTTGCCCCTGTTTCTCATGGATGCTTCCCGTATTGAATTGAAGTCAATTAACGTTTTGTCGGCACTTCCTCTAGTTTACCACCCGAGCCTCGTTTTCGTTCGGAATATGGCGGCCAGGTGAAAAAGATGAATAAAACCCTACAACCCTATATGCATAACTGAACTTCCTGTAACCCTGAAGCTTTAGGGCCCTATCATGATGCTGCACATGGCACAGTATGCTTTGGTGACTGCCGAAAGCTGTCCTTACTGTTCTGTGGAAGCGCATCATTCGTTTTTCTGTCAAGAAATTCACGTTGTTTAAAGGAGATATCGTAATATATTAATATATTAAATACAGTAATATATTTTTCACAAATAGCCTGTTGACACTTTGCTTGCAGTGGACTGTGCTGGATCTATCTACATAGTGGAGGGTCCGCCGATAGCTTCTACAGGGTCTTTGGTATTTTTTGCCCTCAACGGTGCCTTCCAGGCAGCGCTGCCTTCAAGGCACATCTCCACTCAATTTAGGGTTAGGATGAGGGTTGAGGGGGTTAGGGTTAGGAATAGGGTAATGGTAGTGCCTTTTAGGCTGTGCTGCATAGAAGGTGCCGTTGGGGGCAAAAAACACCATTGAGCCATTGAGTTCAGCAAAAACAAAACCAAACAAATATGACTCATTTATGTTTCAGGACGGCTAAGCCTACATGAAACACGATGACAAATGCACCGTCAATATTGGAATCTCCACACAAACACTGGGTCGATTGATTTTTCGGCAGTTACTCAGGGTTGTTGGGAAACTCAGCTACAGTATATCTGGCATTTAAAAATACTCAAAATGCTTCATTCGCAGTGCTTGTAAACTGCCATTGCATTTACATCTCAATGCTTTCTGATTAAAAAAAAGTTATGTCACCTAGTAGATATTGCAGATGGATTGCTGCACTTTGATTAGACTTTGGTAAGTAAGGTAGATACACTTTAAGAACAATGGCAGTGTAAGGGGGAAAGGATTATCTAAGTTTTCAATAAAAGCAAGCACATTTTGAGTACTTAATACATTACTAACAACTGTACATTGACATCACTGGGAAATAAAGTGCAAATAGATATCAAGATGTGTAAGTATCTGACACTAAGTTCAATATGTCTTATCATGGAAAATCGCGTTGCATCATGGGATTGAAGTATTC
>JAODXP020000033.1:29196532-29267751 GCA_027497455.2 Sardinella longiceps | reverse complement strand
AGTATAATGGCGATTTGGCCACCATCAATATGCCATCAGTATAACATCTGGGAAACGTTTGCATAGGCCTACTTAAAATCAAATTTTCCACATGCATATTTACTACTTCATGCCAGGATCAGTATACAAGTTGTATCTGTACCACTCAATTTCGAACACACCATATGTTTCACTGAATAGTTCTCACTGACAAACGCTGTTAAACTACAGTCTAATTGTAATGTTTGTTTGAGTTGGCTATGTATGTCCGTCACCTAGTTTGGAACAACAATGAACGTCGAAAATGCACAGCATGACAGCCCCTCAAGGTACTTAAGGGGCCCCAAGCAAACACGCCATGGGACTCTTCACCTTCCATAAACACCTATATGAACCACGTTGTTTTAATCTGCATCTTTATATTAATACAAGTATTTGCTTTGAACTTACAGTTGTCTAACTCCAGCCTAAAGTCATATTTGTATTGAAACAAACAAAAAAAAAAAAACACCAACTGAAGTCAAACTAGGGAGGCCCCTTTCAGCCTGGGGCCCCAGGCAATTGCGATGGCCCTGATGACAGCAAGTTCTCAGTGTACACTGTGTACTAGATTGCCGTGCACTGACAGAAGTGTGCGATTTGAGACAAAGCCCTGGTGATTTCAAGCCTACAGGATGTCCAGTTATAATATACTCAGTCAGCCAACTTGAACAATTGCAATCCACTATGGACATTTCACAGACTAGGGCCTACCTCACACAACTCAACTGCAACACTTGTTTATAAGATGTCAAGAAGCCAACTTGAACAATTGCAATCCACTATGGACATTTCACAGACTAGGGCCTACCTCACACAACTCAACTGCAACACTTGTTTATAAGATGTCAAGAAAAACAAACAACAACAACAAAAACAGTGTGTTCTTGGATGTAGGCCTAGTGTTTGGAGTACATTGACTAATAACGGACTGCAGACAAGCACACACAGGAGACAATACAGATGCAGCAGCCAAATACAAAATGCCCCCATGAAGCCATTTTAAGTTCAAACCTCTTTAGCTTGCAAACTGTAAGGGTTTTTTTTTCTCTCTCTCTCTTTTTTACTCCCATTTATTTATTGTGTTGTTTTATTAGACTTGGAAAAGACAGTTGTTGCACAACCGTTACGCAATTAAAATGTGAACTATTTTCATGTATTGTATACAAGCATGAGAAGAAACCTGACAAAATCATAGTGGGAGTGGGGGAAGAAACAGATAAGACAGGTCTGTATATGTTAAGCATATTTTTTTGATTGATTGCTCTAAGAACCATGAGAGTATGAGAGTTTCCCGTAGATGTCCTTGCGCAACTTCCCAGTTTGTTTTCAACTGTTTGGAATTTCCAGGCCAGGTCAGAGGTGAACTCCCCAAGCTCTCTCTCTCTCTCTCTCTCTCTCTCTCTCTCTCTCTCTCTCTCTCTCTCTCTCTCTCTCTCTCTCTCTCTCTCTCTCTCTAAGAAAGATCCTTTTTGCTTTTATGCCACTGGCAGAATAAAGATTTCCCTATTCCTGTAAAATTAAACTTTTGAACTGTTTGGAGTTTCCAGACCAGGTCAGAGGTGAACAGTCCCCCATCTCTCTCTCTCTCTCTCTCTCTCTCTCTCTCTCTCTCTCTCTCTCTCTCTCTCTCTCTCTCTCTCTCTCTCTCTCTCTCTCTCTCTCTCTCTCTCTCTCTCTCTCCCCCTCCCCTCACCTGCTTTTTTTGCCGCTGGCAGGGCAAAGATTTCCCTAACCCCCCTAAAATGCCTGGAGTGCTGCTGTCACCTGACAGTCTCTGGAATTTCCAGTAAGGTCCTGATACAGCACGCTGTTAGCTTGCTCCGTTAGACACGACCCCCTCCCCCATCCCCCCCTACTCCACAGGCCTGACTGTGCAAGTACAGGTTGCCCAATCGCTCGGGATTGACGGGAATTGGGAGTCTGCAATGGAGAGGGGAGGAGAAGTGTGTGTGTGTGTGTGTGTGTGTGAGAGAGAGAGAGAGAGAGAGAGAGAGAGAGAGAGAGAGAGAGAGAGAGTTGTGAGTGTGTGAGCGAAAGAGAGAGAAAGGGAGCGAGTGTGTGGGGGTGCGTATGTGTGAGTGTAATGGGGGGTGTTGCTGGTGCTGGCTATGGACAGTATATAAGGAATACTGGGAGTTGCACTCAGACACTTTACTGCACAGACAGACCCCGGATCAGACAGGCAGTTCAGGATGCGTGTGGACCTGGTGGTGGTGTTGTGTGTGGCCGCTGTGGCTCTCTCTCTGCCCACTCTCTCAACATGTGACCCACTGTGAGTACTGTTAACTCTTTACACACTTTCAATGAAAACAATTACATAGCCTATAGCAAACTCTAAGGAATGCAAAAGAGATTGTCAGCAGGATGACAAGTTTTGCCAGTTGCTGACAATGGTGTTGTACTTTTGTGTTAGAGAAACATTTCATATTGGAAAAAAAACAGTTTTCCTCTGGTTTTCTTGCATGCTTTCACACATGACACACACACTCTCTCTGCCCACTCTCTCAACATTCACACAGAAGCTTGCACACACACGTTGTATGGTAACTGCAGTAGTACAGACTGAAGTGTAGATTATTACTATGCATTTAGCAGTGCCTATGCATGTGTGTGTATTGATGTGTGTGTGTGTGTGTGTGTGTATTTATGTTTATGTGTAGATTATTGTTATGCATTTAGCAGTGTCTATGCATGTGTGTGTGTGTGTATGTATGAGTATGTGTGTGTGTGTTTGTGTGTATGTGTATTTATGTTTATGAATAGATTATAAATGCATTTAGCAGTGTCTATGCATGTGTGTGTGTTGATGTAAATTTCATTCAAAATTTCATCCAAATCAGTGCAGTACTTTTTGAGGTATCTTGTACACAGACAGACAGACAGACAGACAGACACACACACACACACACACACACACACACACACACACACACACACACACACACACACACACACACACACACACACACACACACACAGAGGTAATAATACATATACCATCATCGTTATCATACTATGTTAAAAATCCTTTGTGCTCTGCTGTTAGAAATAAATGTCAATAACCTGACATGATTGATAAAGCAAGGCACATGATCAATAGTGGGGTTTTGCATAGAGGCAAAGGTGGTATTAGGTTTAAAAAAAAAGGCATTGCCACACACACACACACACACACACACACACACACACACACACACACACACACAGATTGAAGATTGTATAGACAGACATACAGTACACACACAGAACCACACAAACACACACACACATACACACACACACACACACACACACACACACACACACACACACACACACAAAAACACACACAGAGCTGAACATACACACACATGCACAAAGCTGCAATAGTATACTAATGTGGGCCAAGTTGGCATCATGAAATGGAGACATAACTCTAGCCAAGTAGGAGGGTAGGTATTGTGAAAGACCTCATTATATAACATATATATATGTGTGTGTGTGTGTGTGTGTGTGTGTGTGTGTGTGTGTGTGTGTGTGTGTAGGGGAATGCCTGTACTATTATATATGTACAAGTATTTGTGTGTGTGTGTGTGTGTGTGTGTGTGAGAGAGAGAGAGAGTAATTAACTCACTACTGTAGTCCAACTCAGGTTTGGGTCATTTCATTATGTGCCTTGCAATAATATCTGGTTACTTTTGTGTTATATTCCTGCTCCATATTCGTGTTTAACCTTTGACTTTCCAACTTTGACCCCTCTCAGCTATGTGATGTCGGCTCCTAACCTGCTGAGGGTGGGCACCCCAGAGAAGGTGTTTGTGGAGGCCCAGGATTATGCTGGAGGAAACATAAATGTTAAGATCACGGTGATGAACTACCCCAAGAAGGACACAGAGCTGAGCAGTACATCCGTCACCCTAACCAAAGACAAAAATTACATGATGCTGGCGGACATCACGGTACGGCTCCTCTCTCCTATCCACTCCTCATATCAGAAATCCTCCCTTCCTCCCTTCTTTCCTTCCTCCCTCCCTCCCTTCTTTTCTCTCATCAGAAATCCTGTCCTCCCTTCTTTTTCTCATCTCTGCTCTGTTACGACCGGCTCTGAATAATAACATAAAAATTGAGGCAGAAACCAGGGTTAGGGTTTACCCAACATATTCTATTTAAAATAATCAAAATGAATAAATAAATGCAATTTAAATGTGTAGGGGAAAAGGGCAAATGGAGTATACAACGTGTGTGCGAAGTATGCATCAGTAGGCAAAAAAAAAGGGAGAGGCAAAAGAACAAGAAAAAGAAGAGCGATTAGCACCCAATGCCCAAATTCGAAAATAGTGCCCAACACAGAGGGAGAGTAGAACCCCTTAAATACCCAGCCACACCCATCTACAGGTGTGGCCAATGAACTAATTAGCACTGCCTGGTCTCCGAAATGGCCTACTACTATGCTACATGTGCTACATGCTGCTTGTGCCCCAGCACACAGTGCAGCACACACTACTGCTTCCCACAATTAATGAATAAGCTGCAGGTGCTCTATTTGACTGGCTGAGCCTCATATACTGCTCCCCAGTATGCAGCAGTTTGGCCACATGACCAGAACCTCATTAATTAATGGACTACAGGTGCTCTACCTGACTCAAGGTCACACTACTCCTGTAATATTTGTCATGTACTGCATACTACACGCTGCAGAGATCAGTATACGAGCAGTATGTAGTAGTCAAGTAGTAGGCATTTTCGGAAACGCGAGCGTTTCTCAAAGTCGAGGAAGCATGCTTGGAAGGCTGCTTTTTCAAGCATTCCACGTCATTGTCAGTCGCCAAGTACTGTTCCAAAGTCAAGCATCCTTCTAAATTCTAGCGAGGACAGAGGCCTTTGTTCATAGATTTTTCAAGGATGCACTGATGGATCCTCGTTTTTGAAGTGTATGGCTTCCAAGGCTAGTGTGCTACCTAGGAAGCATTCTCGACTTTGAGAAACACTCAGCATCTGACTGCAAAACCTGAGGCACAGGGGGTCGTAGCAACTCTTCTAATCAGAAATCCTTTCCTCCCTCCCCTCTTCTCTTCTCCAGATAAAAGAGGAACAATTCGACGAAGACGCCACCGTGAACCAGTATGTCTACCTGCAGGCAGAGTTCCCGAGCAAGAAGCTAGAGAAAGTGGTCCTGGTGTCTTTCCAGGCTGGATACATCTTTGTGCAGACAGACAAGACCATATACACACCTTCAAGTACAGGTGTGGAAAGATGATTTTTTACAGTTTTATTTGTTTATTTATTTAACCTTTGGTATCTACTATACACATAATATGTGTTTGCAGGAGAAGGACAATTATTTGCTTATAAGTAGCTCACAGTTATTTGCTTGAAGAATTTTTGAACAAAATTCCAAATTCCAATGCCATAAAAACAGACATGAATGGATAAACAATATCTTTGTGTTCATGTACACTTCTCACTGGGGATCTATATGTTTACCATTTTCTTGTTTGTTGTCTCTTGTAGTTATGTACAGAGTTTTCTCACTCAATCCTGCCCTGCACCCAGTAGAGAGTGGCATTTCTGTGGAGATCATGGTATGTTTACAAACAATTTCATGTATGTCTATGTGGGTATGGACATGAGCTTCTGTGCTCAATTGTATTGTATGTGTCTGTATACAGTCATGCATATATGACTCAAGAATAGGGATGAGACAATTTATCGTACCGATTAATCATGCTTAAAAAATTTTTTTACAATAAATTAATCGTGAATTGTCCCTGTAATCATAATGATGGCATTCATAGTATTGGAAAGTCACTACACCAAAAGCCATTAGATGCATGATTGATGAATTGTTATCTGATTCAGGACAACAACATAATAAAATCATGACTTTTTTCCATTAACAACAAAAAATGATATTTCTGTTTTACATTCATCAGTAAATCTGCTAGTTTTTGGTTAATTTTGTTTATCCATGATACTCATGGTGCTCAGACAAATGAGACAATAATTATACCATGGGAAATCTGTAATCGTCTCACCCTGACTCATAGTGTGGCGCCTAAGGACATTTCTAGTTGATGCAAAACTTTTGTTTTCACTTCCAAATTAAACAAAAGGGTCTATAGAACAATTCTGGTTCAAGCAAGCCGATGAAATATTTGCCTTTTATGTAAAGCATTTTTTTTTTTTTTAAGGCAAGATAGCCTACTATAGGTGACTAGGGTAAAAGTTGTAACTTGCAGATATTTACCATAAAACTTCACCAGTTGCTTACTCACACAAATATAAGAAAAAAGTGTATTGTAATTTTCATCAGCTTGCTTGACACTCAAACTCAAATTGTTCTATAGACCCTTAGCATCAATTTAAAAGTGAAAACAAAACTTACATTAACTTGAAATGAAAATTAAGAATTACATTGACACAGTGCCACATGAACACATAAGGAATGTGTTCCTTATGTGAGGCATGTTTTGAACAAACAAACAAACAAAAATTATTGTGATATTTCACTTTTACAGACCCCAGATGGAATAACTGTCAGCAAAGAGGTCATCTATCCAAAAGGAGGAATTAAGTCTGGAGAACACAAACTTCCTGAACTTGTCAGGTGAGTTTTCCACACGTCTAGCCTATCACAGAAACCCAACTGGTTCACAATTTTTTAAATTGCTTTTTTATTTTATAGTGCCTATTTTTGAAATGCTCAACATGCCAAAACTTTTTGTCATTTTTGACCAAGCAGCACTGGTTAGGATTAGGGTTAAGGCGGTTAGGGTTAGGGTTGAGGTAGATCCATGCAGGCAGTGCTGTCTGGAAGGTGCTGTTGAGGGCAAAAAAAACCCACCATCGAGCTATTTGTCACTGACCCTATTATAATTCTCCATCTTTAAAGCTTTGGAAACTGGAAGGTGGTTACGAGGTTTGTTGCCACACCTCAAAGAAACTTCACTGCAGATTTTGAAGTCAAAGAATATGGTATGGTACCACATTACAAGTGAAATGCCTTCAGTCATTTAGTACACATGTAATAATAATGGCTACTGCTCATTGATGATAAACTCTTAAACTTGTCTTTCTTTCTTCCTTTCTTTCACTGTTATAATATAGTGTTGCCCAGCTTTGAAGTGGCCTTAACTCTGGGGAAATCCTTCTTCTATGTTGATGATGAAGATATGAGAGTTGACATTACTGCCAGGTTGGTTGCATCCAAAAAGAGGAGCATTTGCCAATTTTGGTCCTATTTTTTTCAGGCATTTATTTGTCATTGCCCGTCATAACTTTTTTGTTTGTTTGTTTATTTGTTTGTTTTTTTTGTGTGCAAGATATTTGTATGGGAAAGAGGTGAGTGGGGTTGGCTTTGTGGCGTTTGGAGTGTTGACCAAGGAGAATGAGAAGAGGAGTTTGGCAGGTTCTCTACAGAGGGTAGAGGTAAGCACAATTCAACACACACACACACACACACACACACACACACACACACACACACACACACACACACTCTCTCTCTCTCTCTCTGACACACAGACACACACACACACACACACACACACACACACACACACATCTCTCTCTCTCTCTCTCTCTCTCTCTCTCTCTCTCTCACACACACACACACACACACACACACAAATACAATGCACACTCGTAATACTATTGACACCCTTACAGATACGTAATGGCAAAGGCCAGGCTAAACTGAAGAGGGAGCACATCACACAGACCTTCCCCAAAATCGACGAGCTGGTCGGCTCCACAATCTATGTGTCTGTTAGCGTCCTTACTGAGACCGGTAAGCATCTGTCTGTCTGTTAGTTTATCTGTCTGTCTCAGTCTACATTAGGTCTTCCTGATCATTTTGTCTTGATTAATAACATTTATGTTTCGTTTCCCAGGCAGTGAGATGGTGGAAGCTCATAAGAGAGGCATACCAATAGTCACGTCCCCGTACACCATTCACTTCAAGAGGACCCCCAAATACTTCAAGCCAGGAATGCCCTTTGATGTTTCGGTATGCTAACATTTTGTGCTTTAAAAAATTCATTTCTGAGGGTGCAGTATAAAAACTGCCTTTATTAGTAGAAAAACAATTTTGTGCTTTCTGTGATACCATGTCATAATGTGAACACGGCTAGACATGTGTTTGCAATCCCAGTGATTATCCAGCCACTGAGTGTTTCATGTAAATGTTTTATATCTGAGTAATAGCAAAAAAAATACACATATTTTATGGTTTTTCCAGAAAAGAACAGTACATATGCTGATGTCTCCTAACAGGTGTATGTGACCAATCCAGACAACACTCCAGCAGACAAGGTGGATGTGGAGGTGGCGTCTGCTGGTCAAACTGTGATGAGTTCTACTCGTTCCAACGGCATGGCCAAAGCCACCATCAATACTCAGGGTGGAGCTGCACATCTGCCAATCACCGTAAGTCTGTTGGGAGAAACAAATGACAGTGGGAGTTAATGTAGTTTCATAACCAGTACTTTGTGGTAGCTGCTAAAAACATGCAATATGAATAAATATGCAAACAGGGTAGCCTAGAAATCTAGACGTAAACTAACAGCGGCAAATAAATTCACTCATCCTGTACGGCTGGTAGCAATTTCAGTGGCTAACACCGTTGGTGTGTTGGTGTCCTCCAATCACAACGCTCTATGTGTTTATGGCGGGCTTTGCAGAAAACAACAGCCATTTGAATTGGTGTTTACATCTTGTTCGTTCCTCTGATTGGTCATATGCTATCCTATTGCGTGCAGAAGTAGTTTGAAAGATAACTGCCTTGTTCTGCCCTTGATTGTCTGAAAGTATTCTCAAAATGTCCTTAAAATTTGCACTTTTCTGCAGGTGAAGACAAAAGCCCCCGGTCTTAAAGATGCACGTCAAGCTACACAGACCATGACAGCATTTCCTTATCAGACGAAGGGCGGCTCGAAGAACTACCTGCACATTGGTGTGGATGCAGCAGAGTTGACCATTGGGGATCAGCTGAAGATCAACCTGAATCTGGGTGGAAGCCCTGGAGCACAGAATAATGACTTCACATACCTAGTAAGTATGTCCATTGTCCACACACACAAACACACACACATACACACACACACACACACACACACACACACACACACACAGTCTACACCCAGCATGTTTCCATCTCCTCACATGCATGACCCCCCATCTCTCTCTCTCTCTCTCTCTCTCTCTCTCTCTCTCTCTCTCTCTCTCTCTCTCTCTCTCTCTCTCTCTCTTTCTTTCTATCTGCCTCTGTATTTAATGCATATTTTTGTCTTAGATTCTGAACAAAGGACAGCTTGTGCGGGCTGAGAGGTTCAAAAGACAGGGCCATGCCTTGGTGACTCTGTCCTTACCAGTGACCAAGGACATGGTCCCTTCCTTCCGTATTGTGGCGTACTACCATGTGGGCTCATCTGAGGTGGTGTCTGACTCAGTCTGGGTGGACGTGAAGGACACCTGCATGGGAACGGTAAGTCTTTCTATATCCATTTATGTCTCCCATTCAATCTGTTTTTTTGACTGTAATCGTAGCTAATGAACAGGCTAGAAAACCTTGAACATTTGTGGTGAAAGATGATGGAAAATAGCCTAATAATTAATTTCCCTGACATTGGAATTATTTAAACCAATGGCAATGAATTCTTATGGATTTTTTTTTTGTAAACTAACAAATCTCACAACAACCCCAGATGATAAGTAAGGGATAACGGCCGCCGAGGTGTGCCGATATAGAGAGATAATGGACGACGCGTATGGCGAAGAACAGCCCGACGGCGAAGCTGAAGGGCTGTTTGCCTACGCGAAGTCCATTATCTCTATATATCGGGCCACCTCGAAGGCCGTTATCCCGCTTATCACCCGGTTGCAACTAAAACGTATAGATGGTAAGCAAGTGTTTAAAACATAAAAGAAACATGTGGCTCCGTTTAGAAAGAAGTTATCCTGTTCGGTTGGGGTACTATTTTCTTATGAAAGAAGATCCGCAAGGCTGCATTCTAAAGAGCATTGATAAAGAACGCTGGTTAAACTTTTTTAACCCAACAATGCCTCAGGTGTCCTGTTATCTAGAAATAACGGACACCCTGACAGCCAATCAGAAAACAGCATTCCATTCCACTGGGTGATAACGATGTATATTTCCAATGTGGTTTTCTTCTTCTTTGTTCTATGAGACAATAACTAGAATATTAGTAACGTTCTGAGATCTATCCCTCTTCTTTCAGCTGAAAGTGGAGCCATCTCGCCCTGTTGCCGTCTACTCCCCACGTCAACATTTCAGTCTGAAGATCACTGGAGACCCTGGAGCCAGAGTGGGCTTGGTTGCCGTGGATAAGGGAGTCTACGTCCTCAACAACAAACACAGACTCACCCAGACCAAGGTTTCAACACTTAATCCTCTTAATGCATAGAAAGTCAGTATGTGTGTATAGAAATAATCATCTATTTTTTTCAGATCTCCGGTGGAAATATTGGTGCAATTAAATAATTATTAAAAAAAAAAAAAAAATTAAAGGGTAGAACTATTCAGCTATAAGTTGGTTAGCGCTAACTAGCATCATGAAACGTTGATTGATAAGTTGGTTGAATTGTTTTTATCCGTTTGCTTGTTTGTCTGTATCTTCACACAGATTTGGGATGTTATTGAGAAGTACGACGCAGGGTGTACAGCAGGCAGTGGTAAGGACAGCATGGGAGTGTTCTTTGATGCCGGACTTGTCTTTGCTTCAAACACTGCAGATGGCACTGAACCTCGTCAAGGTAGATACCACCAAATCACTCACACACACACACACACACACACACACACACACACACACACACACACACACACACACACACACACACACACACACACACACACACACACCCACCATTGACCTCTATGGACACACTTATACAGATACACACAGACCACAGACCGTTATGAAGATTATGCCATAGATAGAAAGTTCAAGTTAAATTTTTCCTCCATGAAGTAGTTAGGGGTCATTATTATGGTCATTATTGGTCTTCGGTATTTTTTGCCCTCAACGGTGCCTTCCAGGCAGCGCTGCCTTCAAGGCACTACTCCACTCAGTTTAGGGTTAGGATGAAGGTTGAGGGGGTTAGGGTTAGGAATAGGGTAAGGGTAGTGCCTTTTAGGCTGTGCTGCCTGGAAGGTGCCGTTGGGGGCAAAAAACACCATTGAGCGTCATTATTATGGATTCAAAGATCTGTACAAGGTTGCACCACTTGATCGTCAGTTCCAACTTAATGTTTCCCATGTAGCCTGCTCATAAGCAGCCCCTCTATACTTCTCTCCATACTGGGGTCTAGGATTCCATCTACATCCCAAACAACCCACACCAACTGTATTCACATTATCTTTTTGAATAATATTGTTTGACTAACTAAATGCATAATGTGTAAGAACACGGGATAAGTAAGAAAAACACTGTGCACTCGATTACCAATTTCTCTCTCTCTCTCTCTCTCTCTCTCTCTCTCTCTCTCTCTCTCTCTCTCAGTGCCTACATGCCCAAAACCAGCCCAGAGGAGACGCAGAGCCATCACCATTCAGGACCTGCACAACTCTCTGAGTAAGTACAGATACAGTACGATCATCAGACAAGAACCATAAACGTTTGTTTCAAATAATGTGGAACTCACAGAGTGGTTAGTGTTGTTCCAGAATGTTTCAACATAAGTTTTGTGTCAAAATACCGTTCCTGATGGGTTTTATAGCATTATCAAAATTATGGGAGTTACAAAATGCTAGGCTACATAAAATTAACAGATCTTTAAGGTTGTTTTAGGGACTGGATTCCAAATGCACAGAGCTAGCTATTCTGAAGCAGGTCAGGGGCGATTCTAAATTAGCCAAAATTGTCAACATTTCTGGAACATTCCAATTCATTGTAGACACACCAGAAAAGGGACTAAATGTGTTAAGAAATGAAATATACATTTAATTGATGTCATGTTGCACTTCTCTAACTATGATTACTTCAATTTGTCTTCATTTATCTAGCAGATTGCTCTGCAATTTGTAATTTGCATTTTTATTATTATTATTATTATTATTATTATTATTTGTTAATTCCTTATCTCCATCTCCAATGTCTCCCATTTTGAATTATATTCTCACTTTTGTTCTCTTTCAGCTTCCAAATATACAGGCACAGAGCGTCAGTGCTGTGTGGACGGAATGAAAGATAATGTTATGGGCTTAACGTGTGAACGTCGTGCAGAATACATCACAGATGGAGACAAATGTGTCCAGTCCTTTATTCATTGTTGCAAGGAAATGGCCAATCAGAAGAAAGAAGCTAAAGAGGAGCAACTTCTCCTTGCTCGCAGTAAGAATCTAGTCTGACAAACAATGACAGAAGATGATCATAAATCAGATGTCAAAAAACAAGATCGGTAACACTTTATTTGAAGATACCGTCATAAGACTGACATGTCACTGTCATTAACTATGACATGACGTTGTCAAGAATCTGTCATAAACTTAATAAACCTGTCATGACTTCTGGCATACCCTAACCCTAACCCTAACCATGACAAATACCGGGTGACAATGACAGAAGTCATGACAGGTGTATAAAGTTTATGACAGATTCATGACGTCATGTCATAGTTAGTGACAGTGACATGTTAGTCTTATGGCAGTACCTTCAAATAAAGTGTAACCCAGATGAGGGAACCCAGACTCCCAGATGTAAGTCTGCATAAAGTACTACAAGAGCAAACTGTAGTCATCTTTGTCTTGGCTCACCCAGTTAAGTTAAGGTGAAATGTCAGTTATTTGGTCTCGCAGCCCTCAAAGCAATGCTAATAGAATTGGGGTATAACCTCGGTTTCATTTAACACAGGGTGATTTCAATCAACAGGGCAACAGTACTCCTTACTATTGCATGAAGTGCGCCATGTCAGAGTTAAATTCAGCCTTATTCCTTCACAGGTGAGGAAGACGAGGATGTCTACTACACAGAGTCTGAGGACATTGTTTCCCGTTCCCAGTTTCCAGAGAGTTGGCTTTGGGAAGATGGTGAAGACCTCCGTCTTCCAGAGTGCCCTGCACATGATAAAAACTGGTGAGAGAGGAGTTATCTAATAAAATGGCTATCTAATGAAAAAGGTTATTTTAGTCATTATTCATTCAGTTCCATGTCTTAATTTGAATAAAATTCCACAATTACAACTGTACAATTTTGGTAATAAATGTTGATAGGAGTTGAAATAGTAGTAGTCGTAATAGTTATTGTCAACTGAAGTTCTTTGAAATCTGACTTATATACACAACGACATGGACAATATATTTGTATCGTTCCCAATGCCAGCGACACCACCTCTGTGACAAAGAAGAACTTCCTGAAGGACTCCATCACCAGTTGGCAGGTTACAGCAATCAGCATTTCAGGAACTCACGGTAAGTCAGGAATAGGCTACTTTGGAACTCCTAGAACTTGTTTTAAAAGGAACCCCACCATTCCCCCCCCCCCCCCCCCAGAACCTTACCGGTATTATGAAAATCATTATTACAGATTTATTACAGAGATCATAAAAGTCCCATTACCTGTAGGTTTAGGTAATTAATTCATCTTGTCTGTGTTTGCACATACTCCACTCTGTTTCCCCAGGTATCTGTGTGGCAGACCCCTATGAGATGATTGTATTGAAAGACTTCTTCATTGATCTGAAGCTGCCCTACTCTGCTGTGCGTAATGAGCAGATTGAAATCAAAGCCATCCTTTACAACTACAATGACTATGAAATAAAGGTAAATTTTGCATTGGACTATTTGACATTCTGACATTGATGTTTTGTCCATATGGTTTAGAACAGGTGATGGTGGTAGTGTTGTGGTCAAGGAGCTAGCACGTATGCTAACAAAAAAAATGGTCTTGTGGAGACTAGCCCTGAAAGATTGGTAGTTGACAAGATGCTTTGGATAAATGTGTCAGCTAAATACATAAATCTAATGTAAATGTAGAATGGGTGTTTGTTTGTTTTTTTGTTGTTGTTTTTTTGTTACAAACTTTTGTTACAATCCTTAAGATTTTCAAGCAAATAAACTCTTAAGTCAAATGATTTTGTGGCAATGTTACGACTCTTTACTCTTTGATGTATTGTGTACATTTCATTATAATCTATCTGTTCAGGTGCGTGTAGAGCTTTTGGAAAACAGTGACGTCTGTAGTGTTGCGACTAAGAAGGGGAAGTACCGCACCACCATCGAGATGGAGCCCATGACGTCTCGATCACTTCCCTTCGTCATCATCCCAATGCAGCTGGGCAAGCACACCATCGAGGTGAAAGGAGCTGTGTACGACTCACACCTCTCCGATGGTGTTAAGAAGGACCTGCTGGTGGTGGTGAGTGCATCACATTCACCATAAACAAACAAATTTTCAATTTTAATAAAATTGCTTATACTAAACAAACAGATGTAGGGCAAGTAGAGACTTGTTAGCTCACTTTTTCTTGGTGTTGTTCATATTTGTTTTACCACATACCATGGTCTACATGTTATCAAGCTAAGCTTTTATAAAATGAAAGTCTGGCATCTCAGTGTTAAACAAATGCACAGTAAGTCTCGGTTTTGCCATCTATACAGCTTAGTAGGGCTGGGCGATAAAACGATAAACACTTACTCTATAGCAACACCCTCTGCTGACCATTGTTAGAGAATTTAAACTTACCTCATGCCATACTCAATAAGATACAGTTGGAGAGGCAAATAGACATAAATAAAGGTAAAGAGATATTTGATTTCTCATTGGATAGTGATATGACTGGATAATGGCTAAGGTTGGATAGATGTTACAATTTGTATTGTTTTGTCAGTCTGAAGGTGTACGAACTGAGCTTCCTGTGAAGAAAGTTGTCCTTAAACCTTCAGATCATGGTGAGTTGATTTCATTTACTACTACTACTACTACTACTACTACTACTACTGCAGGTAGAAGTACTTTTTCATGTCTTTATTTTCTTTATTTCCTCTGAAAACAAGGTGGGGCACAAGTTGAGAAATTTGTGAGTGAAATTCCAAAAAAGCAGGTGCCAGGGACGCCAGCGACCACCCTCTTCTCTGTCCAAGGTCAGTGCCTTTAAATCACCAAGGGATGTGTGTGTGTGTGTGTGTGTGTGTGTGTGTGTGTGTGTGTGTGTGTGTGTGTGTGTGTGTGTGTGTGTGTGTGTGTGTGTGTGAGAGAGAGAGAGAGAGAGAGAGAGAGAGAGAGAGAGAGAGTGTGAGAGTGTGGGTGTGTGTGTGTGTGAGAGAGAGAGAGAGAGAGAGAGAGAGAGAGAGAGAGAGAGTAGTCATTCGATAATGAGACAGTCACATAATCCATTCCTCTTTAAAAATGCTGTTAGAAAACCCCTTAATTTTGCAGTCCTGCCATTGCACATACGTCTCAATGCTTTCTGGGTTAAACTTGACAAAACACCTTGCTAAGATGTGCCTACATGTCATCCCAGGGGAACAGATCAGCCAGACCATTGAAAAGGCCATAACCGGCGACTCCCTGGGTTCCCTCATTGTCCAACCCAGAGGCTGTGGAGAACAGAATATGATCCACATGACTCTGCCCCTCATCGCCACTCATTACCTGGATACCACTAACCAGTGGGACAAGGTTGGATTGGAGAAGAGAGACACGGCCATCAAATACATCAAGATGGGTGAGTTACTGTATAGTCTCAAATACATCAACATTGGTCAGTCACTGACCATCAAATAGATTGATTTGAAACGAGTCATAGAATTATCGAATACATCAACATGGGTGTGTTATAAGGGTAATAAACAAATCTGGAGACTAGTTAAGAAATCTATAAGGCATGTGGCACAGAGTATTAAACATCTACTTCACAGAATCAAATATTTTATTTTAATTTTGCCTAGGTTACCAGCAGGAGTTGGCCTTCCGGAAGCCAGATGGGGCATTTGCGGTTTGGGCGAACAAGCCAGGCAGTGCTTGGTGAGATAGAGTCACACCGATACCGTCAACTGTCTGTTATTTTACCGAAACAAAATGATGTATTCTAAAGCAAATGCCACAACCTACTGGTTAGTAAACTGATCATGGAATGGTGTCCGGATGCATTATTGCATTGTTGCACATGAAATTGAGGAATTATAAAAAAGATTTTCTGTGAACTCAGTTTTCATAAATCGTCCATAAAGGATCATAATCCATTATGAATACTGGGTTCATGGAAAGTATTACAGAGATATACAGTATTTAGACCAGAATTTTTCCATATGAGTGTTACAAAAAGAAAGCGTACATCACCATACCACACATCGGTTGGGGGGGACTTGAAGCAGAGGTCTCTGATTTGTCCATTGCAGTGGAAAATGCATCATCCCTTAGATAGTATTACTTGTATTCATCTATCTATCTACCGGTATCTGTCTTTCTATCTAACTCTCTCTCTCTCTCTCTCTCTCTCTCTCTCTCTCTCTCTCTCTCTCTCTGTCTCTCTCTTTCTCTCTGTCTCTCTCTGTCTGTCTATCTTTGTTTCCATCTGTCCTTCTGTTGTTTTCCCCCATCAACTCCTACAGGCTAACAGCATATGTGGCTAAGGTATTTGCCATGGCCAGCAATCTTATCAGCATCGAAGAGAAAGTAGTCTGTGAAGCTCTGAAGTGGTTGGTCCTAAACTCCCAGCAGCCTGATGGCATCTTCAAGGAGACACACAGGGTCTACCATGGAGAGATGGTGGTATGGTATACTTTTCATGTCTACATATGAAATAGACAGGTTTCTTTCAACACAGTAATGATAGTTACTTCAGAACATATAATATAGTAAAATGGTATAAACGGCTTATGAACTCAAACCATTAAGCTGTCATGTATCTCCAGGGCGATGTAAGAGGAAATGATGCTGATGCTTCCATGACGGCGTTTGTGCTGATTGCCATGCAGGAGGGTAGGAAACTCTGCAATAAGAGTGTTAATGTAAGTAATGCCATCCTGGATCATTGGGAGAAATTATTTGATACTGAACTTTAACGTGTTTGAATTCCATATAAGTTTTGTCCATATATAATTCTATGTGGACAACACTCGTAATCATCACAATAAGCTCAACTATTGATATAGTAGGCCTTGTTCTAATTTGCCCATGTTTTAGTGGCTGTTTCTAAATGTATGATTTCCATATGAAAGAGGGCAGAGCCATGCCGCATATTCATGATAGCTCTTTGATCATACACAACAACACAACAGGTTCTCTTACATGTAATTCATCAAAGCCAATGTAAAAGTGATTTTCCATTCTGACGCATTTAAAGTCACAGAGAATTTTGACACCCCCAAAATCCTCTAGCTTTCAATTTTCTGTTGGCTCTGTTAACCTAAAAAAGTTAACTGTTTGAGATAAGTTTGATTAATACTGACGTACTGACGAAATACTGATCGTGGGGACATCATTTGACAGGTGTATGATATGATGAGTGAAGTGAGTTGAAGCGACTGAATGTGTAGAGCAGAGTTTACAGCATTGGAAAAAAACAAAAAAAAAACATATCATGGCATCTTCTATACCATCATCATTCCACAGAGTTTGCCAGGCAGCATGAGTCGGGCGACTGCATATCTGGAACGCCGTCTGAAGACAGTTACCAATCCTTACGCTGTTGCCATGATCTCTTACGCACTAGCGAATGAAGCAAAGCTGAACAAGGAGACCCTGATGAAATACTCTACAGGTGGGCGAGAACTCTAGACACACTCTAGCGGTAGCAAATTTAATTTGCTCAGCGAGTGGGTCTAGGCACCAGCC
Source organism: Sardinella longiceps (assembly GCA_027497455.2). NCBI lineage: Eukaryota > Metazoa > Chordata > Actinopteri > Clupeiformes > Clupeidae > Sardinella > Sardinella longiceps. The sequence continues at coordinate 29,249,956 of JAODXP020000033.1, read as the reverse complement.
ATAGCTCAGACCTCGATTGCGTCTGAGCTGTTTCTGGGCTGTTTACACTCTTGGTTGTATTCAGACATCATGGTGTTTAGCTAATCACTATATCTGGACAGGGAGTTTTTGGGCGGACTTAGCATTGTTTAAATCGCTTGTTAGTTGCTAGTCGCGCTGATTAGTTATAGCAGTTTTAGCCGGGGTCTATTACCGTTCTCCAGACTATACATTCATGTTATAGTCTGGCGTGTCAGGCTACCCTACAGGTGGGCTGAGCTGATTGTTTTTATTCAACATTATGATAATGAAAAAGAGGGGACAGACTATTCAATCTTGAGCTACCCCACCTGAAAAGCCATGCCCATCAGCTGCTAATAAATTCTTAAATAATAATTGTAATTTGTTTGGATTTGAACTTAGCTTTCATACAGATTGTTAGAAAATGGTTAATATATTGTTAACTGGATTTGCATATTAACTCTATGCTACTCAAAGTTGGAGACACATCCACTTTAATGCATTGAATATGTGATTTAAAGTATCAAGTTGTACCAAAAAAATAACACTCTTTTTCAAACTTATAGATGGCACTCACTGGCAAGTCAGGGGAAATAAACTCTTCACTCTGGAGGCCACTGCGTATGCCCTGCTGGCTCTGGTAAAAGCCAAAGACTTTGAGAAGGCAGCACCCATTGTGAGATGGTTGAATGAACAGCAGTATTTTGGAGGAGGCTATGGATCCACACAGGTTCAGCACAATGCTTATTAGAAATCTTCAAACAAAACAAACAGCAAATCAATCATTTCTGTTTCATCAAACCTGATTGATTGCAAACTCATTTTCAAACTAATTTTTTCAAATCTTCTCTCACCATTTCTAGTCCACCATCATGGTCTTCCAGGCAGTGGCTGAATACTCAGCTCAAGTAAAGAAGAGTGACATGGACCTCGACGTTAACATTGAGGTCTCTGGGAGAAGCAAGCCTATTAAATGGAAATTCACTAATAGCTATGCTTACCTAACACGATCAGATAAGGTATGCATTTTTTTTTTCTTTTGATTATTATTATTATTATTATTATTATTATTATTGTTATCATTAATGAATTATTGTGTGTAGGTATACATGTAAAGGGAAACAGTAATTTGTGTAATACTGAAAAAAATATTTTGTAAAATGTAATGTTTAGTTAATATAGTGCATTATAAATTATATATGGACAAGTTTGGAAAGGATACCTACTTAGTACATTTTTTACTCTATTCACCCATAAAGTAAGCCTGTGGGAGGGCTTATAATGGGCATAAAGTGGGTGATGACACACACAAAACTACAATGTTATCAGTTATTTTCTATTTCTATATTACTATTTCAATGGTTACAGGTTCAAAATCACCATTCACGCTTGTTGTCTATAGTTTTACAATGGCTATTTCAGATGTGTCACATCCATAATGCCAATTAATTTACAGTTACAATAATTTCTGTGTTCTCTCAGGTGTTCTATGTTAACTTCACAGACTTCATAGCAAAACATTATTGATGAACAAAATGCCACATAACCTCTGCAATCCTAGCAGTATTTCACAATTTTTTTCATTTGCAAACTCCATGGCTGAATACAGGGAAACTCAAAAAATTCATATCATGATTGATGTCATAAGAATATGAGCCTTTAAATTTGCGTTATGGATGTAACAAGAAATTAAAAGGTTTTATGGGAGTATGTAAATGTCACGTCCATTATGCTGGAATTGCCCATATAACAATGTCATCCATCATTAACATCATACGTAACTGTTAAATTCCAGGTTGACTTAAACCAGAACCTGACTGTGACTGCCAGTGGAGTCGGAGAGGCCACTATGTCGGTAAGTTCACTTCTGCAGATGGTTACAAGTAGCCTGACTAATAAGCCGACTGTTGACTCCGTCACAGTCTGGAACAATGCAATGGAAACACGTATCCTCTCGTATCCTCTCGTATGACGTATCCTCTCACCTGGCTCTCACTTCCGCATTCAGCAGTAACAGATCGCTAGCTAATTCCAATTTATTTTGACATCGTAGCGGTCCTCAAGTCCTCAAGATCATGAACGTTAATGTCATGTACCAATTTTGTAAAGGTAATTCGAAAGTAGGGGGGAGAATAACGGACGTGTTCAGGCAAGTTAAGAGACATCGCTCTAAACTGTGTGCTGATTAGCTAAACCGTGAGCGAACCGAATGTAGGCCCTCTAGTCCAGACTCGTACAGAGGTAAAATTCATTTTAACGTAAGTACATAGGATGGCGCTGCCAGGCTAGGTTACAAGGCTTTAAGGTGGCTAAACGTGCATTTCTGGTACAGTCATTTGCACTGTTAGTAGTAAGTCTCCTCTTTCGTACATTTGTACATAGATTTTGTTCTATTTAATGATAATGATTAATATTAAATGATCAAATTAAAGTTGAATAATTAAGAAAAAAAAACATTGGCCTGATGATTAATTCATTTATGCTTCCATGTTTTATTTTCTGCAGGTGGTAACTCTCTACTACGCCATGCCTAGTGACATAAACACAGAATGCAAGATGTTTGATTTGAAGGTGAAGCTGGAGAAACAGAGCAAAGGTAGAGTAATTGATTGGAAAAGATGATAATCATTATCATTGATAATCCATCTCCATAGTTTTATCAGTCCATACTGTATACATATGATTCAGACACTGTAATTCTTACTCAACAACCAGAACTATCCATTCTAAAGAGAAAATACAATGAAGCAAATAAACAAATCAATTAATACATAAATACATAAAAGGGGAGAGAGAGAGACAGATAGAGAGAGAGAGAGAGAGAGAGAGAGAGAGAGAGAGAGAGAGAGAGAGAGAGAATAAGAGTATGAGAATTAAGCAATGAGACCAGAAACCAATCATACACATCTTCTGTTTATTCCACAGTGACATACCAGGGGGCCAGTGAAACGTACTTGCTCACCATTGATGTATTGTAAGTTCACAATCACTGAGATATTTCAGCACATAGTGTAGCCTAAAGGTTTCCAGATCTCTGAGATGGCTGCAGCATCAAGTCTAATTCTCACAAATAGTGATCAACCATCATTATCATAAAACTACAACTATGATATGCCATGGGAAAGAGCAAAGGTTTTTACAGGGGTCAAAGGTTATGATCTTATCCTCAGGTACCTGTCCAAGGAACGTGACGCCACCATGTCCATCCTGGACATTGGCCTGCTGACTGGCTTTACTGTGGACGAGACAGACCTCACTCAAGTAGGTGGTGTTAAAGATTGGGGTCATTTTCCTAGCGTAACCTTTGCACAGGCTGTGTTTTTTTCATCAAAGTCCCACCTTCGAGGTAGGCTACATGATGTCTTTGGCACAGCAGAGGGAAGAGGGAGGGTCAAATGACAGTTGAGTTTGATAGAGCTACGCAGGAGTGGTTTCTGGCGATATGGGCGGTCGCCCAGGGCGGCATCATCGGGGCGGTGGCATCGCGGACCCAAAGTTTTTTTTTTTTTGTGCGCACGAGCGCCGAAAAATGCAATCGTGGGTGAATCGGGTTTGCTTCATCGTCTTTTGGAAGCCTTGGCATGGGTATATCTGCGCCTACAATGGAGTTATTTGGTATCAAATTAAAGAAGACAACCAGGTGCATGCATTGGTACCACTTGTATGTACTTGCTTGAAATAAGGGGGTTCAATTTCATTGTAAAGATCACTCGCATTTTGACAAGGGGACTGGAGCTACGCTAGCAGCGGTCATATAGTGATTGTCAAAGTTTTTTTTTTTCTCCCGTCATCTACTTCCTGAATTTTTGGTCAACAATTCCCGGGACACCGTAACATCGGGGCACATGAAACTTGGCATATAGCCCCAGTAGACTGGCACAGCAGAGGGAAGAGGGAGGGTCAAATGACAGTTGAGTTTGATAGATCCAATCATTTTGATAGGGACGCTCAAAATGTATATTGTATATTTTTGTGTTAATGCATTTAATTAATTGTTTCTCGATCCAATTGTGAGGAGGATTTAAAGCAAAAAAGTAAAAAGTTCTCCAGGAAAACATCATGGATCCTACTTTTAACTTTAAAAGAGTTGTTTTGAACAGTGTGAATCAGTGTTTCACACAGCCCCACCTGAAGTTCAGAGAGGTATTACTAGAGATGGAAGGTGAGCTGAGAAATGGATTGTTATCATGGTAATGTTACTGTACGTTCAGACCGCAAGCAATGCAGGCAACACGACGAGTGACAGAAGCAATTGACTTTGTATGGAGACGGATGGCATCGTCAACAAAAGCGCCAAGTGTGGCGGGCGGCAAAACTTGGACAACATGAGCAATGAAAAAAAGTTTAACTTTGTTTAACTTTATGTAATGAGCTATGATGCAGTTCGGCAACTACAAATCAGACTGTCAATTTCCCAATGTGGCTCCTTTAGAGAAGCAGGATCGAATGTTTGAGTGCCTAATATCATGGGCAACTTTGGCATTTTTGTTGCTATGCCAAGCAATGTTTCGTGGGACTCTTTGGCAACGTACAGTAACTAGAGTACAGAAAAACTTCATTTTCAAAAATTACACAAAAATTTAATTTTTCTTCTCTCCCACTTGCAGTTGTCCACAGGTAAGGACAGGTACATCCAGAAATTTGAGATGGACAAGATGCTGTCAGACAGAGGCTCCCTCATCATCTACCTGGATAAGGTATGGTTAAGCCGTCAGACCGTATGTTTGTATCATGTTCTTTTTTATTGGTCCTGCAAGCACTTAACTCAAAATCCAGAAAATGGATTTGAAAAAAAATATTTGAAAATCATTTTTGTCCTACTTCTCCAACACCTTCACCGCTCCATACCTTTGCATCACTTTCATATGTCCATACCACCGGAGTGCGTTTTTGTTTGTTTGTTTGTTTGCTTGCTTGTTTGATATTGTATGTTATGCTTGTTAGTTGGATTGCAACCACCGAATGAAAACATACAAACAAAACAAAATTGTATTAATTATTATTATTATTTTTTTTAAATCTTAAATTCAATTGTCTCACCACTTAGTTCTATTACTGTGATGATGATAGCTTGGTATTGTAAATATGAAAGGCTTTTCATTATGAATTTATTTTAACTTATTAGTTAGAGGTATGGAGCTGTACAGAGTCACTTTCTAAACTGATAAGTCTGTTTTTGCATTTCTTTTTCTCCCTTTTCTCTCAGATCTCTCGCACCAGACCAGACAGAGTTGCATTTAGGATCCACAAGGTGATGGACGTGGGGCTCCTACAGCCTGGTGCAGTCACTGTGTATGAGTACCTAGATATGGGTGAGTGTGGACACACTAACTAGAGAGTTATACACACACGAGCCTGCTTACTGTATTTGATAGCGAGTGGAATAAAATAATGTGGAACAACAGGCTAAATGCAAGCACTTTACATTGAGTCAATGGAACATACAACACTCAAAGCCAAAAGTAAGATTAAGATACATGTTTCGTTGACTCAATGTAAACTGCTTGTTCACTTTCGGTCTATGTTGTTCCAAATTCTCTGATTCCTGTCGCTATCTAGTGCAGTCACCTGGCTATTGCAACAGGGCTATGCTCGAATTTCACTTTAAACTCACACTCAATCATCCATGTATTTTTCTTTTTTTTTTGACAAAGACAAACAATGCGTTCGGTTCTACCATCCCATAAAGAAGAGTGGCGAGCTGAACAGGATCTGTCACAAAGACATCTGCAAGTGCGCTGAAGGTAAGGCAGCCTGCCTCTCTCAGGCTATAATTACTACAACCCTTTTTTATTCTGTGATTGTGTTGAAACTTCCGTTACAACGCTTACCTTTATTCACGTCCACTCTATTTTCATGAAATATGACGATCACAAAACTCCTTGTTCTCTCTGTGGAAAACAGTGTTTTAGTCATACACACTATAGTACTGTGTTGTAAGATGTCTTCTGATGTTGTATAGGCCTAGTTTTTGGAAGACATTTGGAGCATGTTAGAATTTTAGAAGCACAGATTAAAGTTCTGCCCACATTGGTTAGCTGTTAGGGCTGCTACTGCGTTTAAGAAAACCAAGATGTTTTGAGGTAGACCAAGATGTTTTGCCTCTTCAGTACTGGCTACTCTTGAGTAGCTTGAGCAATAGACCTCTTGTTGAAATTAACCAAAGTTGTCCTTTAAAGACATTCTCTCCACAGGGAAGGTTCTGACCTAGAATATGTCTAAATGTCCTCGGTCTGGGTCACAAACCAAAGTACTGGCTGTCTGGTGACTGTGTGTGTGTGTGTGTGTGTGTGTGTGTGTGTGTGTGTGTGTGTGTACAGTAATTCATTTGCTTGTGTCTTGTGTCTATCTCACAGAAAGTTGCTGTTCTCAAAAGAAAGATCCAAATGAAGGAGATCGATCTGAAAAAGCATGTGAACCAGGCATGGACTATGGTGAATACACTTTCTTTTGTGTGTGTGTGTGTGTGTGTGTGTGTGTGTGTGTGTGTGTGTGTGTGTGTGTGTGTGTGTGTGTGTGTGTGTGTGTGAGAGAGAGAGAGAAAGAGAGAGAGAGAGTGAGAGTGAGAGAGAGAGTGAGTGAGTGAGTATTTTAATAAATGAAAACCAAATGCTGTCTGGCAGTCTCTTAGTATGTGTCCATTGCTGTTGTTTTCAGTTTACAAAGTCACAGTGGAGAAGCCTGAACTGACTGTTCACACAGACATTTACCCCATGAAGATCGTCCAGGTCATCAAAGAAGGTATCATGGGGCTTTCTGTTTAAATGCTCCTGTAGTCGATATATAGACTATTTGGGTTTGTTTTGATTACTCACCCGGGGTAGCTAATATCAGTCTGCCACTGCTGAAGTATAACTATGCTGCTGCCTAGACACTAATACAATGTAATGAAAGGGTATTTTTCTTTATAACATTATTCTATCAACACATTCATTTACAGAGATAGTCTAGCATTATATTCTATCGGTATTTGTTTTGGGTTTACTGTGGCATACTGAAGACTGTTTTTATTGGCTGACTAACTGCTATGGTTGACTTGTGATAGCTTAGCACCAGAAAGCTCTGTGGCTAGAAGGAATCCATGAAATGTGTGAAAAAGGTCTCAACTGATAAATATAATTCAAGCTCACTGAGAAATAAGGTCCTATGTGCAGAAATCTGAACCCCTTCATCCCTCCTTCCCCAGGCACTGACTTTGGTGTAGAGGGTAAAACGCGTGAGTTTGTCGCCCATCCAAACTGCAGAGATCAGGTAGCGCTTCAGGAGGGCAAGTCCTACTTGATCATGGGACACAGGGATGATGTGATTCCCCTTGAGGGCAGGTAAGGAAACATGTCTTACATATTACCCTCACTATGCTACATCACCGAGTCAGTCAAGTAGCTATTCTGTCAACCCAAGATGTTTCGGATATCTACTTCCATGTGCTTATCATGCTTCACATTGTTTTTAAAAGTACCCCCAGCTAGTGTAATGTTTTTGAATAGTTTTAATTAAAGTTGGCGCCAATACTAAGCTTATAATATTAACATGCCAACCAGCCAGGATACTCATTTTTTTTTTTAGCCTAAATCATCAGATTTATTATCTTGCCTGTTAGTAAACTCCCAAAGGTGACTACAATATATTACTCAAAACGATATCTTATTTGAGATAGTTAGATAGTTAGCTAGCTAGGTAGACAGATAAATACACACACACACACACACACACACACACACACACACACACACACACACACACACACACACACACACACACACACACACACACACACACACACCCACACCCACACCCACCCACCCACAAACACACCCACACACACACACACAAAGACTGATAGACTAGACATACAGTATATGGCAAGTAAAATAGTTGTGTGCACTGTCCGTGTCACAATGATCACACATGCATTTTTTTGCTAGCTGTCTAGATAAGCATCAGGGTCCTGTGAATATTTCATATACTTCAGTTACTGGACCTCAACCAGCTATTTCTATTCACCTTACAACCATAATAAATAAACACACTAATGACATAGAATTGTGATCCGTCCAAGATTACTCCACAAATCAATATTTTCCTGCAACGGTAACAAAATCAGTGCTTGTGTGTGCTGCAATGATGATGTAATTCTCATCATGATCATTGCCATTCTCATCACATAGCCTAGCATGCAAGTGCATGCAAGTTTTGACATTTGTTTGTGTGTGTGTGTGTGTGTGTGTGTGTGTGTGTGTGTGTGTGTGCGCGTGCGTGTGTATGTCTGCAGCTTCAGGTACCTGCTTGGGCATGCCACCTGGTTGGAGTACTGGCCCACAGAGCTGGAAGGACAGGCCCCAGAGTACCAAAACTCTTACGCTGAAATCACAGGCCTTGCACATGAGGTGGTGACATTTGGCTGTGGCATATAATATACCATTCAAATTCAAATTGTATTGCTCACATGCCATTATACAGTGTACAATGTGCAGTGAAATGCTTTGTCTACTGACTCCAATGACTATGCTTGCAGTGTTGAAATACATCATGTATAAAAATAAATTAGGAATAAATAGATAGAAGAAGAGGCGTTATAAAGTCTTATGGTTCTCATTCAAAATGCAGATAGAATGAGGATAGAAGCTTTTCCTCATTCTCTCAGTTCTGGCTTTCTGGAACTTGTAACTTTTCCCAGACCTTAACACAAAACAGTCCATGGTTTCCAATAATCATCTCCTTTGTTTTGGTAACATTTAGATGGAGGTTGTTATCATTGCACCAGAGTGTTAGACTGTCTACCTCATTTAGGTAAGGCTGCTCGTTGTTATCAGAAATGAGGCCGACCACTGCTGTGTCATCAGCAAACTTGACAATTATGTTATGAGTCGTACAGGGAGTACCACAATGGACTCAAAACACAGCAACAGATGTAAGTGCAACAGGTCGGTAGTCATTCAGGCACGCATGGTGGGGCGTCTTTGACACTGGAGCAATTGTTGATCTTTTAAAGCAGGTGTGTGCGTAGAAAGCATTCAGGTCGTTCACGAATGTGGCGTCGGCATTCTTGATGCCATTTTAGGTTTTTGTGCAGTTACTCTTGTTTTTTTTGTTTTCTCTTATTTTTTTTCTTATTTTCTTTTTCTATGTTCAATAGTTTGAAAACACCAGTCCACAATGTCAGTGTTTTTAATATGAGGGAAAAATGTTTCAATGAATCAATGAGCTGATTTTTTTTATACATTGAGAGTGAGGATTTCAGGTACTGATTTCACACTGGAGAGATAATCACAACGACTGTATATGCAGTGATGTCATTTTGTTAACAAACACAATAAATGAAAAATAAAAAAAAAATTATGTATGGTATTGAATATGTCTTATTACTTTATCTAGGCCTATAACATTACAAAAGTAATCAACAGTAATTTTTCAACCACATCTGTCAAACACAAATGGCCATATATGAATTGAATTGCATTTTTATGCAGTTTCAAGATACCTGTTGAATCCCTAGATGTCACTCTTGTCTTGCCTATTTATCATGGGCTTTCACCCAAATCTATTTGTTGTTATTATAAACAATGTTTTCACAAAACACCTTCAAAACCAACCTACTTAGCTAGTGTTAATACCGGATGAAGATGTTGAGCAATCTTTGGAACAGAATATCACTTCTTTACTCTAGTGCAAGTACGTTACTGTAACACATGGGAGATGTTCATTCCGGCAGCCACACAGAAAAAAAGGTATTCAAATGATGAATTAATTTATAGAGCATAATACTTGGTGGGTAAATTGCCTGGTTCTATGGCACGGCCACAACTTGATGTGTGTTAGATGCATCCCTGGCTGATCCAGCCATACAACCCCTCCAGTGTTGCCCCCTCTTTTATCGAAATGCCCTCTGCAATCGCCTAGTTCGTCTATGCCTAGAAGAGGCCTGAGAGAGAGCGAGAGTCATATTGCATGGCATATCAGAGGTCTGAGGTATTACTAAGCAATATGGCCCTTTGAACGGACTGTGTGGAAATTTTACCTGCTACGTTTACTCAACTTGAACAGGGGTGTCACTAATAACGGAGGGCAAAAGTATTCTTAGCCCAGGCTACTACTACTACTACTACTACTACTACTACTACTACTACTACTAATAATAATAATAATAATACATTTTATGTTGAAGCTGATTGCCCATCACCTTATGGAGATTTTTTTCATCTATCCAGTCAGAGTGGTAACATCCAGGATGGACATGTCAGCATCCACCGTGGATAGAAACCCAGAGATGTATAGTAACGAAGTAGAACTACTTAAGTAGCCTACTTAAGTACTAAAATGCAGTATCTGTACTTTACTGGAGTATTCTTTTTTTCTCCTACTTCCACTTTTTTTTTGATGAATTTAATACTTCTACTTCGTTACATTTTTGATGTGCTGATTAGTTACTCGTTACTTTTATAAAAAATGTTACCACATCCAATGATAGCCTGCAGACGGGAGCATCACCAGGTTTTCATAATCATTATTGGACGATTCAAGCTGTATACCTCTTGCTCCTCTTCGACCTTTCGGAGTACTGAATGCAGTCAATTGGGAACGATTAGTAAGGGTCAGTCTACTGCTCCATTTCGAGATAGGAGTACACCAATCTCTTTAACTTCAAATGATTTTAGTGAGGGGAATGGTGGTGACCATCCCTGGCCCTACTTAGAGTCCGTGGCCAAACTACTACTACTATTTATTTCAGCCAAATAAATGTAAAACATTATGATATTCAAACTTTTGATTGCTTTCTTTAATGTACACAGTACTTCTACTTTTACTTTCAGTACTTGAGTAGCAATTTTTAAAATACTTTTACTTGCAATACTTAAGTACAAAACATTTTGAATACTTTAGTACTTCCACTTAAGTATGATGTTTAGAGACCACTTCTACTTTCACTTAAGTAATTTTTTTTGATATGGTACTTTTACTTCTACTCCACTCCTCTACTCCAGTACTTTATACAACTCTGCAGAAACCTGACAAATAGATTCATCATCATTGAAATATGGTTTATATGTATTGAGCAACACTTGGGGTTATCAATATACTTTATAAGATACAGAATATACATAATGTATTTATGCACAATATACTTCACCATGTAAACGAGCTCTGAAACGAGCTGTTTTAGAGTGTACATATTTTTTAGAAATATAAGTGTACATTTAATTTATATTTTATATTAGTTAGTTACAGTTGACATTAATTTGTCACTTTATAGTTACAGCACTTACTTGAACTCAGTGGTAAGCAGATAGCTATCCTGGGCTTGAGGGTATTGAACTAGAAATATGGGAACAGATTTTATTATTATAAGTGAAAACCATGTATAATTACATAAATTACCTTAATATATAAAATAAATAGTGTGTGTGTCTATGTGTGTGTGTCTATGTGTGTGTGTCTATGTGTGTGTGTGTGTGTGTGTGTGTGTGTGTGTGTGTGTCTATGTGTGTGTGTGTGTGTGTGTGTGTGTGTGTGTGTGTGTGTGTGTGTGTTTGTATGTGTCTGGCAGAGACAACCCCCTCCCCCATCCCCCCCTACTCCACAGGCCTGACTGTGCAAGTACAGGTTGCCCAATCGCTCGGGATTGACGGGAATTGGGAGTCTGCAATGGAGAGGGGAGGAGTGCTGTGTGCGTGTGTTTGTGTGTGTGTGTGTGTGTGTGTGTGTGTGGTGTGTGTGTGTGTGTGTGTGTGTGTGTGTGTGTGTGTGTGTGTGTGTGTGTGTGTGTGTGTGTGTGTGTGTGTGTGTGTGTGTGTGTGTGTGTGTGTGTGTGTGTGTGTGTGTGTGTGTGTGTGTGTGTGTGTGTGTGTGTGTGTGTGTGTGTGTGTGAGTGTGTGTGAGAGTGTGTGTGTGTGTGTGTGTATGTGTGTGTGTGTGTGTGTATGTGTGTGTGTATGTGTGTGTGTGTGAGATGTGTGTGTGTGTAGAGAGAGAGAGAGAGAGAGAGAGAGAGAGAGAGAGAGAGAGAGAGAGAGAGAGAGATTGTGTGTGGTGCTGGCTATGGACAGTATATAAGGAATACTGGGAGTTGCACTCAGACACTTTACTGCACAGACAGACCCCGGATCAGACAGGCAGTTCAGGATGCGTGTGGACCTGGTGGTGGTGTTGTGTGTGGCCGCTGTGGCTCTCTCTCTGCCCACTCTCTCAACATGTGACCCACTGTGAGTACTGTTAACACTTTACTAGCATTCAATGCAAACAATTACATATTTAAATGTCCTTGCAAACTATATGGAATGGAAAAGCAAATGTCAGTTGCATGTCAAGTGTTTTGTCACTGCCAGCGATGCTGATGCCAGTCGTTGAGTCGAACTTTTGTCTTGGAGAAACATTTAATATTGAGTCCAGTTGTGTTTTGGGGGGAAAAAAAAACAAACAAAAAAACTGTTGTACTTCTTTCCGCTGGTTTTTCTTACGTGCTTTTCACACATGCATTTACACACACACACACACACACACACACACACACACACACACACACACACACACATACAGACTGATATGTAGATTATTATTATGCATTTAGCAGTGTCTATGCATGTGTGTGTTGATGTATGAGTGTCTGTGTGTCATTGTCAATGTATTTATGTTTATGTGTGGAATTGAATGGAGCTTGAGGATATCATGTTCGCATTAAAATTAGTAGTATTGATACTATTACTATTATAACTGCTACTACTACTACTACTACTAATAATAATAAAAATAATAACAATAATGATAATACTCACAATAATAATAATAATAATAGTCATGATCATAATAATCATCACAATAATCATCATTTTTATATTAAGAGACTTTCGTGTTCAGCTGTGCAGTTAGAAATAAATGTCAATGACCTGACATGATTGATAAAGCAAGGCACATGATCAATAGTGGGGTTTTCCAAAGAGACAAAGGTGGCATTAGGTTAAAAAAAAGGCATTGCCACACACGCACACACATACATGTACACACACACACACACAGAGATAGAGAGATTACTGTTTGTGCGCACACACACACACACACACACACACACACACACACACACACACACACACACACACACACACACACACATGCACACACACACACACACACACACACACACACACACACACACACACACACAGAACCACACACACACACACACTTAAACAGACAAACACACACACAGAGCTGAACATACACACATGTACAAAGCTGCAATAGTACTAATGTGGGCCAAGTTGGCATCATGAGATGGAGACATAACTCTAGCCAAGTGGGAGGGTAGGTATTGTGAAAGACCTCATTATATAACGTGTGTGTGTGTGTGTGTGTGTGTGTGTGTGTGTGTGTGTGTGTGTGTGTGAAGGGGAGTGCCTGTGCTGTGCATGTATCAATATGTGCGTGTGGTGTGTGTGTGTGTGTGTGTGTGTGTGTGTGTGTGTGTGTGTGTGTGTGTGTGTGTGTGTGTGTGTGTGTGTGTGTGTGAAGGGGAGTGCCTGTGCTGTGCATGTATCAATATGTGTGTGTGTGTGTGTGTGTGTGTGTGTGTGTGTGAGTATGTGCTAAAGGGTGTTTCTGTGTATGTATGATAATTAACTCACTACTGTAGTCCAACTCAGGTCTGTGTCATTTCATTACGTGCCTTGCAATAATCTCTAGAAGACCAAAAAAAAAAAGTTACTTTTGTGTTATTCGTGTTTAACCTTTGACTGTCCAACTTTGACCCCTCTCAGCTATGTGATGACGGCTCCTAACCTGCTGAGGGTGGGCACCCCAGAGACGGTGTTTGTGGAGGCCCAGGACTATGCTGGAGGAAACATTAATGTTAAGATCACGGTGATGAACTACCCCAAGAAGGACACGGAGCTGAGCAGTACATCCGTCACCCTAACCAAAGACAAAAATTACATGATGCTGGCGGACATCACGGTACGGCTCCCAACTTTACATCACCTTTCCTATTCAATCCGCTCATCAGAAATTCTCTCCTCCTTCCTTTCCTCTCCACTCCTCTCATAAGAAATTCTCTCCCTACTCTCCCTACCTCCTTTTGTTTCACATTCATTGTGATTATATTGTGACCTATTTTTCAGCTGTGTGTTTAACCCTTGTTTACACCCCCCCACCCCCACCCCCGCCCACACACACACACACAGATAAAAGAGGACAGTTTTGAGGAGGACAACACCGTGAACCAGTATGTTTACCTGCAAGCAGAGTTTCCGGGCAACAAAATTGAGAAAGTGGTCCTGGTGTCTTTCCAGGCTGGATACATCTTTGTGCAGACAGACAAGACCATATACACACCTTCAAGTACAGGTGTGGAAAGATGATGGTTTTTTTTGTTTTGCTTTATTATTATCATTATTATTATTATTATTTTTCTTTTCTTTAATCCTTTGTATGGCTAGGCCTATATGCTGAAGGGATTTTGCACAGAGGGACAGACTGGGGTGAAAAAAGGCCCATGACTTTTTTTCAATGTCCCAAAAGGCCACCTACGATTGCACGCCCTCAATCATGATTTTCGTAATTTTTCACTAAAATAGACAGCTATATTTTACAAAAATTATCAAAATTGTATTATTTTGCCTAATGCATTCAATCATAATTAGCAGCCTAAGTAGTAGTTAGTTAGTAATAGTTATTAGTACTGACGCACATGATATGTGTTTACAGGAGAAGGAGAATTATTTGCTTATAAGTACAACATTTTTGACCAAAACCTACTTATAAAATGCAAAAAATAACAAACATGAATGGATAAACAATAACTTGGGTCTGGTATTATATTCATAGACACTTCTCACTGGCGCTTTATGTTTACTATTTATTTGTTTGTTGTCTCTTGTAGTTATGTACAGAGTTTTCTCACTCAATCCTGCCCTGCACCCTGTAGAGAGTGGCATTTCTGTGGAGATCATGGTATGTTTACAAACAATTTCATGTGTGTCTATGTGTGTATGTGTGTTCAATTGTACTGTGTTTGTGTCCACCCTAAAGCCTGAACCCTTAAGTTAGTCCCAGACCAAAGATCCACGACGAGACGGGCTGCGACGCTCTAAAAACCTGCAACACTCTAAAATTGTGATTTGACATGTTAAATCTTCTGCGACTGCTTGTAACTGCTTGCAACAACCTGCGATTATTGATTCACACCGCCGCAACTACTCTCTTAAACCGTCTCATCTCGTCGCGGATCTTCAGTCTGAATTGAGCTTTAAAGAACCTGTCTTTCACGCACATACAGTAGATAGATATGTCTCAAAAAACACACCAAGCGGCCAATAAGAAATCATGCATATAATTTAACATATTGTGCAATCGTGCAATGTTTTGAACAAACGAAAATTGTTGTGATATTTCACTTCTACAGACCCCAGATGGGATAACTGTCAGCAAAGAGGTCATATATCCAAAAGGAGGAATAAAGTCTGGAGAACACAAACTTCCTGAACTTGTCAGGTGATTCCCCAACACGGAAACCCTACTGGTGTACAATATCTTTTTTTAACAACTTTTTAATGTAATATTTCCTTTATGAAATACCAAGACACTTTGACTTTTCACTTTACTTCTAACTTTAAAGCTTTGGAAACTGGAAGGTGGTTACGAGGTTTGTTGCAACACCTCAAAGAAACTTCACTGCAGATTTTGAAGTCAAAGAATATGGTATGGTACCAAACACCTTCAATCTATTAGGACACATGATATAACTGCTCATTGATTGATGATAAACTCACTTAAAAACCTAAATGTTCTTTCTTTCTTTCTTTCTTTCTTTCTTTCTTTCTTTCTATCTTTTTTTTCTTGTTTGTTTCTTTCTTTCACTGTTAAAATATAGTGCTGCCCAGCTTTGAAGTGTCATTGGCTCTGGGGAAAGCCTTCTTCTATGTTGATGATGAAGATCTGAAAGTTGACATTACTGCCAGGTTGGTTGCATCCAAACAGAGGAGCATTTCCCAATTTTGGTCTTAATATTTAGCCATAGATATGTCGTTGCCAGGTTGGTTGCATCTAAACAGAGGAGCATTTCCCAATTTTGGTCTTAATATTTAGCCATAGATATGTCGTTGCCCATCATAATTTTTGGTTTTATTGTTTGTTTGCTTATTTGTTTTTGTATACGTTAGATATTTGTATGGGAAAGAGGTGAGTGGGGTTGGCTTTGTGGCATTCGGGGTGATGACCAAGGAGAATGAGAAGAGGAGTTTGGCAGGTTCTCTACAGAGGGTAGAGGTAAGCACAATACAAATGTGTGTACGCAAATACAGACACATGCACACAGAAACACACACACACACACACACACACACACACACACACACACACACACACACAAATACAATGCCAAACTACAAACTCATGATACAATTAACACCCTTACAGATAAGAGACGGAAAAGGCCAGGCTAAACTGGAGAAGGAACACATCACACAAACCTTTCCCAAAATCAACGAGCTGGTTGGCTCCACTATCTATGTGTCTGTTAGCGTCCTCACTGAAACCGGTAAATATTTGTGTGTGGGTGTGGGCGGTGCGTCTGTACTGCCGTAGCTAGTTGGAAGTCTACATTGTGTGGTTAAGACAGTGTGGGTAATGATTGATTTGTCAATGGCGAAAATGACTGCCGATTTCACTTCCCAAACCAGGCCAAAACTCGCTTGCGCGGTCTATAATTAGTTGGATAATTAATTAATTATTGCAAACTCATCAGTGGTCAATATAACTTTGCATGTTAAGTCCATTTTTTCCAATACAGTTTATCTGTCTGTCTACATTTTCATGTCTACCAGATTATTTTGGCTTCCTTAATAACATTTATATTTTGTTTCCCAGGCAGTGAAATGGTGGAAGCGCAGAAGAGAGGCATACCGATAGTCACATCCCCCTACACCATTCACTTCAAGAGGACCCCCAAATACTTCAAGCCCGGGATGCCCTTTGATGTTTCGGTATGCTTACATTTTACCTTGAGCTTTGTGTGATACCATGTTACACTATGATTGGTGTTATTAGTGCATGACGTGTTTGCATTCCCAACGATGATCCAAGCATTGAGTGTTTCATGTAAAAGTTTTATGTATGTGTAATAAAATAAAATACAAGAAGAACAGTACATATCCTGATGTCCCCCAACAGGTGTATGTGACCAATCCAGACAACACACCAGCAGACAAGGTGGATGTGGAGGTGACGTCTGGTGGTCAAACTGTGATGAGTTCTACTCGTTCCAACGGCATGGCCAAAGCCACCATCAATACCCAGGGTGGAGTTGCACAACTGCCAATCAATGTGAGTATTTCGGAAAAAAATGGCAGTGGGAGTTCAAACTGACCATAAAACTGGTTAATTAACTAAAAAATATGATTGTAGTACACTTAAAGTACAAAAAAAAAACAAACAAAAAACAGCATTATCATCGTTAACATGCTGCGTTCACACAAGACTCTTAAAAAAACAATATCACTGTTAATCTACTCTGAAAGTTGGGTTGCGAGCTGGGTCTACATTATGCAAGCTTTTGGTGGCTTTCACTTTGATATTTTCATGCAAAGCATCTCTTAGCTAATCAAATTGGCCAAATTGTCTCCATCTGCATATATGTTATCCACCCATACTCAAAGACTAACTTTAAGTCATTATTTAGGTAGCGCACACATAGTATGAATGTCTTCGGCACAGTTCAAATGAGCCATTTTGATCTACATTAAAATAGATTAATTACAAGATTACAATGAGATTAATTTAAAAAATAATCTATGCCCACCACTCGTTTACATGCACTTTCCTCCAGGTTAAGACCAAGGCCCCTGGTCTTAAAGATGCCCAGCAGGCTACACAAGCCATGACAGCGATTCCTTATCAGACGAAGGGCGGCTCTAAGAACTACCTGCACATTGGTGTGGATGCAGCAGAGTTGACCATTGGGGATCAGCTCAAGATCAACCTGAATCTGGGTGCAAGCCCTGGAGCAAAGAATAATGACTTCACATATCTAGTAAGTACAGTATATTCACACACACACACACACACATTTACACACACACACACACACACACACACACACACACACACACACACACACACACACACACACACACCAAGTACATGTTTTCTACACACATTCACAGGGTTGCCAACACTCACACATCTCGAATGACAGTCACTCTATCAATGTCAATCTCACGGTCTCACTCTGAAGAAAAAAATGTAATGTCACTCTAAATTTGACATTTTTCAGAGTATCATTTTTTTTTCACTCAAATGCAATACATTCCGATTCAAAATGCACCAGATTGCAGGAAATGGCAACTAATTTTTCTAAAAAATTTGAATTACTACTTCTCTTTACAAATATCCATATTTTCAATTGATTGACAAACCTTCACTGTTGTTGTGTTACATGTATTGTTCACAATACCAACAACACTACTTCGAAGGTCATGATGCTGATTTTTTATTTTTGTTTGAGCGATGGTGTTGGGCCCCCATCAGACCATGTCTCACTCCAAGCAATTTTGAAAAGTTGGCAACCCTGCATTCATGCACACAGATGTAACGAATGCCAACTAACCCGGGCTAACTGGCAGAAGTACAAGTAAATCCTCACAACTCTAACCTAAAGAATGCTTCTACCAACTTCTACCCCCCACCCCATTAATTTTGCCTTAGATTCTGAACAAAGGACAGCTTGTGCAGGCTGAAAGGTTCAAAAGACAGGGCCATGCCCTAGTGACTCTGTCCTTACCAGTGACCAAAGACATGGTCCCTTCCTTCCGTATTGTGGCGTACTACCATGTGGGCTCATCTGAGGTGGTGTCTGACTCAGTCTGGGTGGACGTGAAGGACACCTGCATGGGAACGGTAAGTCTTTCTATCCCTTAATTTCTCCTTTTCTATCTGTTTTTTTTTACTGTGATGGAAGTAGTATTGGAGTATACTCTGTACGTCAAACTTTCGCAAACTATTACCTTAACCGTCTTTAGCTTAAACAGTGTGTCATGTTGCCGTTGTTGCTGGAATTAACAAATCATAATAAATTTATTTTCGTTTAAATCCAAGCAGGCAAATGGGTCTTAATAAGACGACATCTCATACAGATTTTATAACATTTTACTCGTTGATCTATTATTGTTATTATTGCTAGCGGAGGTATTTTGAAAGAGCCATGGTCTGTCCTTCGTGGTCAGTATGCTATCATCTGGTTTGTCAGGCTACTTTGATGCCAATAAAAGAAATCTTTTTGCAGCTTCTTAGTTAAGAACAACTTAGTAAAGAGTACTCAGGGAAGGTTATAGACCTGGCATCTCTTTCCCAAAAGCTTTAGTTAGTTGTCAATGGGAAAATGCATTGTAACCGACTAAGTTGCTAACTTAGTTAGCAATATGCTTTTGGGAAATGATCCCAGGGGAAGAGAACACATATATTGGAGAACACAAAAAATGTACAACTTTGGTGAGATAAACATATCGATTTAAAAATGTTTAATGTTGCATTTCAGGAAGCTGGGAGGTAGGAGGTTTCAGACCTCCAACTATGAAAAGTGCACTTGAACGCCATTTGAAGTGGGAGATTCTATTTGTAAAGTAGGGGTTACAACAGTGTACCCTGACTTCATAGTGATGCAGCAGAATGGCAGTGCCCACAGACAGAAACTTGTGGAAGATAAAACACAAACTGAAAGACTATAAAGTAGCATTTAGTTATAATAGAAAATATAATTCAACAAATAATGTTCTGCAACCATGTGCTGCTATACTATCCTTTTTGTGTTTGTGGAAAGCATAAACAAAATGAGCGAACTGCCTAATTAAGGCAGGCAAATAATAACCCATTGCGATTGCTAGCCACTTTGTTTGCCTGGAACACTTTGAAGATGGACCTCGTAGGCTTCAAGTTGGATGTCCAACATCCCACTACAGTGGAGCTAATCCAACATTGATAGGCTACATTTTGATACATTTGGGGCTTGAGATGTGATAATTTGTAAAACCAGACAAGAAACCTTGACTTGTATATTTAAAAATATGTGTTTTAATCAGAAATTGTATTTGTCATGAGATACGATGTATGGACTAGCGTGTTAGCAAGCTACTGTCAGTGAAGTAACTGAGGTCCCTACCACCTATAGCAACGTGTTTTGGGGCACAGGCTTTCACCCTGTAGCTTTCGCAGCTAACTTTCTGAGATTCATCCCTCTTCTTTCAGCTGAAAGTGGAGCCATCTCGCCCAGTTGCCGTCTACTCCCCCCGTCAACATTTCAGTCTGAAGATCACTGGAGACCCTGGAGCCAGAGTGGGCTTGGTTGCCGTGGATAAGGGAGTCTACGTCCTCAACAACAAAAACAGAATAACCCAGACCAAGGTATCAACACTTTGTCCTCTTAATGCATAGAAAGGCAGTATGTGTGTATAATAATACTTATGCATTTCCCTTTTTTGCCATCGGCCTAGGTCACTTTATCCAATCTTGGTTTTGATCCTGATAAAAACTTTCATTGTGCCATTTTCAGCGTCTCCAGATAAAACATTTTAATTAGATACATATTAGTTATTTCACTTATTGTTCATCTGACCTATTATTATTATTATTATTATTATTATTATTATTATTGGACAGGCACATAACAAGCCATTCTGAAGCAGACAAGGGGGATTCTAAATGCACCACATAGCTTAGACAGGACCAGTTTTCAAAAATTTGGTATTTATTGTTCATTCGAGACACCCCAAGGGCCTTGCTAAAACTGCTAAAACCCAGCATTTTTCTTTAACAATGTCAGATGCGTACAATTCCAGTAGACAGAAGCATGTGGTTTTAAGTTCTACTCAACTACTGAAGTGCAAACCCTTTGTGTATTTTGTGAATCATCGGTCAGGTAATTATTTTTTTTTAATCCGTTTGTCTGTGCCCTGACACAGATTTGGGATGTTATTGAGCAGTATGACACAGGCTGTACTGCAGGCAGTGGCAAGGACAGCATGGGAGTGTTCTTTGATGCTGGACTTGTCTTTGTTTCAAACACTGGAGGAAGCACAGATTCACGACAAGGTATATACCACTAAATCAAACACACACACACACACACACACACACACACACACACACACACACACACACACACACACACACACACACACACACACACACACACACACACACACTAATGCCCTCTAAGGGGTACACACACACTACAGACTTCTAAGGAGATTATGCGAGATACCTCAAAGCAGGGGTCTCAAACTCAAATGAGCTGGGGGCCACTACGGTCAAAATGATCTGACTGAAGGGCCGAATCAGGGGTCGATTGTAATTACGGTACAACACATTTTTTTATTATTATTTATTTTTTTTATTTATACATGTACTGTACTGGACATTTCCTTTGCAATTAGCCTGTTTTTTTTGTTTTTTTTTTTCATCTAAAGATGTGACATTCAATGTTAGGCCTATACCTCATTATTGAATGCATAGCCTACTAGAACAAATATCTTTTCACTTTTAAATAGGAGATTGTCTGGATTTGGTAATATAACATATTTACCAATATTTTGTTAATTAATAATATTTTGTTAAATAATTTAATTAATTATTTTGTAGAATCTGTCCTGACAAACAGTTAGTTAAAAGATAGTCCTGACAAACAGGGAATTACAACAACTTTCACTTTGGAAAAGAATTCATCTATTTTGGGATGACACTGTTGAAGACAATGCAGAATTTTTATATGATTTCAAGATCGGATTACTCGGGAACCGCTAATCATAAAGACGACTTCTATGCACCATTGTAATCTGATATGCGATGATATTTTGATATGCGTTTTGCCACAATTAAGTTAAGAATCCGTGAGATATTACACAGAGAACAATGTATGACATGGACGCAGAACTGTATTGGTGATCATAATTTTGATACAAATTCAACGCTAATTATCTCGTGAATCGTTCGTCACAGCGAACCCAACACTGTTGGAAAGGTCAGTTTGTGCAGATTCCAATGATGCCCTTGTAATTTCGGTATGATTAAAACTCTGCGAGTAGCGCAAAGGAGAAGAATGGGTGCGCCCGTTGTGACTGATGTTTGCACCTCTCTCCAGGGCCGGTTTTCATTATAATTTTGGCACCAACTCGCGGGCCGGAAGTTTGAGACCCCTGCCTCAAAGGATCTTATTTAACCGGTTGCACAACTCAAACTTAAGGTGCCTACACATGAACAGCTTCAAAAAGCTTGTGACGCGCGTTGGGCACCGATTTCTCTATGAAGAAGCGTCACGGTGCTTGTCCATTAACCGCGTCAACGTTTCTAGCAAAACGCAAGTCCCCTGCGTTGTTTACAGGAGGCGTGTCTTTTCAAATTTCAGTTGGCTACTCTTTCCTGCTCCTGTTTGGTTGATTCCAATGGCTCAAACACGACGCTGTACTTGCATTGGCTAATAAGGCTGCGTTTGACGCCTTCATTTGCATAATGTTCAGCCAAGTCCAACTTTTGAACGCGCTGCCTTCCCACAATGCTTTGCGGGACGATTTGACGTGCTCCATTGAAAATGAACTGAAATCACGACGCCGGTTATACTTGACGTGACCAGTGGATCTCCACTGTCAGAAGCTGGCGCTTGGGTCTCGGCATTGCGTTGTGGCTGGCGTCGCCGTTTTAAACGCAGCGCTCAAAGTTAAACATGGTTGAACTTCGACCCTTTTGACGCTGACCTTTCAGCGTTGAAGTAGTGTTTTTAGCATAAATAAACTAGCAGGCTATCTCATCTATGTTACAGCTCTCCTAGCCTCTGGTATATGCAGAAATGCAGAATTAACATTTTGGACCAAGCGTCGCGTTAAGGACGAGCTGAGCTTTTCAACGGTAGTCATGTGAAGGCCCCTTTATGTCAAAGATTTGCACCAAGCTTTAAAATGCTTTCATTATGCTATCAAGCGTGGAGCTACTGTGTAACAGATGCCAACAAGCCTAGGCTAGCTTGCGGTAGTATGTATAAATCAGCTCAGTGGTTGGAATGCTCAACTTCCATGCCGTGGGTTTGTTGTAGTCGAAGAGGTGGCAGGTTCGAGACATGAGTGTGATGCAAACCGCCTCGGCTACTAAGGCACCACACGTAACATTGCATCCAAAGTATGACACAACAGCACAACACTGCTAACATCCAAATTCCCACACAAACCTCAGATAAAGTAAAATAATTATTTAAGAAACTTTTTTGACTAAATTAATGCTTATTGTGTGTAGCTCAGGTGAAAGAAAAAGGTACAAACAACACAAAACACCACAGACTCAATTACCAGATTCTCTCTCTCTCTCTCTCTCTCTCTCTCTCTCTCTCTCTCTCAGTGCCAACATGCCCAAAACCAGCCCAGAGGAGACGCAGAGCCATCACCATTCAGGACCTGCACAACTCTCTCAGTAAGTACAGATAGGATCCTCAGACAGTAGATAGCTGTTCATATATGATAATTAGTTTTTCCCCCCTTAGGTCATATTGCACTAGTCAAACTATGATCACCTCAGTTTGCCATAATTTATATGGCTGATTGCTTTGCATTTACTATTATTATTATTATTATTATTATTATTATTGTTATTATTATTATTGTTAATTCCTTGTCTCCATCTCCAGTGTCTCCCATTTTGAAATAAATTTTTGCTTTTTGTTCTCTTTCAGCTTCAAAATATGCAGGCACAGAGCGTCAGTGCTGTGTGGACGGAATGAAAGACAATGTTATGGGCTTCACTTGTGAACGTCGTGCAGAATACATCACAGATGGAGACAAATGTGTCCAGGCCTTTGTTCACTGTTGCAAGGAAATGGCCAGTCAGAAGAAAGACGCTAAAGATGAGCAACTTCACCTTGCTCGCAGTAAGAACCTCTTTTCCTCCTAGATTGACGACGTGGGGCTTTTAAAAATGTCTTTTTAAGTTACTGTATGTTGAAGCGATAGTCCTAATTACTTCGAAACATTGCCTTGCTATTTATATCAAATGAAATCTCTTTCCACAGACAAAATGAGAAATAAAATATTATGAAATTTGAGTTATTAAGCAAAAACACAGACACAGAGCTGTTGGAGCCAGAAGGGCATAACAACATTTTACGGATATAGTGTTATTTAGTATTGGGTCATTCATCCTTGTCTAAAGCCTAAATATGCTTTAAATAGGCTATGTCAGTACTGAATGTACTATAAGAGCAAACTGTAGTCATCTTTATTTTATAGAATTGGTGAATGTCAGTTATGCTAACTGAATTGGGATATAACCTCAGTTTCATTTAACACAGGGTGAGCACAAACAGGGTATGTTCGGAAGTACTCTGGACTGTTGCCTCAAGGGAGGTATTTTCCCAGGTGCTTAAGTCAAAAAAAGTACTTAGTGCAGGCTGAAACTCATGGAGCTAAGCAATCTTTTTGACTTAAAGGAAAAATCCGGAGTGAATCAACACGTAGCCCTACTGTGTTATAGTGGCAAGCACTACTGATAGCCACCTCAATCACTCTATTTCATGCAACGCAGACTGAGATATAGTCCGTGAGCCAGGGCCCCAAAATATGAAAACCGTTACCGAAAAAGTGGCAAAGGTTACCATACCTTTTCTGAAAGCTTGGAATCTCAGCTTTCCAATGAGGTATGATGGCCATCTGAGAAACGTAGCTGTTTCGAGTTATCGCACATAATGTAAACTAAGGTAGAGGAAAATTATGCGAATGAATCAAGCAGAACACTGATATAGCTGAAAATCTAAAAATGGTATAAGATCAAATGAGACATGAATTCTTATGTTTAAGGGTGTGGTAAACTCAATTATGACATTTCCATTACTGTAAAAGGTCAAGGTCATGACCTTTTGGCAAGGTCAATGTCATTTTTTGCCATTTTCGCACAGATTGCTTAATTTATTTTCTCCATTTCCCCCACCCATACTTTTGTGGCAAAGGCCATCATACCTTTTCTGAAAGCCTAGAATCTCAGCTTTCCAATGAGGTATGATGGCCATCTGAGAAGAGTGGCTTTTTCGAGTTATCGCACATAATGTAAACTAAGGTCCAGAAAATGATGCTTATAAATCCAACAGAAAGCTGAAGATGTAAAAATGGTATAACAATCAATGAGACATGGTTTCCTCTATTTTAGGGTGTTGCAAACCCAATTATGACATTGCCGTTACTGTAAAAGGTCAAGGTCATGACCTTTTGGCAAGGTCAATGTCATTTTTTGCCATTTTCGCACAGAATACCTAATTTATTTTCTCTATTTTCCCAATTCATAGTTTTGGTGGCAAAGGCCATCATACATTTTCTGAAAGCCTGGAATGGTAGCTTTCCAATGATGTATGATGCCCATCTGAGAAGAGTAGCTATTTTGAATTATCACACATAATGTAAACTAAGGTCGAGAAAATTATGCTAATAAATCAAGCAGTTCACTGAGAAAGCTGAAGATGTAAAAATGGTATAACAGTAAATGTTATGTTTTAGGGGGTGGCAAAGCCAATCATGACACTGGGCTACGTGTTGAGTCACTCCTGATTATACCTTTAAGCACCTGGGAGAATATCGGCCTAAGTGCGACATGTGAGAGTTGAACTAATTCTTATTCCTTCACAGGTGAGGAAGACGATGATGCCTACTACACAGAGTCTGAGGACATTGTTTCTCGTTCCCAGTTTCCAGAGAGTTGGCTTTGGGAAGATGGTGAAGACCTGCATCTTCCCGAGTGCCCTGCACATGAAAAAAACTGGTAAGAGAGGAGTTAAATGGCTATCTAATGAAAAAATATGGCTATTTTAGTCATCATTCATTCAGTTACTTATGTGTCTTCATTAGAATTCAGGTCCACAATTATAACTGTAGACTACAATTTCGGTTATAAATGTTAGTAGGAGTTGGAATAGTAGTAGTAGTAGTAATATTTTTTGTCAACTGAAGTTCTTTGAATTCTGACTTAAATGCAAAACTACAAAATGGACAACATATTTGTATCTCTCCCAATGCCAGCGACACCACCTCTGTGACAAAGAAGAACTTCCTGAAGGACTCCATCACCAGTTGGCAAGTTACAGCAATCAGTATTTCAGGAACTCACGGTAGGTCAGGATTAGGCTACTTTGGAACTCCTAGAATCCCACCAATTTTTTCTACCAGAACCTTATAATGAAGAATGTAGGTTTAGGTAATTAAATCATCTTGTCTGTGTTTGCACATACACCACTCTGTTTCCCCAGGTATCTGTGTGGCAGACCCCTATGAGATGATTGTATTGAAAGACTTCTTCATTGATCTGAAGCTGCCCTACTCTGCTGTGCGTAATGAGCAGATTGAAATCAAAGCCATCCTTTACAACTACAATGACTATGAAATAAAGGTAAACTTTTGCATTGGACTTTTTGACATTCTGACATTGATGTTTTGTCCATATGGTTTAGAACAGGTAGCGATGATGGCATGGTGGTCAAGGAATCTGGCTAGCAAACTAGAAGCCTTGAATTGTTGGGTTTGAATCCAGGGTGCTGCTAGCCTGACCTAGCCCGCCCATAATACGAATGTTCATCTGTATCCATGGTCTGGGAACGGTCTTCTGGGGCGTGTTTACATCGGTAGAGAGTATACCGGCCAATAAGCGAAGCTGATTAGACGAGCTGTCAAATCGTTTTTAAACCAGAAGTGAATGCCCTCCCCCCCGCAGTATAATCGCGTCAGGTTAAAGAACCTCCAGACCATGAATACAGATGAACAGCAGTATTATGGTCGGGCTATGTCAGGCTAGGGTGCTGCCACCCCTGTGCACTTTTTCCATGTATTTGTACTCAAATAAGTCAAATTATTTTGTAGCGATATTACGATTCTTTACTGTATGGATTATGTATACATTTCACTATTATCTATCTGTTCAGGTGCGTGTAGAGCTTTTGGAAAACAATGATGTCTGTAGCGTTGCGACTAAGAAGGGCAAGTACCGCACCACCATTGAGATGGAGCCCATGACGTCTCGATCACTTCCCTTCGTCATCATCCCAATGCAGCTGGGCAAGCACACCATCGAGGTGAAGGCTGCTGTGTACGACTCACACCTCTCCGATGGTGTTAAGAGGGACCTTCTGGTGGTGGTGAGTCACAGAGTTTAAACAAACAAACAAATAAATAAATAGATGTACAATAAGCATATAATCATTCCAGACAATCGGCATGTGATAGATTAAAAGAGGAAAATAAAGAAAGAAAGAAACAAAGACAGAAAACTAGTCATTGGATGGTACAAGTGAATGGCTGTATAGATGTTGTATAGATGCTACAGTTCTCGATTGTTTTATCAGTCTGAAGGTGTACGAACTGAGCTTCCAGTGAAGAAAGTTGTCCTCAACCCTACAGATCATGGTGAGTTATTATTATTATTATTATTATTATTATTATTATTATTATTATTATTGACTTCTGTTTTTATTTCTGGATTCCATTCTTTGCTGAAGGCACTTATTTTCTTACCTGTGAAATCAAAATTACTTATTTTCTTACCTGTGAAATCAAGGTGGGGTACAAATTGAGAAATTTCAGCCTGACCTTCCAGCCCTACGGGTGCCAGGGACACCAGCCAGTACTCACATCTCAGTTCAAGGTTAGTGCCTTCAAACAATCAAGGGGTTTGTGCAGGTGTGTGTGTGTGTGTGTGTGTGTGTGTGTGTGTGTGTGTGTGTGTGTGTGGGGTGGAGATGCTCCCGTCACTCTGCCTTTAGCCTGCTCATTTAGAAAGGAAGCCAGGCTAATGTCAACCACATTTTTGGTGAAAGATTACTATGTACAATTTTCTGTTTCAAAGTATTTTAGTACATATACATAAATGATGTGCTTATGTGTTATACCAGGGGAACCGATCAGTCAAACCATTGAACAGGCCATAACAGGAGACTCCCTGGGTTCCCTCATTGTCCAACCCAGAGGCTGTGGAGAACAGAACATGATTTACATGACTCTGCCCCTCATTGCCACTCATTACCTGGATACCACTAACCAGTGGGACAAAGTGGGACTGGACAAGAGAAACACAGCCATCAAATATATCACCATGGGTGAGTGCTACTGTAGCTCATCAAAGACTGTGCATGGGTCTGAGTATCAAAGATATCAACATGGAGGAGACATAGCAACAAACAGGTCTACTCAAATATGTGGGTTTCTCTGAGTATCAAAAACATCCGTTTTTTATTTTAATTCTGCATAGGTTACCAGCAGCAGTTGGCCTTTCGGAAGCCAGAGGGGGCATTTTCTACATTTACACATACGCCAGGCAATGCTTGGTGAGTTATATTCACACTGCACTGACATGGTATTTCTACTGTATGTATTCAACTCTCTGCAGGACATGACAGACACAGGCTCTGGAGCCCTCAATAACCAAACTCGGTATACAGACTTGATAATTAATGATAATAATTATCAAGAGGTTGCAAGAGTTTCTGGAATCGCTCTGGGACATGGTAGGTTTTCAGCACTCCACTAGCTTGTGGGGTATTGTCCCATAAGTATTATAAGAAGTATTCTGTTAACTTACAGATCATTTGGTGGTTAAGACAACGTTCTGTTTGCGGTCTGTTATACTTAGCAATGGTCCGTTATTAAAAATGATCAGACCGTAGAACGTTGGAAAGTCCCATTGAAGTGAATGGAGCATTCTACAGCATTATTAAGAGCCGTGTAATAACTTCAAATAAAGTGTTTCCAAACTCTCAAACATTATGTATTGGCAATGGTTTGACTTGGTAAAAAAAAACTTGGTATACTAACTCAGGACCATGTTCTGAACACTTCAGACCCTCTGGTTGAACATCATATCTTGACAAGAGTACAAGATCTATTTATCTAATATATTTGTTTGTCTATCCATCTGTCTGTCTACCATTTCCCCCATCAACTCCCATAGGCTAACTGCATATGTGGCTAAAGTCTTTGCCATGGCTAGCAATCTTATCTCCATAGAAGAGAAAGTAGTCTGTGAAGCTCTGAAGTGGTTGGTGCTTAACTCCCAGCAGCCTGATGGCATCTTCAAGGAGACTGTCAGTGTATACCACCCTGAGATGGTGGTATGTAACACCTTTACACCTGTTTATAGCATATGAATACTGTAGACATACTACTTGTAGTATGTAGTATGTAGACATACTACTACTTGTAGTATGTCATACTACATACTTGTAGTATGTAGTATGTAGACATACTATGGTCTACATACTACTTGGTGGGGAGTTACATAAGACTATAGACCTACTGAACCATATCGATTGCTCATGGACTGGAAACAGTAAGCTCTCATGTGTCCCCAGGGTGATGTGAAAGGGAAGGATGCAGATGCTTCCATGACAGCGTTTGTGTTGATTGCCATGCAGGAGGGTAGGAAGCTCTGCTTTGAATCTGTTAATGTAAGTCCCTTCACTTGCACCACACCAGACCATAGAGGAATCCTTAGATAATGATCTTCAAAGTGTTTGAATTCGATTCATATTCATATTCAATGCTGCAGTGATTAAATTAAGTGCTGGTAAACTATGAATTATGAGATCACTGCAAAGTGAGCACATGCAGAATCAGTTGTTTGAAGGACTTGCCAAACATGTTTTATGATTTAAGACTATTGCTGTGATATTACATTCTAAAATTATGCTAATGCAGTGGGATTTAGAGACTTGACTTTTCGACACACATCTTCCTCAGAGTTAAAAGACATTAGTATAGAGCCTGGTTATCACTTCATAAACGTAGTCTGGCCTGTACCTGCCATAGAAACAAAGGCGGGATGAACGTGCGTCAATCAAATGCCTCAGTATGCTACTGGACTGAGGTACAACCGATCAGATCAACGGTTCTGTTAAAGTATGCAGAGACATATGCTCAATGTTGCTTAACCAATAATTTTTGCATATAAAAAGCATCACAAGGCATGGCATGACGGCCAGCAACTTACTCTAACTAACATTGTCTAGGGATATGGTTAACAGCTGCGGCTCAGCCTCGACGTAACCTAAGTATCTCATAACATTTAATTGTATTCACTGGCCCTACATGATGTTAAGATGTGGAAGTAGGACTTGAAATGCGTGTGTGTCAACTTGGCGGAGCTCCAGTGAAAGGTCACTTACCTGTGGCTCCCACTGCCCGGTATAGCCCCAGGCGGATAGCCCAAGCATTTGTTTGGTAGTTCAGGTTTGTTACGGTGGTGGTAAATCCAAAAACATATGGTGAAACACAAAATAATGGTGACGGTGTTCAAATATCACGGACACGCAAGTGGCCCTTAATCCCAAGAGAGACCCAAAACGCCCTGCTCTCCAGCAGTAGGCCCGAATCACTGTGTGCCCTGATTGTTAGGCAGATGTTCAATTAACCAATTAGCCACAGCCCAGCGGACATTTGGATATCAATTTGAAGTAAAGTTGACATCAAACATCGACATCAAATTGCCGCCTGCATTAGGTGAAAAGTGAAAGATGAATCGATGTCAAAATGTCACTATCAATTTTACATCATTCTATTGATGTCAAAATTAGGTTGAATTATCAACATCAATGAGACATCATCCTATTGATGTCCAAATTGTGTCAAAATGAGGTGAAACGTGAAAGTCAACTCGACGTCAAAATGTCTACATTGATTTTACATCCTTTTATTAATATCACATGTTATATTTTCAACATCAATTTGATATTGTTGAATTAATATCAAAATAAGGACATCTTTCAATGCTAATATTTAGATAAAAGTGAAAGTCAAATTGACATTGAAACGACAACACTAATATGACATAATACTACTGATGCCATTATTGGTATGGGCGTGTTTGTGCACCCATTTTGTGTGGATAGGGCTCTAAGAGTTAGCAATTTCACAAAACCTGACACTCTGGAACTGGAGGTGGGCTAGGGATTGGCAAGGGGAAGGGGAGTGTGGAGTGCATTCTAGGAGTTGTAGGCTTTCAAAAGTAGTTTTCTACCTTCTAGATATTTAGCATGGAGTCAAAATCTTGTTTACTAAACATCAAACTGGATATCATTTTAATGTCAGTTTGATATCGATATGAAGCTTTATTTAGGACATCAAAATAATGTTATTCTAATATAAAATGTATTGACCTTATGCTTAATAGGACAGTGACTGATGTTGTAATGAAACCTCTTTACAGACAATAACTTGAGATGTTAAAAACCTATTGAAAATGTAAATATTTAATATGGAGTCAAAATCTTGATAAATCATAAACGTTAAATTGACATTGACAGCAAATTTCTGGACATCTATTTTATATAATTTTAATATCAAGAAGATGCTTTGGTTCAGGACATCAAATTAATGTCAATTTAATGACAATTGAAGCTTAAAAATCAGTAATTGGATTTTTTAACAAACCCTTGTGAGACCTCTTAACATGCCTTAACTTATGATATTAACATCTTCATGAAATAATGTATATTTCATATGGAGTCAAAATCTTGATGAATTCTAAACGTCAAAATACGTCAAAATGCCCACTGGGAGGTAGCAGCACCACTGAAACCCCGCCTGATATTCAGTGTTTTCCCTACCATGCTAAGAGGTCTCTAGGACCTGACATGATCTTGAGCAAAATGTTCAAAGCACTAACTGAAACCACTTTGGAGTTCAAAGTCACCACCCCAGAGCAATGCTGATTCACCCCCTTCTCCACAGAAACCATGTCATCTAGGTCACCAACTGCCACATAAACATCAGTTTCGGCAACCAAAGTACTAATAACCTCCTCTGAGTCTACTTATTTCAGACCCTCAAAGTTCCCTTTACCATGTATGTTCTGCTCAATGTTTTTTTTTTTTACCCCCCAATGGCACCTTCCAGGCAGCACAGCCTAAAAGGCACTAACTTTACCCTATTCCTAACCCTCAACCCTCAACCCTCATCCTAATCCTAAACTGAGAGGAGTAGTGCCTTGAAGACAGTGCTGCCTGGAAGGCACCGTTGAGGGCAAAAAATACTAAAGACCATATGTTCTCTTCAGGCAAACTTGACTCTGAGTGACAGAGATCAGACATGTTAGGAGGCCTTCCCTCAGACAAAACAAAGATTGAGAAACAAATGGCTGTGGGCCAAGAACTTCCATGTCAACCCTCAACCTTACAGACAGTGACACACCATGTGTCATACCCTCCCTCATCGTTAACTCCAAAAATATTTCAACTTCAGATCTTTCAGTCAAGAAATATGAACCAAACCCTGCATGTTTCAATCCTTATAATAGCCCTGTTTACATGGACACTTCTAATCTGATTATTTAACCCAATATTCCATTTCAGATGGCATTTATGAATGCATCTCCTTGGATACTGTTCTATAGAATGCACATGGAATCTTTCTAATCAGATTAGAAGTGTCCATGTAAACCCGCCTATTGTACCATGGTAAGATTATACTGCACAGGTTACAGGACTATTCATTCCACAGAGTTTGCCAGGCAGCATGAGTCGGGCGACTGCATATCTGGAACGCCGTCTGAAGACCGTTACCAATCCATACGCTGTAGCTATGATCTCTTATGCCCTAGCAAATGAAGGGAAGCTGGACAAGGAGACCCTGATGAAATACGCTTCTGGTGGGTATTTGTCATTCAGCATTGTGGTGGTGAAAAGAGGGACTTGAGTATTGAGTCTTGAGTTATCCCACAGGAAAAGCAGGGCTCCTTTTATGTCTGCTGGAAGTAATATTTTGTACTACTATGCACTACCAGTACCATGACTGTTCAAATGGCCATGAAGTAACATTTTTTTTTTTTTTTCAAACATTTAGAAGATAAAAGTCACTGGCCAGCCAGTGGAAATAAATTGTTCACTCTGGAGGCCACAGCTTATGCCCTCCTCGCCTTGGTGAAGGCCGGAGACTTTGAGAAGGCAGGACCCGTCATGAAATGGTTGAATGAACAGCAGTCTTATGGAGGAGGCTATGGATCCACACAGGTAGAAAACAAAGAATGTTGTTGTCTTCACAATGGATAATTTTCCACTGATTTCTCGAGCGTTTCCTCATGTAAAACCAAATCTCCTCTCACTATTTCTAGTCCACAATCATGGTGTTCCAGGCGGTGGCTGAATACACAGCTAAAGCCAAGCAAAGCGTCATGGACCTCGACGTTAACATTGAGGTTTCTGGACGATCCAAGCCAATCAAATGGAAATTCATCAAAAGCAACGCATTGCTAACACGATCAGATAAGGTTCTACTACTTCTTCTTCTTTTTCTTCTTCTTCTTCTTTACTCCATTTAGATAGTTGTATGCATGTATGTATGGATGTAGGCTTGTGTTTGCAAATGGTAACTAAAAGTGTGGTTTTTTTTAAATGGAGTAGGTTAAACTAATATAACTAATAATAAAGCATCTGTTACATGTATCATAAAATAATGTATCATTCTGCAATTCCAGCTGGACTTGAACCAAAACCTGACGGTGAATGCTAGCGGGGTCGGAGAAGCCACTCTGTCTGTAAGTCTCACTTTTGTAGATTATGGTGAACTTTGAGGATGAGCTTTGAGGTTTTAGAATGCTTAACATACATTGTCTGTTTTTGCAGTGTTGTTTAATACTCATTTGTACAAATACTGTACATTCAATACATTAAACAATGCATGCTGAGATTTGAGGCTGCTCAACATGCATTTATTGGACAATTGCCGTGTTAATAATATGTGTTTGCAGAAATACCTTAAGGTGTTAAATGAGCTATATTCAAATCTAAGTATGTTAGAAAGACTTTAGAGAGTTACACATCACAAGGCCAAGATGGTGAGCATAATGGTGGAGTGTTTCAAATTGTTATATATATATATATTTTATTTTACGGTCTGTAGATGATGACTCTCTACTACGCTATGCCCAGTGACATAAGTACAGATTGCAAGATGTTTGACTTGGATGTGAAGCTGGAGAAACAGAGCAAAGGTAAAGTTTAAATTATCCCGCAGAGTTATATGTAAGGGATAACGGCCGCCAAGGTGTCCCGATATAAGAAAATAATGGACGAGGCGAAGGCAAGAACAGCCCGATGGTGCAGCCTACGGCAAGTCCATTATTTTTCTTATACCACCTCGAAGGCCGTTATCCCGCTTATCACCCAGTTGCAACTAAAACGTATAGACGGTAAGCAAGTGTTTAAAACATAAAAGAAACATGTGGCTCCGTTTTGAAAGAAGTTATCCTGTTCGATTAAGCTGGGGATACACTGTACAATATTTTTGATCGTTTGACGCAGCACTGGCTCAAACTGTATGATTAATTTGCAGGGGTTAAAAGTTTACTGCTTATCGTTGATGTTCTCACACTGTGCGATCTCATATTTGGCCACGACGCAGCTACTAGCACTGCGCGAGTGAATTCGGAACACAAAACTCAAAATTATGGGAAGAAACCACTAAGAACAAGTCCTTCTGTCTGTTTGTGTTCTTCCTGTGTAGAAAAATAAATGCATGGGGCATGCATGGGACTTTGAAGACATGGGCTTTGTTTCATGTGGCACAGAAAGGGAATTCTGCATTATGTCTAAAGTTTGCTGATATGCGTCACCTTTTATTGATGCAAATAAATAGGTTCATTTCGGTTTAGTCCACACTTATCGCCATAGTTTCAGTACACTTTCACTTAAAAGCATTACGTTAATAGGGGGATCGTGTCGTGGCTGTGCTTAAACTGTGCGAACACCCTCACGAGGGATGACAGAATATCAGCCGACCTTACGATTGTCAATCCGGAGGTGGTCGTGGGAGGTTGATCGCTTCTCGTTACCGTGTGTATACTAGGCTACACCATGTGAGACGCACAAGCAGGCTGAATCATCCCGTTCCAAGAAATTCTTGCACGAGTGAAAAATCATGGCAAAAGGTGCCAAAAATCGTACAGTGTATACCCAGCTTTAGGGTAGGCCTACTATTTTCTTATGAAAGAAGATCCATAAGGCTGCATTCTAAATAGCATCAATATGGAATGCTGGTGAAACTTTTTAACCCAACAATGCCTCAGGTGTCCTGTTATCAAGAATTAACGGACACCCTGACAGCCAATCAGAAAACAGTATTCCATTCCACCGGGTGATAAATAGTCTATACTGTGCAAATCAATGATATGCTTCGATTTCCTCTTTATTCCACAGTGACATACAAGGGGGCCAGTGAAACGTATTTGCTCACTATTGATTTCTTGTAAGTTTACAATCACTCTCTTGGAAAATTGAATACGTTTACAAAGAGCAGATAGTCACAGTCTTTGAAATATGTACACAGACAGTATGCACTATGCAACACACACACACACACACACACACACACACACACACACACACACACGTCAGGGATGGTCATGAGTTGCCCCTGAGATGTCTGCATCGTCTTGTTTTAATTCTGATGCATAGTGATAAAGCATCTACGGCCATGATAGTCCATGGAGAATAGCCAACATATTTACAGGTCATTTTAATTTTATCCTCAGGTACCTGTCCAAGGAACGAGACGCCACCATGTCCATCCTGGACATTGGCCTGCTGACTGGCTTCACAGTGGACGAGACAGACCTCACTCAAGTAAGTGTTGTGAAGAGGGTATAGAATTCAATAAAACTGAAGTTGTTTTGAACGATGCAAATCACTGTGTTTCTTATACCACAGTCTTCCATTATCTTGTATTGCATTTCATACAGTGCTGATTGAGGTTCCGAGAGGTATTACACACAAAAACGAGCTGGTTAGCTAAAAAATTAAAAAAAAAAAACATATTGTTAGCATGCTAACTTCAGTGGATAGCTGGGCAACATGGAGCATAAGACTTGCTTCAAATGGGTCTCAGTCAGGGCTGGACTGGGGCCAAAAAATGGCCCGGGCATTTTTGGCCATGGTGGCCCACTATGTTTTTATTTGATAATAACTGCACGGTAAGCTAAAATAATGTCTGACCAGATTTGTTTTGAACAGTTTTGATCAGTTTGTTTTTCAAGCCAATGCAGGGTTTCTGCTGCTCCAAAAAACAAGGAGAACTCCTTGAACACCTTTCAGAGAGAATTATTTGAGAAATTCTTGCTTGTAGTTGTCCACAGGTAAGGACAGGTACATCCAGAAATTTGAGATGGACAAGATGCTGTCAGACAGAGGCTCCCTCATCATCTACCTGGAGAAGGTACAGTAATAGTCAAGACATCAGTCTATGTGTTTGTATGATATTATGTCCCAGCGGTAGATCCTAGTTTCAAGATGGTGGCACAACATGGCTTCACCAGTGAATACGCTAAAGCAATGTCCTCTTAATGCCAAATTTAGAGAATGATGGTAGAAGTTGTACAAGAATTTACGGATGACATTTTGTTGATATTTCTCGGCACCATACAAGGAAATGCACAAAATTACTACAATACGGGAATGAATTCTAACAAGTTTGCACATGAATTTCTGTCACTTGCTAGATGAGAGAAATTCTTACACTGTGTCCTTTGAACTTATTATTAGAGATATGGAGCTCTACTGAGTCATCTTCTAAACTTCTATATTTCTGTTTTTGCCCTTTTCTTCACTCTTTCTGTCTATCTCTACCCAACTCTCCTTTCTATCCCCATTTTATTCCTTTCTGTCAGATCTCTCGTACCAGACCAGACAGAGTTGCATTTAGGATCCATAAGGTCATGGATGTGGGTCTCCTACAGCCTGCAACAGTCACTGTGTATGAATACCTAGATATGGGTGAGTGACGAAAACTAAACAGATGGTACCTCAATTGCATTCATTTCATATTCACTCATTAATGTTTTTTTTTGTTTGTTTGTTTTTTTGTGATTGCTTAATCCAAGACAACCGATGTGTTCGGTTCTATCATCCCATAAAGAAGGGTGGCGAGCTGAACAGAATCTGTCACAAGGATATCTGCAAGTGTGCTGAAGGTAGGTCGGAGCCTGCCTGCTATGCTACCATGACTATGCAGTACTGTGGGGTAAACTGTAAGTTGCAACAGGACAGGCAAACCAGGCAATTGCCTGGGGCCTCAAGCTGAAAGGGGCCCCAGGATTGACTGTTTAGTCATTTTAGTAGTTTAGTTGGTGGCGTTTTTAAAAAATATATAACTTTAGGCTAGAGTTAGACTACTGTAAGTTCAACACAAATAATTATATTAATGAAGACTATAAAAAGGTGGTGCATATACTATAGGTGTTAACGTCTTTTTTGCTTGGGGCCCCCTAAGTACCTTGAAACGGCCCTGGTGGGGTAAACTGTAAGTCTAGTAAGCATCTGACTTGGAAAAAGGTAAAAAGTTTGAATTACCAATTCCAAATAGGCCTGCTGCATCTTTAAATCCATTGTAGAAGTGTTGAAATGAAATGCAGTCATCAATACATTTCTTTAGCTCTGATCGCCCATCAATTATAGGCCTATACAGTGTGATGTTAGAGCCTATTCAGAGTGATAGGTTTTGAGGTTATTATTAAATTGAGTATTTACGCGCTGTCATCAGGCAAAGGAACTTTTTAATTTGTTTGTGCTCTCTCACACAGAAAGCTGTTGTGTTCAAAAGAAAGATGCAAATGAAGCAGACCGATCTGAAAAAGCATGTGAACCAGGCATGGACTATGGTGAATACACTTTTTGTCTTGAGTGTGTGTGTTTGTGTGTGTGCGTTTGTTTGTGTGTGTGTGTGTGTGTGTGTGTGTGTGTGTTTAATTGAATATATGAAAACCAAATCATGTTTGGCAGTCTCATTGTGTGTGTCTATTACTATTTTTTTCAGTTTACAAAGTCACAGTGGAGCACATTGACCTGACTGTCCACACAGACGTCTACCACATGAAGGTCGACCAGGTCATCAAAGAAGGTAATAGGGGGCTTTCTGTTTATACATACCCATAGTCGATATATTTAGTGACTAGGAATTATACGGAATGAATCAAAACGTAGCTCTACGAGTGAGTGCCAAGGGCACAATGACTGAATTTTGTGCAGTCCGTCAATCCGAATTGACGAAATGGCAGCTAACACTAACGGAATAGGGCATTTCAAAACGAATCCCAATCGATTTGGTTTTGTTTTGACATGCCCCATTCTGCTACTGTTAGCTGCCGTTTCGCTATCTGTAGTCGTTCATTGAGGATGGCTATCAATAACGTTTAGCACTATAAAACAGAAGGGCTATGTGTTGATTCACTCCGGATAATTCCTTTAAGTTTGTTTTGATTAGCCATCCATCATGTGAGTGAAGCAGAGTGGGGAGCGAAGGCCGGAGTGATCACTCAGTGCCGCTCTAGTTCCACTCCAATACAGCTCACAGTACAAATCCAACCAGAATTGCCGATACGATTTGTGTTTGCAATAAGCTTGGGGAGATCGAAATAACCTAAATAACCTAGCGATAGCGATGAATGTAAACTGCCAAATTCTCAATCTCCTTGATGCTAATACAAAAATCAATCTCTAACAATCTTAAGCCCACCTCCCTAACCTTTCCATTCTTTCTTTCTTTCCTTCTTATTTTCTTTCATTCATTCATTCATTCATTCATTCCTTCATTTCTTTCTCTCTCCCTTCCTCAGGCACTGACTTTGGTGTGGAGGGTAAGACACGTGAGTTTGTAGCCCATCCAAATTGCAGAGATCAGTTGGGGTTGGACAAGCTGCAGGGCAAGACTTTCCTGATCATGGGACACAGGGATGATGTGATTCCCCTTGATGGCAGGTGAGGAAATATGCATTACCCTTACTATGCTGCAGATGGCACCAATGAGTCACAGTCAGTAGCTTTTCAGTAGCTATTTCCAATATCTATTGCCAATTAGCATAAAATGTTTAGCCTAAAATCATCATGTGCTGTTAGTAAACTCTCAAAAATGACTATATTACTCATTTACATCACATTTATGCATTTAGCAGACACTTTTATCCAAAGCGACTTACAAATGAGGGATTACAATCAAGCTACAACACAATACTTGTAAATACATACTGGGAGTGCCATTTGCTAATAGGAGAGCAAGTGCAAGAGTTGGGAAGTGCTAGATCAGTGCATTCCAGGTAGTTGAAGGGACTAGGACAAGACGTACTCTTGGAAGAGAAGAGTCTTCAAGAGTTTTTTTTTAAAAGGAGAGAGAGTGCATAGCCTGGCGAATGCCAAACTAAAATCACAAGTGATATTTAGTCTGGAGACCTACCTATTGCATTTCTCGTAGCGGAAGCATCGTTTATGATTGTCCAGAGCCGTTTATTGGGCGCTACGAATGTCTATCATAGCGTCTGTACATACCTCGGAGCCAATACCAGAGCCAACACGTGACGTAAAATGCAATCGAAGGCCATACAAATCCCTTTTTGTTATGCGATTGGATACCGAAAGCAGGCGAGAAAAACGGCCATGGTCACCCGGCATGCTGCTTTACAAAGTGAAATGAAATGAGCGCGCAAAGGAGCATGGGAACTCCCAGGCTAAAGAGTGCATGTTATTTTGATAGTCTTGGGAAGGGTATTCCACCAGTTGGGAACAATGGATGAGAAGAGCCTGGATTGACCTGTGTAGGGTGTCTCTCCGCTCCACCAAAGATCGCTGGTGGAGCGGAGAGATTGGAGGTCAGCATGTGGTTTAATGATGGCTTTAAGGTAGATTGGAGCACTTAAATTCAGTAACCTGTAGGCCAACAGATTAGTGACTTGAATTTGATGCGAGTAGCTAGGGGCAGCCAGTGGAGCTCCATGAACAGCGGAGAGACGTGCTCTCTTTGGCATGTACTCAAAACGATGTCTTATTCGATAGGCCTACATTGGATAGTTAGCGATCTACAGTAAGTAGATTGTCATAATCATTGCAATTGTTATCACATAGCCTAGCATCAAGTGTGCTTGCTAGGCTATACCACGAACGTTAGTCTAAACAGTGTGGATGGAGGGGGCACTGTTGTGCATGCAAGTTTTGACATTTGTTTTGTGTGTGTGTGTGTGTGTGTGTGTGTGTGTGTGTGTGTGTGTGTGTGTGTGTGTGTGTGTGTGTGTGTGTGTGTGTGTGTGTGCATGTGCATGTGCATGTGCATGTGCGTGTGCGTGTGCGTGTGCATGTGTGTGTGTGTGTGTGTGTGCGTGCGTGTGTATGTCTGCAGCTTCAGGTACCTGCTTGGGCATGCCACCTGGTTGGAGTACTGGCCCACAGAGCTGGAAGGACAGGCCCCAGAGTATCAACAGTCTTACGCTGAAATCACAGGCCTTGTACATGAGCTGGTGAACTTTGGCTGTGGCATATAAAAAATCATTTTAGGTTTTTGTGCACTTACTCTTGTTTTGTTTGTTTGTCTTTCTTTCATATTTTTCTTTTCTTTTTTTTTTTTTTGTATGTTCAATAGAATACCTGTCCACAGTGTCAGTGTTTTTAATATGAGGGAAAAATGTTTCAATCAACCAATGAGCTGATTTTTTTTTTTTTTATATATATACACTCAAGAGTGAGGTTTTCAGGTACTGATTTCACACTGGAGAGATAATGACAACGACTGTATATGCAGTGACCAGATGCCATTTTGTCAACACAATAAATAAAAAATAATAAAAAACTTACGTATGGTATTGAATATGTCTTATTATCTTATCTAGGTTTATATCACTACAAAAGTGCTTTGTTGCATAAGGTTATATGGAAGTACAAATGTAAGATAACTAAGATATATAAAAAAAGATTCCTCAAATGTTTGTGTAATGTAATTTCACAAAACAAAATAAAAAAAATATCATTCCATAATTTTTCAACATCTTAAATTCAGATGGTTAAAAAATAAAGTTGTGAAATTCACATTAAAAAAATACTACTTTTAATATAGCACCTTTTTTTTTTTACATCACAAACATAGTACAAACACCTCACCTCATGCTTGGGTTTACGTCATTTGAAATTATACACATTTATAGTAAATGATGAAGGCATCATCTCAACATCGACAGTAGTTGTTTCACCACATCTGTCAAACATGAAGAAAAAAAATGCCATTTTTGAATTTAATGGCATTTTTATGCAGTTTCAAGATACCTGTGGAATCCTTGGTTGTCACTTGCATTTAGCAAGTGTTGATACTAGATAAAGACGTTTTCCTCACCTAAATGTGAGCAATGTTAGGAACAGAATGTCACCCCCTTACTCTTGAGGAAGTACGTTACATTAGCACATGGGAATAATAGGAACTCAAATGATGCTTTCAATTTATAGAGCACAATACTTGTTGGATGATTAGCCTTCTATGGCACTGTCACAACTTGTGTGTTAGATGCATCCCTGTCTGCTACAGCAAGTAGGCAAGGTCCACCCGTTACCCCCAGCTCCTTTGAAAAATTTGCCAGCGTCACTACTACAATGGCAGTAAGCCTCATTGGGTTTTGGTAAGGTATGCCACAATAGAGTGTCATGTACATTAAACAGAGTATCCTATACTATGTTCTTACATACCATCAGTACATATGAGACAGACAAGGCCCACCTTCCTCAACATACAGGAGAAGCCATATAGTCTTCAATTGTTGGATTGTATGTCCAAATCTACATAGAGTGATGTCCATTCTGACTATTGTAATCATGGGTTGGAGTCATTCGCATGGCAGAGGACAGTGATGCTACTGAGGTATTTTAAGAAACTGCTTGGGTATTTATTATTGTTATGCTCCTACACATGACTATGT
Source organism: Sardinella longiceps (assembly GCA_027497455.2). Taxonomy (NCBI): domain Eukaryota; kingdom Metazoa; phylum Chordata; class Actinopteri; order Clupeiformes; family Clupeidae; genus Sardinella; species Sardinella longiceps. Next base: position 29,208,259 of record JAODXP020000033.1, on the reverse strand, counting down.
ATCTGCTTGCACACTGCACTTTATGGTTGTCTGTTTGTCTTGCTGCACTACCACAGGGGTGGCCAGGACACCTGAGGCATTGTTGGGTTAAAAAAGTTTAACCAGCGTTCTTTATCAATGCTCTTTAGAATGCAGCCTTGCGGATCTTCTAGAAAATAGTACCCCAACCGAACAGGATAACTTCTTATTAAACGGAGCCACGTGTTTCTTTTATGTTTTAAACACTTGCTTACCATCTATACGTTTTAGTTGCAACCGGGTGATAAGCAGGATAACGGCCTTCGAGGTGTCCCGATATCAGAAGAATAATGGGCTTCGCGTAGGCAAACAGTAATGGGCTTCGCCGTCGGGCTGTTCTTCGCCTTCGCATCGTCCATTATTCTTCTGATATCGGGACACCTCGGCGGCCGTTATCCCTTACATGTTACAGCAAAGGGCCACATCGGCACACGGAATCATGAACCTGTTACAACTAGTACATTACCCATCTTTCTGACACACACACACACACACACACACACACACACACACACACACACACACACACACCTCCACCAGTGAGATGAGTCGTAAAAGTCACACACCAACATGATAACAGAAATGTACCCTGGTCCTGGTCGAGGTTAGCATGGAGTGAGCTGTAGTGACGCTAAAATTTTGAAGCCATGAAATGAACGTAAGAGCCGCATGACTCCGGGCAAAGAGCCGCATGCGGCTCCCGAGCCTCGGGTTGGCCACCCCTGCACTACCAATTGCCTTTTTAAGGACAATAAAGTTGAAGTTGAGTTGAGTTGAAATAGATTCGCTGACCCAGGCCAGATTTGAGTGTTGCTGCCTCTTTTATCGAAATACAAATGAAAAAAAAGTAATAAATGTATTGTGATGCCTCCTGATATTTTGTGCCTTCTGCAACCGTCTAGTTTGTCTATGTCTAGAAGAGGCCCTGAGAGAGAGAGAGAACGGATTGTGTGGGAATTTTACCTGCTATGTATACTCAACTTGAAAAGGGGTGTCCCTAATAACGGAGGGCATCACAATGAACCAACCTTACAGTAATAAGTGTTGAATAGCCAATCACAGAAATACTATAACAAAGAAATCATACCAATTTATTATGAAATTACTAAAAATTTGAATGTCACCTCTTAAAATTTCTGAGGCTACACATCACACATTTTCCAACATAAGGTTGTTTTATGCAATGAGAACAGTACATTTGTTTTCTCCAAAAGGTGTCACTGTTTAATAATCACAAATAAGCAATAATAATCTGGTTTGTTACAGCTCCACAATTACAAACGCTAATTAACAACTAGTCTGAATTAACAAGTTGTGTGGACAATACTAAAGACATCAAAAGTCACAGCCTAATTCTAGTTCTTTGGTGAGTGACACAAGTTCTACATATCTATCTGCATCCTCATTCTGTGTGGGCCAGTACTCTACCCATGTTTCCTCACCCAGCACGATCTGATAGCTGTGAAAAAAACAGACAGAGAGAGGAAGAAAGGGAATAAAATGATTGTTAGCCTGTTTGGAAACTAAAAAGAATTGGAATGTTGGATACATTTCCAGGAAAATAATAATAATATTTAAAAAAAAAACAAAAAACAAAACAAACAAACAAAAAAAATGTAGTCTGTGATTATCATGCTGACCCATCTTTAAATGAGTGCATGTCCTTCTTTGGAAAACAACAATAATTGAAATGTTGGATACCTTTCGAGGGAAATAAATAAATAAAAAAAAACAAATCTAGTCTTTGATTATCATGCTAACCTATCTTTATGAGTACACTTCTGTCTTTAGAAAATAATTTAAAAAAAAAAGGAATGTTGCATACATTTTGAGGGGAAAAAAATAATTATAAAAACAAAAACAAATGTAGTGTTTGATTATCATGCTCACCCCTCCTTAAATGAGTGCACATCCTTCTTGGCACCCATAATCAGATAGCTTTTGTTCTCCTCCATGTCCAGTGTCTCCCTGCAGGTAGCGTGAGCCATGAAGGCACGCTCACTCCCGTCAATCATCCTGTCATCTGTGCCTGAGGGAATTGGACAATGGTATTTTTAGGACAGTGGTAGTGTTTTTACACACTGCTTTGTACATGTTATATATGTACAAACAGTAACAGGGCAGATTTACGGAAGTCAACATTCGATTCCATTGTTTTCAATGCAACCCCGCACACCAGCGCCGAACTCTTCCGCCGTCGGTTGTGAATTACGATTCAAGTCTATTTTGTCGGAGCCGCCCATTGACATCCAATGTAATTTCACCAGCTACTGTGCTAGGTGCTAGGCAAAATTGTTGGATTCGAAAGTGCTCCACAATGCTGTCGGAACCGGTGTGCGGCCAGCTTTACTCACTCGGTATTAGGCCATGTTTGACCCTAACTACCTAGGCATTAGACCATTGGTTGACCCTAACTCACCCTAACTCACTCGACATTAGGCCATTTGGCTATCAAGCCCAGTCTTTTGAATTTACTGTAAAGCGGTCCGCACACCGGCTCCGACACAGTGCTCCAAAATTTTATTCCATTGTTTTCAATGCAACCCTGCACACCAGCGTGAACTTTTCCGCCGTAGATTGTGAATTACGATTGAAGTCTATTTTGTCGGAGCCGTCCATTGACATCCATTGATATTTCCACATGCTACTGTACTAGGTTCATTAGTCAAATTCAAAAGTGCTCAGCAATGCTCTTTTGGGGGACTCCAGATGTAAACTAGTCTACGGCTAACTCTGGTACAGTACATCAGATGGAAACATTTATGTTAAAAACTGTACATGGTCCCCTACAAATAAAATGACAAAATAGAAAAAAAAAAAAAAAAAAAAATGCTGTGGGAGCCGGTGTATGGACAGCTTACTGTAACACTGGTCAGTACATACCCAGTTTGATGCTCTCCACTCTGATATGGTAGAAATCAGTCGTCATTGACACATTTTTCTTTAAAACGGTTGCCTTGATCACTACAAAAAGATAGTCAAAACTTAGTGCATTATGACAATTTGATTTATCAGAAGAAAGAATTGAAAGTATAGACATAGGCCTACTGTACCATAATCAGTGCGAACATCACAGGCTATTTTTGCACGTTCTTCCTCCGAGGCTTTTTGCTTTTGTTTGCTGCACATTTCTACAGTTAAAAAAAAGAATTTCAAGAACACTTCTTAAATTTATAATCACATCATTCCTAGAAGTCAAACAACAGGGGGTCCTCCTTGAATCTTACTTTTTTTCAGTACGGACGGACAGACAGACAGACAGACAGACAGACAGACAGACAGACAGATAGATAGATAGATAGATAGATAGATAGATAGATAGACAAGATCATTTTTACCTTCGGCACATTGGCAAATACTTGTAGCCTTATCACACAGTGTGGTCAGTTGACCTGTGGGCTTCTGAGTGTGGTAGAACTTAACACAGCGATTCTCTGAAAGGGATATATGATATTCAATATGATATATGATATAACGTATGATGACAATTAGAGTGTGTGAGTGAGTGAATTAATGTGAGTCAAGTCAAGTCAAGTGTGTGTGTGTGTGTGTGTGCACATGTATGTGTGTGTGTGTGCATCATATGTGAGGGTTGATGAACAACACAACATTTGCAGCCCTTCACATTGACATGCTTTTTTCACCTCCAGGCGCTCAGATTCAATTGTTTCCCTATGGAACGATGTGATTTGACCGTTGCTACGAGCCTTGCGTTAAAAAAAAAACGCTTGACGCAGGGTGAAAAAACGCTGGCGACTAAAAAACGCAAGGGCTCAAAGTTGAAAATAGTTTAACTTTTGAGGTCGCGTTTTCTTCAACAATGGGCCCGTTGCCTAGCTGCCAGTCATAGCTAAGTTAGGGAGTTAGCGGTTTAGCCAAATCTAGCTGTCATAACAACAAGACGCACATTTATTACTTTCGACCTTGCATGTTTTTGTCACTCACTTTTTCAGAACACTCGCATTTCAGAAGCAGAAAAAACGTCCAATGTCCAATTATTATTATCATTATCATTATTATTATTATTAGTAGTAGTAGTAGTAGTACCTCAAGTAGAGGTATATAGGAGAGAGGGAGAAAAAGAGAGAGGGAGATAGGATATGTGTTTATAACCCACCGGTGTTGTAATACTCATAGACAGTAACTGCTGCAGGCTGCAACAGACCCACATCCATGACCTTGTGCACTTTAAAGGCAATCTTGTCTGTTTGCTGATGAGAGATCTATTTTGGGATGCAAAGAAAATAGTTATTTCATGAACTGTGACAGCAAACTGTCACAACAAAGACACCATTTAACATGCCATTTGAGACATACATGCACTGACAGCATTTCTCATCTGGCTTGATGCACCACGATTTTGAAAATCACAAACCTACATCAAAAGAAGAAAAGGGTACCAAGGGGAAGGGCTTGTGGGCTAAACACTGATGAACCAAAGAAAGTCCTCGAGTTATATCCTGTTGTTTGCTCTTTTTAGCAAGGAGTCCCCCGAAGGTTGTCAAATGTAAACATAGTGTAGTTTATGTGTACAAGTGCATTTAAAGTATCTTTGTCAGGAACACTGTGTAGCTAATGTGTATAAGCGCATTTAAGGCATTTTGGTCATATCAAGAAAGAACATTGATTTACCTTGTTAAGATATATGATGAGGGACCCTCTGTCAGAAAGCTTCTTATTTTTAGTTTCGAAGTTTTGAATGTAACGGTCTTTTCCCTCCAGAAGCTGAAATATTGATGTTAAAAAATATGAAATAAATGATGTGTAGTAATAAATTATGGATGTGTTTGGTTTTTGGTAAGAAATTAAAGGAACATAATGATAAAATGTTAAAATGATAAAATAAAATGTTAAATAAATAATATTATTTACATTTCATCTAATTACAGTATATGAATCATAGCACTACTACTATTACTATTACTACTACTACTACTACTACCTCCACTACAGTAAAACTCAAAAACCCTGTTTGCTGTAGCATGTATTAAAAAGTGTAAAAGTACTGTGTTCTGCAGAAGTATTCTTAAGAATTATTAGTCCAGGCTACTACCACTACCACTACTACTACTACTACTACTACTACTACTACTATTACTACTACTACTACTCATAATAATAATACATTTTATGTGGAAGTTGATTGACCATCACCTTATGGAGATCATTTTCATCTACAACAAATCCAGTCAGAGTGCTAACATCCAGGATGGACATGCCAGCATCCACCGTGGATAGAAACCTGACAAATCAAATCAATATACTTAATAAAATACAGAAATAATTTATCATGTATTTATACAATACACAGTATTCTTCACCATGTATTTGTATTATTAAACTTATGAAGTTTCAAGGTTTACTGTAAATGTGATATGAAAAACACTTAGTTTGCATTCATAGGCTAATCATTGTCCGAAACAAGCTGTTTTAGACTATGTATTTTTTTTTATATGAATATAAGTGTACATCTCACTTACATTATACAGTATATATTTAGTTACAATTGACATTAATTTGTCACTTTATAGTTACAGTACTTACTTGAACTCAATGGTAAGCAGATAGCTGTCCTTGGCTTGAGGGTACTGAACTAGAAATATGGGAATAGATTTTATTATTATAAGTGCAAACCATGTATAATTACATAAATTACCTTAAAATATAAAATAAATAGTGTGTGTGTGTGTGTGTGTGTGTGTGTGTGTGTGTGTGTGTGTGTGTGTGTGTGTGTGTACGTACGTGTGCGAGTGCAAGTGTGTGTGGCATACCATTTGCTTCTTTTCTCAGCGTCACTTTCAGGTCAAAATTTTTACAGACCATACTTTCTTCTTTCGGTTCTGCATAATACAATCGTTCTATCTGTACAGATAAGATGTTGAGGCTTTTTTACCATTTCAGCAGAACTATCTTAGTCTACAGTGCAGTTCACTAGTAAGAAAAATTGTCACAAATTATTTTGTTGATTTAGCGCTAACTCACAAAGAGCGTGCCTGTGCCTTTTCCTTTGGCTGTAATGGTTATCTCCTCATCAAGCTGAAACTGTAAATAAAACACATATAAAATATTATTTGTAAACATGTACACCATGAATCGTATGGCCGATTCATAGTCAATACAAGGAACGCAAGGACGCCATATGCATGTGTCACAAAGTGTGTAGTAAAACCTTCCTAATACAACACAACAACGTGCGTGGCAAAATTGAATTCAATGGAGCAGCTTGCGCTGCTAGTGCACAAATTTTGTTAATTCTGACTATAAAAGAAGAAGCCGCTCTTAGTATAATTAAACTTTTTTATTGCAATAAAACAACAAAAACTATTTGTGCATTAAAGAAAGTTGAATTATATAGTGAACTCTTTTATAATTGATTGTACAATTCAAGCCAGTATTTCAAAACTTGTGGAGTATACATTGAGTGAAGCATGCTCTCATTCTCATTTGGTAATTCTGACTGTCATATTACAAACGTCATTAATTTTAGTTTGTTTAAAAAAATGTTTTCTGCCTTACCTTATCACTGCGGGGCCTGAAAGCGTTATCCTGGGTAAAAGTCAATGTGATTGGTGTGGTGCGGGTAACGGTTGAGCCAATGGTCACTTGGAGCTCTTTGCCTGGTTCAGTCTTAGCCTGTTCTCTATATTCGGCAATGGCCTGGAACACCATGATGGTGGGCTGGAGAAGAGTGATAAGAATCACTGAACAACATGGTTCTCAACAAATTCAATTCAATTCAATTCAATTTTATTTGTACAGCGCTCAAATACAGTGCATTGTCTCGTGGTGCTTTACAGACAGTACGGGAAGCATCTATGAGAAACAGGGGCAAGGAAAAACTCCCTTCGCTTTATAAATACTTTGTGGTAACACTTTACTTGAAGGTACCTTCATAAGCATGACATGACACTGTCATATCTATGACATTATCATGTCATGAACCTGTCATGAATGTCATAAAATGTTCATGACCACTGTCATGAAGTTTCAATTACACCTTGTCATGACACCTTGACATTGTCTGGGTTGTCTTCATTGTCTTCTTCAAAAAAAATGTGATTAATCGCAAAAAAATGTGATTGATTATGAGTTAACTATGGCATTAATGCGATTAATCGCGATTAAATATTTTAATCGCTTGACAGCACTAATTACCTTATATTGTTAGCCAAACCACATACCGTAAAATTATTAATTATTGATTATGAGTTAACTATGGCATTAATGCGATTAATCGCGATTAAATATTTTAATCGCTTGACAGCACTAATTACCTTATATTGTTAGCCAAACCACATAGCGTAAAAGTGGCAACACTAGTATGAGCAGGATAATGAACTCCACGGCATGCCGATATAGAAAAATAATGCACTCCGCTACGTGCCGTTGCCTTGGAATATCGAATGTGCATTATCTTTTCTAGATTCCTGTATTTTTCTATATTTTCGTTCATTAAGTCAGGGGGCCAAAACTGATATTGTAACTTGTGCGGACACCTCAGGGTAAAAGCTGACAACATACATAGTATTAATATTTGACCCCTTAACATGAAATCTAGCCAGGTTGTCAGCCTGGAAAATGATTTTTTCTCCATTTTATGGCTGTATTCTTAAAAGTGACAAAATCGGATTTTAACTCTTAATTGCTTCCTTAATAGGCCTAGCCTACTTGCAATATTATCCAATTGATGTTCAAACCAGACCTTTACAAAAATGTATTTCAGTCTACCAAAGGAGTACTGCACCACTTTGGTCAGCCCGGTTATGTTATGAAGCCTGAAGCAATGGGTAGAGTTAAGGTTATTGCAACAGGTGTTTTCATAGAATAGAACACCAATGTTCTTCTATTGGCTTCAAACAAAAAACTAAAATTCTAACACCAAAGTCTGATGGGTTGGACCTGGCATTGCCTGTTATACTTTTTGTTTGTATTTGTTTTCTGTTAATTTTGACCCTAAGAACCAATAATTGGAGGGTCTGGTCTGCCAGAAATGTCACCAAAAAAAGTGTATGCATTTTTAGTGTAATTAGTGTGTAGTATCAGATCACTGCATACTGAACTGGGTCTTGCTGATTTTATTGTCTTAGGTGAACAATGCGTTTTGTGTGTCGCTTCATCAGGTTCACTCATTCATACACTTGCCACCAACAGGTGATATAGGTGATTTGTGATGATCACATGACCTCACCCATGTAAGACACCATACAATTACCAAATCAATTAAAACTCCAGACACACATCCATTCTAATACACAATCCATATCTCCAGATTTAGGCTCCTATGCCAATATGTTTACATGCAATGTACAACTCCAGTGTAAAAATTAGAATCAAAGTTCATTACTAGCCCTATACAATATCCAGAAATGGCACCAGTATCTTGAATAAACATCTGTTTCAATAATGCATCTACACATATTCTAGTACATCAATACATACTGTAAATACCAAAGTTAGTTCACATTTCATCATTACATCATTTGCATTTTTTGACACTGGAGTTGTATATATGTATACATATTGGCATAGGAGCCTAAATCTGAAGATATGGTTTTTGTATTAGATTGGATGTGTGTCTGGAGTTATAACTGAATTGTTAATTGGATAGTGTCTGTCTTGCATTAATCACCTATATCACCTGTTAGTGGCAAGACCAAGTGTATGAATGAGTAAACCTGATGAAGCGACACACGCGAAACGCGTTGTTCACCTGAGAAAATATAATCAGCAAAACCCAGTACTGTGTGCGGTGATCTGATTCTTTTTGGATATTCCAATATGATATCAATTTTACACAAATAACAGCCATATGTCATGCTTTTCACCAAACTGTATGTTTATATGCCAGTAATCTACAGAAAAGTTAATAAAACTGCAATCAACAGGCTCAGAGCCTCAATGGAATTATAGGCTACTCTGAAATGTCCGAATGATACTGGATATTTTAAATAGTCGGCCGCACAGAAAATCCATATAGAACTGCTCTCTCTCCTGCACTGTTCACCTTGAACACCACAAATATCAAGTACAACTCGAATCATGCCATATGCAGACATTCTTTGATGATACTCCAATTATTGGGTGTCTCAAAGATGGACAGGAAGAGGGAGTACAGGAGCCTTGTGGAAGACTTTGTGGGATAGTGAAGGACTAACCAGCTCTCGTCTCAGGGCCTGTGCTGTCCAATTGGTACCAAGTTTGACGCAAAGCTTGAACAGATCACCGGATCTGTGTAAAGTCCCCTATTGCTATAAAAGCACCATCATTATCCAGAAAAACCCTCCATCATGGGATTGAATGATTACTGACCTGTGTCCTAAGTCCAATGAATGTCTAGTAATGCCAAATCTAAAGTCAACAGTTGGATCCCCTATAGTTTGCCAACAGGAAAGTGGGAGTGCATAATGCAGTGAACATGGCTGCATTTCAATCTACAACACATTGAGCAGACGTGCCTATGCTACCATGTCGTTTGTGGAGTTACCATACCTAAAATCCTTACCATCTGCTCATAGTATCTCCTGTCATCTGTCAGTGGATCTCCATTCTCCATCTTCCTGACTGACATGAGTCAACATACAGTAAGCAGCTGGGAGATATCATATCTGGAACCATGACAACCAGCACTATGTGTCTTTGCCCTAGCTGTTCTCCCTCTACACAAATACCTCTAAAGACCCAGCTGTCAAACTCCCACAATGTGCAGACCATATCAACATCATTGGGGTCATCCAGGATAGTGATGAGTGTATCGCCATGTTGATGGATGATAAGTGATTTGATGCCGGCAATACAGCCTAGAACTCAACATTCTAGCAGTGTACCTCTGGCATGAACCACTAGTGGGCCGTGTGTGTCAGGCGGGGCACAAGTCCTTGCGATTAAACAGTGGACTCTCAAGTTTCTGGGATCCATCATTTTCCACATACTGAAGTGGGAGAATGGCTTCAACAGTAATTCTCAAAAAGGCCTATTAGAGTAGCCTGGCACGCCCTCCCAGTGACGTAACACCTTCGGCGTTGCTGTCGCTGGTCTGGCCAGCTGCTGATCGGGCAGGACTTCTGAATTCCCCAAAACGGGGGAACTGCTTTGAGCAGCTCCAACGGCTCTCAGTCTTGTTCAAGCAATTCCCTTTGCGTCACATACGTCAGAGGAAAGAGTGGTGTGATAGGTTTTGCTTCGGCACTGCATTTTCTAACATCGACCAGTAGCAAACCGAGGCATTTGAGGGAGGCGGGTCAACCATGCGCTTTGAGAAATTTTGTTATACGGGCTCTTGGTCAGACCAAAGTCTATTAGAGCTTTGAAAGTCGATGGCAATCAGGCTACTATTAGAGGTACTTTCTACGAAACTTCTACAACTTCCAGATTACTAGCACGTTAGTCTGGCTCCTTAACTACTGTGCTAGCACTGGCCCACATGGCTTACCACATCAGAGATACAGGAAAGTCATTGGCGCTCCTACTAAGGATTGTCTATCTTTTTATTATTATTAATTACTCTAGATGCTAATGTGTGTTATCTTCCCCAACCATGTTAAATATCCAGTATGTCTTGGAATTTTCAGAGTGGTCTAGAATTCCATTGAGGTTCAGAGCTTGTTCATTGCTAACTTGTTGTGAAATCATCACAGATTCAATGATTCTGGTTGGATTTTTAGGATTATTTATGTGTAATGAGTATACTATTTAGTGAAAAGAATGACATTGACTACTGTAAATCATTTTTCGCATTTTCCTGATAAAAATAAAGGGTGTTTGGTCATTTTAATGTCTGCACCCTTTATTATTTATATTATTGATATTTCTAGCAGAGCAGACCCTCCAATTATTGGTTCTTAGGGTCAAAGTTAACAGAAAAAAAGAAAATAAAAAGTATAAGACCATGTCAAGTTCGACACATTTTCTTGAGCTTTCCAGACTATGGCTCCCTGACAAGATAGGGAAAAATTCTAACCCTACCAGCTGTATTGTTTGAGTTTATTGAACATTTTCTCAAAACCCTCATATGTTATAAATATCTGCCATATGACCAAACAGTTATTTTATTTCTAAAATAGTTATTAACTGTAAAGACCTGAGAATTGTGATAGGCCTATGTCAAATAAATACAATTGGTTTTACAGTCTGGTAGTTGAATTAAATTGGAACCAATGGGTATAAATTTAGATTTCCGCCTGCACATTAAAGTGCTAAAACCTGTGCAGTGTTGCCTGGTCTCACACTACAAAATTCAAACTTGGCATGACTCTGTCCCCTAGATAGGGGTAGTGATTGATGGAGGTTTTAAGCTACAATCTTATGTTTCCAAGCTGCTATTCACTTTAAAATGTGGTTCCCTTTAGGCGGAGATTGATTTTTACATGTTCTAGCTCTGTCTTCTCCAACAATGTAATATATATTTTCATTATGACACATTTACAGGCATCCCATAAGTGTAAGCTTTCATTTGACACCAAGTTTATGTATGTGGCCCTTGTGGTTGTGGAGATATTCAACATTTACTGTATGTATGTCGTGTTGAACAAAAAAACTGAAAATTGGCATAAAATTGCTTCCAAAAGTCATAAAAATAATTTTTCAGCCTGACAACCACCCTAGTATTTCACCTATGGGTGCCTTCTAACTAAAAAAATAGGTTGTCATCTTTTACCCCAACATGTCCACAAAAGTCTTAACGGAAGCACTTTTCAGAATTGGCCCCCTGAC
>JAODXP020000033.1:29183868-29196432 GCA_027497455.2 Sardinella longiceps | reverse complement strand
TATTGTATGAGTAGGCGGAGCATCTCATTGCAACATATACTCATGCTATGTAATTATCCTGAAGGTGTTTGTTTTCAGAAAATGTATAGGATGTATGAGTGGAATTAGTCCTCCTTTCATGCTTCAGGCCAAAATGTAGTAGTAGTACAAAATCCAACTCGAATCCCATTCATTTGGACTAATGGTCCACTCAAAGCTCAATAACTTTTTCTGGAAAATCTTGGCTCTGCAGGCACCTGATATCCTAAATCTACATAAAATTGCAGTTCAATTGATACCAAATATGCTTTGGCTATATTTACTTCCACCTTCAACCCTAATTCGCTCAGACTATAACCTTTACAACATGTATCAAACCATTATTCCCCTTTTTTTAGATATTTAAATGCATGTACACTACACTTTGTGTGTGTGTGTGTGTGTGTGTGTGTGTGTGTGTGTGTGTGTGACAGAACAAAAGAGTTGGTTTGTGAAATGTTTCCATGAGAGAGAGAGAGAGAGAGAGAGAGAGAGAGAGAGAGAGAGAGAATGACTTACGCATAAAAAGTTTCCAATTCTGTTACAAATAATGAATTTTACTTGCACATTTAACAACCTTACTCTACATGAAACAAAAATATCTCAATATCAAACTTTTTTTTTTTTTACTTTTTTTTTTTTTTTTACTTTTTTAAAAGAAGTCTTCTGGTGTGCTAGTTAATGCCTGACAAAGTTTACCATTCCCATGCAAGTGTCCTTCACGTCCACCCAGACTGAGTCAGCCACCACCTCAGATGAGCCCACATGGTAGTACGCCACGATACGGAAGGAGGGCAACATCTCCTTAGTCACTGGAAAAGACAAGGTGATCACAGCCTGGCCTTTTCTCTTGAACCTATCAGCGCGCACAAGCTGCCCCTTGTTCAGGATCTGTTTGTAAGGAAATAAAGTTCAGAGGGTAAATCTATTGTGCAAAAATGCAAAATTTGTGCTTTGCTGAGGCTGAACACAAAATTAAATACCATTCCAGTTACTACACAAAAAAATAAATAGCAAATTGAAACAGAATGCCGGTGTTATATGAACCGAAAGTATATTACAACATCATAAAAATTTTAAAGCAATTTTAATACGTTTGTGCAGGCCAGAGAAGACCACTTGGATCGATACCACTCAGGCATTATCCTTTAAACACCTAACATTGTGATAATTTATTTTCTTTTACACACACATAGATGAAGAGGCGCCACAGGTAAAACAGAGCCACTTGGACTGTGACAACAATAAAACACAAACGTGTAACAAAGATGGAAACAAACACTGTGCATGTGCACACACACACACACACGCACGCACGCACGCACACACACACACCACACACACACACACACACACACACACACACACACACACATAAGCAGACAAACACATACCAAATAGGTGAAGTCTTGTTCATTCTGGATGCCAGGGCTTTTTCCCACGTAGAGGCTCATCTTGATCTGCTGGCCTATAGTCAGCTCAGTACTGGGTACCCCTATGTGCAGGTAGTTCTTGGAGTTGCCAGTTGTCAGGTAAGCTTTGGCTGTCATATTCAGCTCAGCTTGCCTGGCCTCTGGTAACCCTGGTACATCAGTCCTCACCTGATCACAGAAGGAACAAATGATGAGATGAATGGATGAAAACATGTACTTTTTTTTTTTTTTTTTTTTTTGCAATTTTAATCAACTTTTGAATCAAATTATCCATCCAACTTATTTTTTTTTATTTGTTTGTGCTTGATAAAAATATTCTAATTGTAATCTGATAAGAGACTTCCTTGACATTATTAATCAAACAACTAAATTTTTGAATATTTTGGAAATGGAATGCTATTTTCATATGAAGGAAGATCCACAAGGCTGCATTCTAAAGAGTATTGATAAGGAACGCTGGTGATTTTTTTTAACTAGACAAACGTCACAGGTGTCCATGTTATCTAGAAATAACGGACACCCTGACAGCAAATCAGAAAACAGTATTCCATTCCGCTTGATGATAACCCTTTTTGTCTAACTTATAACTACAATGAGGTGAGAATAATGATGGAGACAGCAGTGTACAATAATAGGCTAAAAAAAATAGAAACAAAGTCTAACCAACCATTATGGGTAGGGTATCTTTGTTGTCCTGTGTGTTCACTGTAACTTTGGCCATTCCATTCTCAGTGGTTGTTGCATGCATCGCAGCATCAGCAGCTGTGACTACCGCTATCTTAACGCCTTTTACAGGCAAGTTATTAGGATCAGAAACATAGACCTGTTCAAAGGATAAAAACATACATCACTATTAAATTAGTATTAGTATTAATAGTGAGAAATAACATGTTTATTACTTATTATAATTATTATTGTTTTTATAACGTTATGTTGTAACGTATGTATCGTAGTATTTCCGTTTCTTTTAATTTCACAACAACAACAAAAACATTATTATTATTATTACTATTTAAAAGTATATTGGTTTCATCTTCATCATACATACCGACAGGTCAAAGGGCATTCCTGGCTTGAAGTACCTCGGCGTTGCCTTGAAGTTAATGGTGTAAGGAGATCTGACGATTTTTATGTCGTGTTTCTCTGCCTCCACCATTTCATTTCCTAAGACAGATTTACATTTGCAATGTCATTAAATTACATTGAATCTCACGCTAAACGCTGCCACAAACACAAACGTGTATGTTCATACTCTACTTTTCACCAATCATTTTCATGTGACGTGCCTCAAGCCCGTGTTCTTAGCCTATACTGTTATTGCCTGAACAATGCAGATTTTGTCATTAACATTTTTTGTCAAAGACATACCATTTCTCACACAGCAACCACAAACATTTACTGTACTGGTAAATAGAAAACATGCCTTTGCAGATCCTTACCTATGTCTGTCAAGACAGTTACTTTTACATACAGAGCAGAGCCAACCAACTGGTTCATCTCTGGAAAAGTCTTGATGATTTGTTGTCTGGTTAGTGTGGCCACTCCTTTGCCCTCTCGAATCTGTAGGGAAACCAGAGGAATAACAAAAAGGAAATGTAGAAGCATTAATGCCCCACATTTCTATCCACATTGTTTACACTGAAGTCATTTTTTCTACAGCCAAACAATATAAGCCATGGGTTTGCATATCTTAACATGGTCAATCATGCTGTACCAGCGGTTCAGTCTAACTGGACATTGCTGAAGTAGGCTGTTGATGGAGATGGCTGCTATATGGCCAGCAGACCAAACCAGCTAGGATGACCATCACAAGCTGGTCAAACGAGCTAAACCTTCAAAATAGCTGGCCTATTGGTTTAATCTGGTACATCACTACAGTACTGTATTTTTACAACATAACAGTCATAGTTCTGGATTACACAAATTTGGAGCCTACCAAAAATAGGACCAGGTTTAAAAATGACCTTACCCCTCCATTGGTCATTGTTTTCTAACAAGTGTGGGCTTACCTCAACTCTGCTCAAGGACTCGGGCAGGCTTTTCTTCATATTGTCCTTTGTAAACACACCAAACATCACCAAGGCTTTACCTGTCACCTCTCTCCCATAGAAATACCTGCATGCATTGAACAAAATCTTTTTTTTTCACTCCAGTTTGAGAGATGCCAATTCTGACCTAGTGTCCATTGAGTCTTAAAGATGAACTGAAATGGGCTAAAATATTGTCAATAATACATTACTTATCTAAAATATAAACAATTGGTGCAAAAAAATATATATATTTTTTTAAAATATTGTTCTATTTCTAAAATGGAAATTTGAATAAGCTAGCTATTACTCAAGCAGTTCCCTTCGCGTCACATACGTCAGAGGAAAGAGTGGTGTGATTGGTTTTGCTTTGGCACAGCATTTTCTGACATCGACCAATAGCAAACCAAGGCATTTGAGGGAGGCGGGTCAACCATGAGCGTTGTGAAACGTTTGTTGTACAGGCTCTTGGTCAGACCAAAGTCTCGCAGAGCTTTGAAAGTCGATAGCAATCAGGCTAATGATGCCTACAGTATGCACAGTACCGTAGCAAGCCTTGTCAAAGGTCATGGAATATTGACCCAAAGATACTTTAGAACACTTGACCATGCCAGTGACGTAGTGGAGCGCTAGCCTGATTATTTTGCTCTATACTGAGAACATTTATTCTCAATTTGTTAACTTGGTCTACTAATGTCATTATGAAGGACAGCAGTGGGACATTAGAGAAACAGCCCATTACAAGTGAGTGAGCCCTTTCATCCTTGGACAGGGAGCAGCCAAAGTGTGCTATGTCTCCCCCTACAGATCCTGAGAATTATTGGCTAGATTCTGGCATCCACTTATGCTAAGCTAGTTGTGTCTGACTTGGCAACTCAGAGATAGACAGCAGCAAATTACCTAATTTCATAGTTTTCCTTTCAGTCTTACCTTGCCAAGATGTCGATTGTAAGGACATCATCATCGACATAAAAGAAAGGCGCTTTTGGGATAAGGGTAACCTCATAGCTGGGCAAGACTAAGAAGAGTAAAAATGAAATGAATAGACTATCAAAACATTTCCACGCCTGTGGAGAACAAATGTGTTTAAAACTAAACAAGTTTTTATATGATTTGAGAATTATTTCCCTTAGATAAATTAAATAGAAGTGGCTCCTCACCATATGTCTTGACCTCAAAATGAGTTGTGTAGTTCTTCTGTGGAGCGTTCTTGAACCGGGTGACTACCTTCCAAATCCCAAAGCTATGAAAAAAGTTAGAAAAATAAGTAACACTTTATTTGAAGGTACCGTCATAAGACTAACATGACATTGTCATCAATTGTCAAGAATCTGTCATAAACTTTATAAACCTGTCATGACTTACTAACATACCGGGTGACACTTAATGACAGAAGTCATGACAGGTGTATAAAGTTTATGACAGATTCATGACAACATCATGTCATAGTTAATGACAGTATCATGACAGTCTTATAACGGTACCTTCAAATAAAGTGTAACCGAAAAATACCCATGATCTTCAGTGAATACTTTTCAATACAATGAAATAACACACAGGGGCGCCGACAGGGGGGGAAAGATTAGGACGATTCTAAGGGCCCAGCACTGACAAGGGGCCCTTTCAAGGCTGTTAGTATTACTTCAAACAGTATTGGCTTGAGAAGACTTTTGAAATGAAATATTTCATTGTATTTGTTCAATTAAGCAAATTGAACATTGTTGTGATATTCTATAATATTTCCCACAAATTATTTTTTAAATAGTCGTTTCACCCCTCTCCCTTTTTACCAAATGGTATGGTCCGAATCGTTCAGCGGTACACCTTCAAATACTTCTGCTCCGACAAGGCTGCTCAGCTGCAAGGTGTTCAGTCAGTTGCAACTGCTGGTGAGCATTGTTTGCCAAGTGTGGAAACAAGTTGCTAAATTAGACTTATGGTGTTGATGAACTATGAAGCCTTGTTACCCCAAACACGAAAGGACAAACAGCAGCAATTTAAGAGCGAACGGCACACGCATTTTAAAATGAGATGCGATCTCGCGGTGGGTGTGCATATGTCCAAATTCACCAGTAGCCTACTTCTCGATTTAATAACTCGGAGAGTTTTTCTCTCTCAAATGTTGTACAGATATCATTTTAAAGTACTTTACAGGGGCTACATAACTGTGGTGGTTAGGCTACTAGTTGCGGTAATAAACGGTTTACAAATGAATTAATTGTGAAGACAGTTGTAGCCTACTGTGGAAACAGTTCTACATTGTGATCATGCTGTCAAATACCTACATTTCTAAAACTGTGGAAGCCATAGGCATAGCCTATCTGTAAGCCTAGGTAGTGAGGGGGTTTTTGCAACTAATAACACCACTGCACCAGTCACAGCTGTTTTTGCAGTCAAGCTGATGTAGCTTGTAGACAGATAAGTGAAATGTTGGTCAGAGAATTCCTTGTGCTATTTAGGCTACCCCTGCAGATTATGAATTACAAGTTGGTCTAGGCTATGTCTTCCAATGATTAAGACATAGGCTACTTTCCACAAAACAATTTACATAACAACTGAAATTGAAAATGTATGCCTCATTTTACAGAGGTGTGCAGTGAAACAAGTCTCAAATTTTAAAATTGACTGCATATTGGGTTCAATTGTTAAAAAAAAAAAAAAAGATTCCAATGTCTGACTGACAACTAACCAACTTGGATAAAAACATCTGCTGAATGCATAAATATGAATGAAAATGTAAACTACAACAGTTGGTCAGGGTCATTGTCAGTATAATTGTCAGTATTAGCCAGGGGTGTAGTGGGCGTTGCACGGGGGGTACGGAGTCCCCCACTTCTCTAAGCAGATAATTTATGTAGGCTATTTGTAACAATTTTATATTGGGCATTCCATTTTTAACATGATATTGCGTACCCCCACTTAAAAAATCCCCACAACACCTCTGGTATTAGCCTACCTCATGGAGCACTGTAATGACATGCAATGGAATAAGCTAAGCCATTGAAATAATAGGCTATGTGATCTTACAAAATATTAAAATGCACCAGAATGCAGGGAACGGCTATGAGTTCTTAAAAAATTTCCATGGGGAGACCCCCAGACCCCCTCATTAAAGGAAGGGAACCATGGATTATTCTTTGTAGTAGCCTATAGGTTAATTTTCACAGTTGATGATTTCAAATGTTAACATGTAGTTCATCACATGCAGCATACTTAGTGATTTAAGTTATGCTACAGGAAAGAAAGTGCCATCAGGTCAATACAAACGTTGAGTGCTAGCCAAAAATCTTCACTTGCGCTTGAAAATTTTACTATTACACAAATCGCTAGATGGTGAGGGGGCCCTAAATTCAAATCTTTCATGGGGCCCAAAATTTCTGGCGGCGCCCCTGATAACACATCATGTAAAATAACTTGTTGGGCTTACCTGGCAATATCAGGAAGCTTTATCACTCCAGATCTAACGCCTTTGTCAGGGTAGAGTATTTCTCTTGAAATTGTGATCTGATCAGGAGTCTAAGGATGACATAAAGGAGCACTCAATGTCAGAAATCATTCTACTTGCAAACATCAACAAAAAGACAAAAATAATGAATCCGAACCCGCTTGTAGAGAGTAGTCATCAAAAGCGACTTCATGAAAGAAACATGGTCAAATACTGCATAATTTTTTCGTTTCTACACTGTAAAAAACGATTTGTAATGGTTACTTGAAAAATGTGTGGAAACTCGTTGCCTCAAATGAGATGAGTAACGATAACTTATCTTTTTCAAGTTAAAAGCCCTTTACATCTAAACAGATAAGTTATAGTTACTCAACGAGTTTCCACACATTTTTCAAGTAACCATTACAAATCGTTTTTTACAGTGTACGGTGGTCATCATCGCTAGTCACAGCTGATGTTATACTAATAATAATGTATATAATAATACTATTGTTATTATTACCATTAAAACAACATTGATATAGAATGGAGATTAGACTTGTTTTGCCAGATCTACTTCATCTGCGTTATACAAAAATAACACACAGCCTTCCAGCCAATCAGAAGTCAATCCATTCCACCGGGTGATAAATTTTGCTAATACAGGCAGTTGCTAAGGCTAGTTACCTCAACTTCAACAGATATTGCAGAGGCAACAGGCTTGAGACCAGGGCTGAGGGAGAAGATTCTGTATTTCACTGTAGAAAGATTCACAGAAAGTTTGACAGAAAAATCTCATCTCACATTCATCCTCTTGGAAATCCACACAAAAAAAAACAGAACAATTGTAATACCATATGACAAAACAAAACATCTCTCATCTCAATATTTCCAATGATCAAATGATGAATTATTATTTTGTTTGTCATTCATGCTTTTTCAGTAGGTGAGTGAATTCTCTTTTTCTATGAAGGGCCATTCAACATATTCATTCTGAACACTTCACATACAGTACTTCACAACCCTATTAGTATATATCTTTATTCTCACTACATTCTCCTTTAATTCTTTCTTTTGCACTCTCACACAGAGAGAGAGAGAGAGAGAGAGAGAGAGAGAGAGAGAGAGAGAGAGAGAGAGAGAGAGATGGATATTGACCTGTGCTTGCAGGAGTGTAAATGCTTTTGTCCGTTTGCACAAAGATGTAGCCAGATTGAAAGGTGAGCAGCACAATTTTCTCCAGGGGATCTTGTCCAGGGAAGGTGGCTTCAATGTAAACGTATATCTTCTCGTCTGCATCTTCAACGCTTAAGTCTTGTAAATGGGTGATCTGAGAATGGAAGTGGTTACTGCATCATTTACTACATACATCCACATCAACATGTATACAATTATGGTATATAATTTTGCTACACTTTTGTCTGAGATGACATGCAAATAAAGATAACAATAGACACCACTGAGCGTCAGTTACAGTCGCATATTTTGCAACACAGTAAAGGAAGGAATTACTTTCCGACAGGCTGCAAATTTATGTAATATTCAATCTACATTCAGGAGTGAAATTCTTGCCTTTACTATTGAAAGTGTGCATGCAGAATGTGCAGCTAGGCCACTTAAGGTCCCTATCCTATTTTATACTTACACTTTTTATGGTATTGGCACACATTTTTGTATGTTCTCATGTGGGCCAGTATTTTGAGGAAGTGCAAAGGAAGTGTGTTTGTTTTTTTTAGCCTGTAAAATCATCCCTTTACCGTAGACCTAAAAACTATTGTGTTCTTTTCTTGTTCACAACTTTGTTGTTCCGGTCAAACATGGGCAAAGCTTTTTTTTTTTTACTTGAGATAATACAATCACAAAAAGAACAATATTTTTGAGAGAAATTTTTTTAGAGACATTTTTGACTAGAACACTACAGAAGGGTAGCCTGACAGGCCACACTATAACATAAAATGTATAGCCTGCCCACGATTGATAGATCCTTGAGGCGGAATCTTTAAAACGGCCACTGCGATGGCTAAAACCAATCAAGAACAACAAACAAGCCAATTCAAACAATGCTGGGGAACGGAGTACTGCAGTATTTTTGTCTTTCTTTCGCCCCCACCTACCTACAGTAAATCACACCACACAAACTCACAGAAATTTCAGCAAAAGCCATGTAATTGTTTTTTTCGTTGAGGGTCACTGTTTTTGAGTCAATCTCCATCCTTTTTCTAGGGAAATCTTTCACTTTGAGAACGACGTCAAAAGCATCTCCAGCATAGTCCTGTGCCTCCACAAACACCTTCTCTGGGGTGCCCACTCTCAGCAGGTTAGGAGCCATCATCACATAGCTGAGAGGGGTCAAAGTTGGAAAGTCAGTGGTCAACCAGGAGACATGACAATGTTTTTGTTTGTGTGTGTGTGTGTGCGTGTGTGTGTGTGTGTGTGTGTGTGTGTGTGTGTGCGCGTGCGTGCGTGCGTGCGTGCGCGTGTGTGTGTGTGTGTGGATGCTTATGTGAAAGCATGTAAGAAAACCAGAAGAAAGTACTACTTGCAACCATTTTTCAAAACACAACTTGACTCAATAATAATTTTGTTTGTGTGTGTGTGTGTGTGTGTGTGTGTGTGTGTGTGTGTGTGTGTGTGTGTGTGTGTGTGTGTGTGTGTGTGTGTGTGTGTGTATACATGCATGTGTGAAAATTAATTAAGTCTGATTTGTTTCTGTAAGTCAAAAGAGCAAAACTGTTGTCAGCAGCCAGCTGCCGTCAGTACTGTTGGTAGTGACAAAAAAAAAAAAATATTTTACTTTTGTATTCCTTCTACTTTTGCAAGGAAATTAAAATGTGTGTAAAATGTTTATTGTACTTACAGAGGGGTACATGTTGAGAGGGTGGGCAGAGAGAGAACCACAGAGGCCACATACACCACCACCAGGTCCACACGCATCCTGAGAGAACTGCCTGCCTGTCTGCCTGTCTGCTGCAGTACTAAGAGAGTGTGAGTTTGAACTCAAACTGTGGCTTTGCTCACGTCCGCTTGGTTGCTGCCGTGGTTCTCTGTGTGTTTTTGCTTGTCATTACGCCACAACACAAGAGTCACACCCACATTCTCCACTTACAGGAGTGTGTGTGTGTGTGTGTGTGTGTGTGTGTGTGTGTGTGTGTGTGTGTGTGTGTGTGTGTGTGTATTTGTAGGGGGAAGGGGCCACACATGTTGAGAAATGATCCCATCATACCCAAAAAAGTTTTTGAATGTTGAAGTTGTGGGCTGCTAGGAAAGGCCTAAAGGGAAATGGAAGTGCACACATTGCATGTACACTTTTACACACATCTAATATAGACAAGGGGAAAACACAAGAGGAGACACACACATGCCCCCCCCCCCCCCCCCCTCCTCTCTCTCTCTCTCTCTCTCTCTCTCTCGCTTTCTCTCAGACAAACATTGACACACATCCAATATAGACAGGGGGAAAAACACAAGACACACACGCACTCTCTCTCTCTCTCTCTCTCTCTCTCTCTCTCTCTCTCTCTCTCTCTCTCTCTCTCTCTGTGAAGAACTTTAAACAAGTATACAGTCGGATCTACATGAATGCTCATGAATGTGCAGTAGGCTACATGACACAGTGAAAAACTTTTCTAGGCTGATAATGCTGTCTGGGGTTATTTAATGATAACATGGTGCATTCTTGCTCTTCTTTCTTTCTTTCTTTCTTTCTTTCTTTCTTTCTTTCTTTCATTTAGTGGCTTTTAATGGGAACTAAAAAGACATGAGATGGCTGTGAAATGCACATGCACATGCACATTCTTGCCCCAGAATAACAGAGATTCTTCTAATCTCTTTCTTTCTTTCTTTCTTTCTTTCTTTCTTTCATTTAGTGGCTTTTCATGGGAACTACTAAAATACATGGGAACTACAAAGACGTGAGATGAATGTTAAAGTCTGTTGTGTGGAGAAATACACCATGACTGTCTTTGTCTGAGAGCAGGAGAGAGAGAGAGAGAGAGAGAGAGAGAGAGAGAGAGAGAGAGAGAGAGAGAGAGAGAGAGAGAGAGCAATATGCTGACCCATGGTGTATTTCTCCACACAACAGAGCGTGCATTTCAACATTCATCTCACAGCCATCTCATGTCTTTTTAGTTCCCATTAAAAGCCACCAAATGAAAGAAAGAAAAAAAAGAAAGAAGGAAAGAAAGAAAGAAAAGAAAGAAAGAAAGAAAGAAAAGATTGGACAAAATCACTGTAGATTCACCTCACCCTTCGCTGTTATTCTGGGGCAAGAATGCACCATGATATCATTAAATAATCCCAGCCAGCATTATCAGCCTAGAAAAGTTTTTCACTGTGTCATGTAGCCTACTGCACATTCATGAGCATTCACGACTGTTTACTTCTGTTATTCTGGGGCAAGAATGTGTCTGTGCATGCACCGTGATGTCATTAAATAACATCATTCAGGTGCATTACTATATATCCATATAGTGGTTTATTTATTTAAAGATCTTCACATATTTATTTATCATCTTGTCTTCTTTTCTGTCAGTTCTTAACTCTATGTCACAATAGACGTGTTAGGCTACAGATAACAAATGATACTGAAGCGTTTCCCTCACTTGTGTCCTCAACTAAACCTTACACAAGCGCACCAAAGACAGATTGTTACTGAGATGCAACATTGCTGTTCACGAACACTAGAACGCCATCTATTGGTGAAATTAAATACCTTAAGATCCTAAGTAACACTCACAAGAGTCAAAAATTATCTATTTATTACCTCCGCCAAGGAGGTTATGTTTTCGGTCTTGTTGGTTTGTCTGTCTGTCTGTTTGTCTGTTTGTGTGCTTGTGCTTGGGACAAGCAAGAACTGATTAAATTTTGGTGGCGATCGGTGATCCAGAACATGATCTGGAATGTATATTGTGTCTGTGACCACATTGCCTTGGCGGAGGTCTGTGCTGTCTGAGCGCTTTATCTATATTATCAATATTCAGTAAATATTTGGTAAGCATACATAGCTTAAATATTGTAGCCTACGTACAGTCTATCAATATCCATATACATGTTTTCTTTGTGGATTTAAACAACAGTTATGGTTGAATTGCTGTTATTTGACATATAAAAATAATTACCAGAAAATATATTTGACATCATATTACAAATCCTGCTTGAACACCAACTGTGATTAAAAGGACATTTTAAAAAGTCACACAATTAGCCGTTAGCTTACTACAGTAATACAAATTTGACAATGGTTGAACACTAAGGCCTCCTGGTCTCTATAGCAACCAAAAGGTCAGTCAGTGAGCCTTATCAGGGCAACAGCCAAGAGGACTCAATACTTATCTAGGAGACTGTGGAGACCGTATTCAAAATCTTGTGGTCTGCCAGAAGGAGGGGTGTATGTGTGTGTGTGTGTGTGTGTGTGTGTGTGTGTGTGTGTGTGTGTGTGTGTGTGTGTGTGTGTGTGTGTGTGTGTGTGTGTGTGTGTGTGTGTGTGTGTGTGTGTGTGTGTGTGTGTGTGTGAGAGAGAGAGAGAGATAGAGAGAGAGAGTGTGTGTGTGTGTGTGCGTGTGAGAGAGAGAGAGAGAGAGAGAGAGAGAGAGAGAGAGAGAGAGAGAGAGAGAGAGAGAGAGAGAGAGAGAGAGAATGTGTGGGGGGATGTAGGTGAGTGAGA
>JAODXP020000033.1:29171368-29178868 GCA_027497455.2 Sardinella longiceps | reverse complement strand
TACATTACAGTAAAATGCAGATAACTTTAGGTTTGTGCTCATAAACAAGTCTGTTTTTATGAACACATCGAGTTCTGTGGGTTTGGCTCGCTTAGTCGTGTTCTAATCATAAAAGCAGATCCGTTCTCACCGCACTCGGATCTCAAACTTGCCACTCCGTCAACTACAACTAACCCAAGGCATGGGAGTCAAAGGCTCTAACCACTGAGCTGAAGAGACCAGGCTTCCAACTCAGCAGTTAGAAGCATTTCTCAAATCATTGGGTTGTGAGGATTTACACATACTGCCACCAGCTAGCTGAGCTAGTTGGCATCCATGACATATGTTTGCTCATATGATTATTCTTTTGTTTCTTTCCCAGCAGGTTTGCAGCGCTCCTTCTGTGTGGGCGCAGCCTGTGGGCGGGACTGTGTGATACACGCCTTGGGGGAGGAGCTTGGGGAGGTGGGCGAAGAGCTGCGGCGCCTGAACGTGCGGCGGGAAGAGCGCAATGACGCCCTATGCCTGATGGAGGCGCTGGACTCACTCTGCTTCCGCCTGTACGCCTTAGTGCTGGTTGTGTTCAGCCTGAGCATGAGTCTGTTGTGGACCATGAAGCGCTGAAAGGGCTGAGATGACAACACATAAATGAATGAATGAATGAATTAATGAATGAATGAATTAAATAATTAATTAATAGATTAATGGATGGATGGATGAATGGATGGATGAAATAATGTTCCAGCCATTGAATGGATTGGTTGAGGTCTAACTTGAATAGAACAGTTAAAGAATGAATGAATGAATGAATGAATGAATGAATGGATGAAGCCCCAAAGTGACATACAAGTTAATGAATCGAAATGAACCTAATGGAACCATTGATTTGAAGATTTGCCAAATTGCCATATCATTGATTGAAGATTTGCCGTATCATGTAAGCTATATGATTCCTTGATGATGTTGGCTATTTTTGCTGCAGTTTGCTGAGGAAAATAGCAGACAACCTTTTTCTATGAAAAGGTGTATTTTTTTCCTTTTAATCCATTCTGTATCCTGTACAGAGGTGAAAGTAAGCCGGTACGCACCTATACTACGTACCGGTATAAGATTGACAGACGGTACGCCGTAGTGGTAAGACATGAGGGTTACCGCCCCTTTGCTCTTTGATGTCAAAAGTGCCCTTCTGACAGGGCCTGCCTGTCTTTGGCATTTGTGACAGTAACACTTGTTGTTCAGACTTGGAAATTCGCTAAAATGTCTCACCAATTATTTGTGCCATTTGCAAATACATTTTCTGACATCTGGCACTCCGAAGTTTTTTCTTTGTTTTTTGTTTTTGCGCACGCGAGCGCCGAAAAATACAATAGCGGGTGAAGCGGTTTTGCTTCATTGTCTTTTGGAAGCTTTGATATGGACATACCTGCATCTACAATGGAAGTATTCGGTATCAAATTAAAGTACACAGCCAGAGGCATGCATTGGTACCACTTGTAATGTATTTGCTTGAGAATAAGGTGGTTCAATTTCAGTCTAAAGATCATTTGGCTAGGGAAATATATTTATTTGATATTATAAACCTGGCTTAGTTAGCTGCTGGACTTCCATCTAATAACCAAGAGCTCAAAAAATAAAACTAAACAAAAACACTACACATTATGATATAGACCTGTAATTTGAATAGAAGAGTTTTCCATCTCTCATTTGCAGAAAGTGAACACCCCAAATCCGTTTCCCAGTTCAGACTTCAGTGCTGAAGTCTCACACACAAGAAAGGGGAGGGGTTTGAGTTTCAGATCTTTTTCTTTGCTGTAGCAGCTAGACTTGCATAGAGTACAGCAACTAATCCTATAGAGTTCTACAAAAAAATAAAATAAAAAATAAAAAAAGAGGAACAGTAGAAATGGCTATATACATTTTTGGTTTGTTGTTTTCATCCTCTTGATCTAGACCATGATGATGAGCTGTGCTGCATCATTTTTATTATATATATATAGATTACTGTATAAAAGGGATAACCAAGTAGCCTAGATGTTACACTCAAACACAGGCTCAAAGTCATGACTACAATTGAGTAAATGATAAAAAAAGAAAAGAAAAAAAACATTTTTGTGCCTGGTAGCCAGGCCAGTCACATGCTCACACACACACACAGTAGGTTTTGAGTCCCACAGGTGACATGTGGGCCTGCCACTTTCAGAACTATTGTAATGTGGCAATAGTACTTTGCAAACTAATTTAATTGCTATAGCAACCTGGTAAAATGCACCAGAATGAAGGACATTGCATGAAAATGCTTACAAAATTCCTGACCTGACGCCCCTAGCCTCTGTATAAAGACAAGCATTATTGTTGGATATATTAAGATAGGAGACTTAGAGTTTTATTTTTCAAAATACAGCATTCTCCATCCCTCTTGTAATTAAAAATACTTGTAATTAGAATTGGCATGTTGTTTGTAAATTTTGCTCTTTTTTTAAAATTTGAGTCCCTGCCCCTCCAAAGGTCTCTGCACGGCCCTGGCAGAGTTCCTAGGGCTGTTTAATAAACAAACCATCCCATGGTAGTAAACGGAACACTCTAATGCATTGATATCCCTTTTTCTGACTTGAAAAAATGGGTAATAACATTTAAATCATATCTGAATTCACTTTCTTTCAAATAATGCATATTTGAAGTCCACAATTTAGGAAGTCCTAAATAGATAAAAGTGGTTTTACATTTTTGTGCATGAATATCTATTTGGGACTTCCCAGTTTGTGGGCTTCCCATGTGCATTATTTGAAAAAAAGTGAATTTCATCATATGTTTTAAATGTTATTACCCATTTTTTCAAGTCAGAAAAAGGGATAATTAGTATGACAGTATGTTCAGTTTGCTACCATGGAATGTCGGAATGTGTGTGAAATTAGCCCAATGCCATAGGCCTGCTTACCTTTTTGTTTGAGCCATACATAACACAAGGGCGCACTAGAATAGGCTATTGATTTTTTTTTTTTTTTTTTTTTTGTAGTACAGGTAAGAAATTCAAACTACTTTCACCCCTGATCCTGTATCATTGTACACTATAATACTAGCCTACTACTACTACTGCTACTGCTACTACTACTACTACCCTACTACTACTACTACTGCTAATAATAATAATAATAATAATAATAAATCACACATTTCACTGCATTTTTACAGTAGTAATCATATGCATGTGACAACAAAAACTCCTTGTATCCTTGTAGTAATAATAGCCTAATAGGCCTAATAAAACTATGTTACAAACAGTGTAAAGAGGTTGTCATTTTATTCGCTTTGAAACTTTGCATTACACATCCAGGAATGACTACCGGTATTTATGTTTGGTTAGTTGACTACATGAGACATGCTGGCTTTTATCAAAAAATGTTAACATGAGCTACAGTTGACTATATTCAATCTACCACAGTTACCAGTTTGGTGTTGTTATAGCCTACACACAGGGGAGTAGCACCAAATACATGACCCCCCCCCCCCCCACACACACACACACACACACACACACTACGGTGCCCCTGCCTACACATTTTAAGATGCATCTTCTTTCTAATTCCAACACAATATTGTCTTCAGTCATTCCCCACCCCCCATTTTTTTCCAATTAATTTCCATCATCCGACCGGCTGTCATGACAACCACCCTTTGCTTCCCACTCCTCAGCTGATTTCCCCTCGTGCCGTTGTCATGGAGATGACGTCATGCTGCAGCACTGTCTGGGCAGGGAAAGCCGCGTCGGGAGGAGTTAACGGGAGCGCGCCGCCGATCAGACAGACAGACAGTCGAGTGGAGCTGAGGAGAGGCAACAGGAGCGGACCGAGTCCCACGTAGTAGCCTACCGCGTAGTCCCGCATTTGAAACGCTGCTTTCGCCGCTTACCCTCTGTATTATCTCCGTCTTGCAGCTGTTTAACCACCGAACCCAAGCATGCGCGAGATAGTGCACCTGCAAGCCGGCCAGTGCGGCAATCAGATCGGGGCCAAGGTAAGTTGTCTCTCCTTCCCTGACGGTCCTCCAGTGCAATCCTCCCTTTAAAAATAGGCGTGATTTAGGTAATCCCTCAATGACAATGCACCCTCTGCATAGATTCCGTCTCCAGAAATGCGCTTAAACGGAGTTCGCAGGAGTTGCTGGCATGCAACTCGTTCTATGTGGGTATTTAAATGGCACCGCACAAAGCCTCCTTTCACCGGCTGAAACCAGCTTCAGTCAGTGTTGTTCCGTGGTAGCTGTTATCTCTACGCATTTGCATTTCGTAGTGTGGACATGTCTCTTTTGGGCAGCTTTTGGCAGCCAAAATCCTCATTAGGTTACTGTCTATGGCGACTATCGTCGTTGGGCACAGTCTCCTGTCTGTTCGCCGATGGCCAGGCGACGTGTTTTGACAGTCGCCGGCATCTCTCCCGTCAATGGAGGTTATTGTGAGTGTGCTGGATCTGATGTTATGGGAGGGTGCGGCGCAGAATTGAAGTGCTTCACAATGTCGAGGTGTCCCAATTCCCTTTAAAACGTCACGTTGAGAAGGATTTTTTTTTGTTTGTTTGTTTTTTTAACATTAACATTTTGAATTACCTTTATTTTGGGTTAGTTCTGTTGTTTGGTTATTTACGTAAATGTATGGTTTGTGTAAACTACAAATATAAATGCACTGATGTTTTTTTCTGGATTCAAGAAAAAAATATACACCCACACCATACAGTGGAAGCGTATTTGCTCAAAAGACCACTCCCCCTCATCCTTCTTTCCTCCCTCCCTCCTCCTCTCCCTCTCTCTCTCTCTCTCTCTCTCTCTCTCTCTCTCTCTCTCTCTCTCTCTCTCTACCTCTGTTTCTCAGTTCTGGGAGGTGATCAGTGACGAGCATGGTATCGACCCCACAGGGACATATCATGGCGACAGTGACTTGCAGCTCGACAGGATCAACGTCTATTACAACGAAGCCTCAGGTGAGTGTCATGATCATCAGACACATAGCACACACACACACACACACACACACACACACACACACACACACACACACACACACATATGCGACAGACGAATTACCCCACATCAGCCACCCCCCGCCCCCCCACACACTAACATATACAAGTCCACAATTTACATATGCCTGTTTAGTGTGTGTGTGTGTGTGTGTGTGTGTGTGTGTGTGTGTGTATGTGTGTGTCTTAAACACTGTGTGTGTGTGTGTTTTTGCAGGGGGCAAGTATGTTCCGCGTGCCATCCTTGTGGATCTGGAACCCGGAACGATGGACTCTGTCCGCTCTGGACCTTTTGGACAGATCTTCAGACCTGACAACTTTGTGTTTGGTACGTTTTCAAGAAAAGATCACAGTGAAATACCATATCTACCTTTCCTTTAATTTGGAATGCTGTTTTATTGCGTTTCTAAAATTGTTACCACATTAACCGGGCCTGGTTTCATTAAACTAAAAATGTAGTGAATTATTCATAGATACCAATTCCTCTGCCAAAAAAAATAAAAAAAAAAAAAAAATGTATATATATATATATATATATATATATATATATATATATATATGCAAGCAGGGGTGCCGATACAAATTGGGGGGACAAGCATGGATGTTCCATGCCGGGAAATTTATGTTTTGTTTAAAAGAGAAATGTAGCGAATAAATAGCCATGTGGTGTGAGAGAGCATTTGGTCGGAACAAGTAGGCTACATGTGATTAAAAATAGGCCCATGGTACTGAAACTGAGCTAACACTGAATACATGCATTGCATCAGATTTTCTGAATCTTTTACCTACAGACAGCACTCTGTGGACATCCATGATAAATAATCCGGTCCTATAAGTGACACAGCAGCAAAATCTCTCATATAGCAGCCTAAATAGTAGCAGCTATGCATTATGAGTTACATGTACTACAACAATTGGAATTGGAAACGCTGCTGAAGCCTATACATACATGTAAAACAAAATTTGAGAAAAATCCCACCTGTAACCTTGCTCAGTCACCAACCACAACAGAATAAAGTTAGAAAAAAAGGCAAATTATTTGTGTTATGACAGAGGCGGTCACATGGTGATTTGTTTTTCTAAACTCATTTGTGGTATTAAGTAATTTTTCCCTTTCCCTTCTTCCACTGGTTGTGTCATCACTGCACTCACTGCCCGTCCTGCAAATGGGTGACAGGAAACTATCAGTGCACATTGCAGGTCTATATCATATGTGGTGATTTTTACATGCTCTTGGTTAAGATGGATGGCACTTCAGCCAGCAAACTAAGTCAAGTTTATGACACCATATTATCTCTCTCGCCTAAATGTGGGCAATCTTTGCACTGAAATGTGGGCAATCTTTACACTGAAATTGAACCACCTTATTCTCAAGCAACTGCATTAAAAGTGGTACCAATGGATGTGTTGTTTAGTTTAATTTAATTCCAAATGCCTTCATGGTAAGTGCACATATGCCCATGTAATAAGACAAAAAGCACGTCATCCGCAATGTTATTTGCGACGCTCGCGCACACACATGCATGCATAGTGTGTAGTAGGGGTGACTGATCGTAGGGGGGACAGATCGACGTCCCAATGACCAGAGTTCCCACGCGTCCTGGAAAAACTGAAATTTTAGAGGTGGCTTTTCCAGTCATGGAAAACTGTTGATTAAAATGTGGAATTGTCCTGGAAATCATCTATATTGCTCTGGAAAATTATTTCATCAGTCAACAACCGTTTTGGCCTTTGTCTTGATTATTTGCCTCACACTGCCTCATCCCTTTACAAATTTGACTTGCTTTTGATGCCAGCTATTTAGCTTCCACACCTACACCTTTCATGGTATTTCTGCGCTGTGATAAACTTTGAGCAAATCATCAGTGGACTGCTGAAGAACAGACAAGCAAAAACATCAGTTTACCACCAGCATTTGGATTGTATCACCAGGGGATTCTATATCATTGCTTAAAAAGCATTTCACGTTTATCTGTCTCTAATTGATTCATGCAAATGCAAATGCCCTTGAAAAGTCCTTAAATTTGATGCTGGAGAAAGAGTGGGAACCCTGATGACTCTGAGGGGGAACATATCCCTCTCTGAAAGGGCCTAACTTTGCGCCTGTTTGCAAGTTTAGAACGAAAGCTGCAGCCGTGGTCATGTCATGCAGTCATGAATTTACAACGACATTGAACACAATTAAACCACAATCACAATCATGAACTAAAACTACCAGTTTGAAGCTGTCTCAAATCACACACAGAGTGCACTGAGAATAGTATGCATTTTTGACGTTCAGTGTTGTTCCAAATGAATCACTGTTTTGTAACAATGGTTGGGGGGTGATGGACATAACCGTTTCATTCAGATTGATGTTGGTAGCTTCGCAGTGGTTGTCAGTGTGAACGCACCATGTACTGAAACATAGTGTTTGAAGTGTTCAAGTGCATGATTTGAGCCTCATAATCCTCAATTTAACCAGCCTACAGTAGTAGCCTAGCCTGACATAGCCCGCCCATAATACGAATGT
>JAODXP020000033.1:29150606-29168768 GCA_027497455.2 Sardinella longiceps | reverse complement strand
CGCCAGCCTGCTGGCAGTTGTTTGTATTACATCAGCTCCAGAGCTGTGTTTACTTTACTTTCACTTTCGGGTGCTGTTTGTCTCCGACATCATCCCGGTTCTCCTCCAAGTAAAGTCATTGTTTACTACCGCAAACTCTCCCGGTTGTGAGTTATTCCTAACCACTGGCGTGGTGGCAGCGCAAAGTCACCGTACCCAGCCCCACACGGACCTTGACTCAAACGAACAAGTAAACAACCGGCTTTTACAGAAGGTAGTAAACTTCTCCTCCAAACATGTCTGCTAACAGTCGCGCACCGAAACAGTGGTGCTTGTCCAAGCAAGAGACTCTAAATTCGTTCGAGAATTGGAAACAAAATTTGCTTTACACTTTGTCTTTGGATCCATTGTTTGCACCGTTTCTCGTGGCGGGGGCTACATGGACCAAAAAGGGCAAAGCTACCGTCCTGAGAGGCTTCGAAGACGATGGTGAGCCCGTTCCAGATGCGCGCAGACGAACTGCTCAACAAAAAGTGAGCCAACTGGAACTGATGCTAGGTCAGATTGCTAATTACTGCCCCGTGATTTCACGAAACACCATTGTTAAAAATTCCACCTCTATTGATTCTATTTGGCAAGCGATCAGACTACATTATGGTTTCCAGACAACTGGTGCTCAACTTATTGACTTTGTTGACATTCACTTAGAGACAGATGAGCGACCTGAAGACTTATTTCAGCGCCTCATGGCATTCACAGAGGACAGCCTCCTCAAAGCCAATGTGTTATCCCACCATGGGGAAAATGTAGCTGAAGACGAAGAGCTTTCCCCAACTCTGGAAAACTTTGTTGTCTTAACATGGCTACGTTTAATCCACCCTGACTTACCCAAACTCATTAAGCAACGCTACGGCACTGAGCTACGCACACGCACTTTGGCATCCATAAAACCTGAAATTTCACAGGCTCTAGACTCGCTCCTTAGCGAGATCCGTTCTGCCGATGATGCCAAAATAATGCGTGCCGCTGCCTCAAACCTGACATATGAGAAGCTGCCCCCCCACAGAGCCCCTTATAGCCCCTCGCCCAAAAGTGACAGTAGAAACTACACACGTCAAAAATCATGCCCTCTCTGCAGACAGGCCGGCCGGCCTAGTGACACACATTACCTCAGCACATGCAAATTCCTGCCGGATCAGGACCGTAAATTCATGCTGAAAGCCAGGCACATAATCACTGTGCTCGATGATGAGCCTGAGGGAGCAACTGCTTACGATGAGCCCCACGCTGATGAGCCCCCTCTCACTGAGTTTACAGAGCCCGCACAGCCTCGTGCCCGGGCTGTCCAAGTCCGCCAGTCACCATACATTGACACCTTTCACAAACACCATCACACACGCATTATCCTTGACAGTGGAGCTACATGCAATATGATCAGAATGTCTGCTGCTCGCCGGCTCGGCGCACACGTCACCTCCAGCTCCCAGTCAGCCCATCAGGCAGATGGGTCATCTCCCATGAAAGTCATCGGGGAAACCCGCCTCACGTTTAGTCGTGATTCTAAGACATTCCATTTTGATGGCCTAGTCGTGGAAGATTTAGATGTTGATGTACTGGCAGGCACCCCCTTCATGGCTACCAATGACATTTCTGTGAGACCTGCTAAAAGACTTGTTACCATTGGTGACGGGACGGCTTTTTCTTATGGCTCTAATGACAACCTGCAAAGTGGCCATGTTGTGCGCCGCACAATTGTGTTACGCGCACCCCCCACATCGACCACCATCTGGCCTGGTGAGTTCATAGAGATTTGCTTGCCACCTGATGCCCCTCCAGATTCAGCATATGTCATGGAGCCCCGACAGGACTCGCATAATGTGCGCAGGTGTGACGTATCCAACACCTGGCTGCGCCCAGGGGTCGTATCCAGTGTTGCGGGGAGAATCCGTATCCCAAACCTGTCTGGTGAACCCCATATCCTGAAGCGCCATGAACACTTCTGCCAAGTAGATCCCCTCTCCTCACCAGATACACCTCAGCCTTCTCCTGCCACATTCACCATGTTGCCCATTTCCAGACACACTGTGGCACGGGCGACGGGCCTACACGTGCAACACTCCCAGCATGTCCAGTTGGACCCTGACGGCCTGCTCCCTCCAGCTACGCGGAACAAATTCCGTGCGTTGCTGGATCAGTATGATGAGGTTTTCAACCCAGCTATCTCTGGCTACAATGGCGCCCTTGGGCCATTCGAGGCTAGAGTGAATATGGGCCCTGTCGAACCTCCCCAACGCAAGGGTCGCCTGCCCTTGTATGGTAGGGACAAGCTCACAGAGCTCCAACAGAAGTTCGATGAGCTGGAAAGTTTAGGTGTTTTCCGGCGGCCTGAAGACATAGGTGTATCTGTTGAGTACTTGAACCCTTCCTTCTTAATCAGAAAACAGACGGGTGGTTATCGTTTAGTGACCGCCTTCACTGATGTTGGTCGGTATTCCAAGCCGCAGCCCTCCCTAATGCCTGATGTGGACAGTACCTTACGTCAGATCGCACAATGGAAACACCTGATAGCAACGGACTTGACCAGCGCGTTCTATCAAATACCCCTGGCACACGAGTCTATGAAATATTGTGGTGTTGTCACTCCATTTCGAGGCGTCCGTGTGTATGCTCGCTCAGCGATGGGCATGCCTGGATCTGAGACTGCGCTTGAAGAACTTATGTGTCGTGTGCTTGGAGACCTCCTTCAAGCTGGCGTTGTAGCCAAGCTCGCCGATGATTTGTACTGTGGCGGTAATTCCCCAGAGGAACTTCTGAGTAACTGGTCCTCAGTATTACAGGCTCTGTCATGCGCCAACCTTCGCCTGTCGGCTTCCAAAACGGTCATTAACCCCCGCTCCACCACCGTGCTGGGTTGGGTGTGGTCCCAGGGACGGCTTCAGCCCAGCCCACATCGTGTGTCAACATTGACAACCTGTGAGCCACCGAGAACAGTGGGTGGTATGAAGTCCTTCATCGGTGCTGTCAAGGTAATGGCCCGTGTGATCCAACACTGTTCTGCATTGCTCGCCCCTCTAGATGATGCCATAGCGGGGAAGTCATCACAAGAGAGCATTGCATGGACCAACGAGCTACACTGTGCCTTCAATGTAGTAAAGGAGTCTCTCTCCTCCAGCCGTTCAATAACCCTTCCACGCCCAGATGATCTGTTGTGGATCGTCTCTGATGGTGCTGTGAGGAGGCCTGGCATAGCCGCCACTCTGTATGTCATGCGTAACAACAAGCTTCGCTCTCGCTGGCTATTTTAGTGCTAAATTGCGTAGCCACCAGGTGACATGGCTCCCCTGTGAGGTTGAGGCCCTTGCCATTGCTGCGGCTGTCAAGCACTTTGGCCCATACATCATCCAATCGTCTCAAAGAGCTTGTGTTTTAACTGATAGCAAGCCGTGTGTTCAAGCCTATGAGAAGCTATGCAGAGGCGAATTCTCTGCTAGTCCCCGAGTGTCTACGTTCCTCTCCACGGCGAGCAGGTTCCAAGTGTCTGTCCGACATGTGGCTGGCGCGGCCATTCTTCCATCTGATTTTGCGAGCCGCAACCCCCCAGACTGTACTGATATGGCGTGCCAAGTGTGTGACTTCGTGCAACGTACCCAAGATTCCGTTGTGCGCTCACTGTCCAGTGAGGACGTCTTATCTGGTCGTGCCAGACTCCCATTCACAAGCAGGACGGCATGGAGGTCCCTACAGTCTGAATGCGCAGACCTGCGTCGCACCCATGCCCACCTCACTCAGGGGACACGGCCCTCTAAGAAGCTAACCAACATAAAGGATGTCAAGCGTTACCTTGGTGTGGCTACCATAGCTGCTGATGGCTTACTCATAGTGAAGCGCAACGAGCCTCTCTCTCCCTCACGTGAGTGCATCATTGTCCCTAGACAGGTTCTTGATGGCCTCTTGACTGCGTTACACCTACAGCTTAGCCACCCCACTTCCAACCAGCTCCGGAAAACAGTGGACAGATATTTTTTTGCCCTTGATCTCGACAAGGCTATAGGCCGGGTCACTGATGGCTGTCATGCGTGCGCGGCCCTCCGCCACACCCCCAAGGCCATTATTGAACAGTCTTCGGCTGACCCGCCTGCTGCAATTGGTGTTACCTTTGCTGCAGATGTTCTGAAGCGGGCGCGCCAGTTAATCCTGATAGTACGTGAGTGTGTCACATCCTTTACTGTGGCCTTGCTTATAGAGGATGAGAGTGCACAGTCCTTGCGCGATGGTCTTATCAGATTGTGCGTGGAGCTATGCCCTCTGGACGGACCATTTGCTGTGGTCCGGACAGATCCAGCCCCTGCCTTTAAAGCCCTTGCTGCTGATGCGGGTTTGGCGCAGCACAGGATTTCTTTGGAGCTAGGCCGGGCCAAGAACCCCAATAAAAACCCTGTTGCGGAGAGGGGAGTACAGGAGTTGGAGGAGGAACTACTCAGACAGCAGCCGCGCGGAGGCCCTGTGTCAGCGAGGCTTCTGGCCATAGCAACGGCGTGCTTGAACTCTAGAATCCGTTCACGGGGTTTGTCTGCCCGAGAGATGTGGACGCAGAGGGATCAGTTCACATGCACTCAGTTACCTGTGTCTGACCAGGAGCTTATCAGTAAGCAACATTCTGAGAGGTTGAAGAATCATCCTCACAGTGAGAAATGCAAAGCTCCTCAGGGCAAGCTCAGAGCCGCTGTTCCAGTTGACGTGGGTGACCTCGTCTACCTTCATACAGATCGCAACAAGTCATGTAGCCGCGAGCGCTATCTTGTCGCCTCCGTCGAGGGCCCCTGGTGTGGCTTACGCAAGTTTGCGGGTTCGCAGCTGAGGGACTTCACTTATAGGGTGAAGAGGAGTGACTGCTACAAAGTGCCCTCATCTTGCCCTGACGACAGCCTTGCCACCTACATTGCCACTGACTGCGATGACCTCTCAGACGGCGATGACGCAAAGTTGTCACGTGCCCCCTACGTTGACCCTGTACCCCCCACCCAGCCCGCCATTCCCCCTGAGATAGCATCTGTGCCTGTCTCCACTGGGCTCCATGTCCCTCGTTCGCCGTCACCTGTGCTTTGTCCCTCCTATCCCTCATCGCCCTGCGACCCCCAGGAGGTTTTGAATGCCCCATTGGATGATGAGTGCGGCCCGCCTTCCTCGCCTAGGCGCTCCACTAGGCGGCGCCAGTTGCCGTCTCATCTGAGTGACTATGTCCTTGACCTGTGATGGACATTACATATCCTTTAATGCGGGCCTTGCGCCACACGTTTTCTTTGATGCATTACACTGTGTTTATGTGTTCTACTGGTGTTGTGTGTACTAGTCTGTTCGGGCATACAGTACTTCTGTGCTCCCTTAATCTCTTCTGCTTAATATGCAGTGTTATGTCAGACTGTTTAGTTAATGGTTCCTGTGGTGGTGTAGCCACTGTGTCAGTAACTCGCTCTCTCTGCTGATGCTTGGGGGCGTGTGGAGGGAAGGTGGTCACGCCAGCCTGCTGGCAATTGTTTGTATTACATCAGCTCCAGGGCTGTGTTTACCTTACTTTCACTTTCGGGTGCTGTTTGTCTCCGACATCATCCCGGTTCTCCTCCAAGTAAAGTCATTGTTTACTACCGCAAACTCTCCCGGTTGTGAGTTATTCCTAACCACTGGCGCGACGTATAAATCAAAACTGAAACGCTGTAAACCAGTAGAAAGAGAAATACGACGCTGGTCCCCTGAAATTTGTGAGGAACTTAAAGCTTGTTTTGAGCTGACGAATTGGGATGTATTCCATGACCAGGACTCATTGGATGTCACCACCTCAGTCACCACTGACTACATTAACTTTTGTGCACAGTTAGTTATCCCCACCAAACGAATAAAGATTTATCCCAACAACAAACGCTTTGTGTCTAAGGACATTAAGGACATAATCAACACAAGGAAAATAGCCTTTAAAAACAAAGATGTCATTAAATGCAGACAATTGGACAGGGTTTTAAAAAACAAATTAAGGGAAGCTAAACAGGTGCACAGAAATCAGCTGGAAGAAAACTTCAAAGAAAAAACCCTAAAAGACTCTGGGACAATATGAAAAAAATGACCGGAATGTCAACCTCCAACAAACCCATTGTAACTGGAAATGAATACATGTTTGCAAATGAACTGAATGATTTTTTTGTCAGGTTTGATTCTTCTGCTCACCTTCATGACTGTGGAAATTTAATTAAGACTGTTAAAACATCCAACTCTGACAGAATTATTATAACTGTGGAAGAGGTCAGGGGCACTTTCCAGCGTAACAACACAAGGAAAGCCTTAGGGCCTGACCAGAGTAGCGCACTCATTCTTAAAACATTTGCCAGGGAACTAGCCCCGGTATGGCAACCCATTTTCCAGCAGTCATTAGACACCCACCATATACCTCTGGCATGGAAAACTTCTCATATTAAGCCCATCCCTAAAAAGAAATGTCCTAAGGAACATAACGACTATAGGCCAATAGCCCTTACATCAGTGATCATGAAGTCACTAGAGAAAATCATAGTTCAACACCTCAATAGACATATGGGGGGTTTCATGACCCTTACCAATTTGCTTACAAATTAGGTCGAAGCACTGAGGATGCAGTGGTTACACTGGTACATATCATATCTAAACACCTGGATAAACCTAATACTTATGCCAGGGCCCTCTTTCTTGATTTTTCCTCTGCGTTCAATACCATTCAGCCAAATATACTTCTGTCCAAAATGATAACCCTTCAGATAAACCCATACATTATCCACTGGTATTTTTCTTTTCTCACTAACAGGATACAGTTAGTCAAGGTAAATGACACACTTTCTTCTCCCATTACCACCAATGTTGGAGTCCCCCAGGGTTGCATAAGCTCCCCTAGGTTGTTCACTCTGTATACCTCTGACTGCACTACCAAAGTGCCAAATCAGTATCTTCTTAAATATTCTGACGACTCTACTTTAGTGACCCTTTTCTCAAAATCTGATGACCACACCCTGTACCAAAGCAAGGTGGACTGGTTAATAGACTGGTGCGACACTAATTATCTCATTATTAACACAATAAAGACAGAGGAGATCATTTTTGGTAAACCACCCAACCTCCAACTACCTCCAGTTAAAATACATGGCTCTGACATCAGTCAAGTCTCATCATATAAATACCTGGGTGTCATGATTGACCGAAACCTGACTTGGACTGACCATATTGATTTCACATGCAAAAAAATACAGCAACGTATATACTTCCTCCGTAGGCTAAGATCTTTTGGTGCTAGTGGCCAGATAATCTTTTTATTTTTTACATCTGTGATCCAGAGTGTTATGCTTTACTGCAGTACAGCTTGGTATAGCAGCCTCTCTGTCAAAGATAAAGCTAAACTCCAACACCAAATCAAAATCTGCTCTAAGATTATTGGGCTGCCCATATCAAACCTATTCCAGGAAGCTCATAACAAGAGTATGCTCCGATTAGCCACATGCATCTCCACTGACATCACACACATTCTTCACCGAGAGTATCAGCTATTACCCTCCAACAGGCGGTTCAGAGTGCCCTCCTTTAACCGTAACAGACTCAAACATTCCTTCATACATCAATCAATTCTCCTGCTGAACCAGTCTTGTCAGTCAGTCAGACTGTATGTTTAGTGCCATCTTCCATGATGGTAATGTCTTTAAGTTATGTGGGTTATATATGTACTGTATGTAAGTATGCATGTATGTCTGTATGTATGTACTTGAGCCTGTGTCCTATGTCTACCACATGTGCAATAGTCTTTGATGTTATGTGTATGTCTGTATCTTAAACGAGCTAAATGAGTCTTGCTCAGGAACGCAAAAAGAATTTCAGTGCAAACTGACAAATAAAGTATTATCGTATCGTATCGTATGTTCTTCGTTTCTGAGTAAATGATCAACTTACATTCTCAAGTCTCTAGTCTTAAGTCACAAGTTACAATCGAGGGGTGAAGGGAACTCGAAAACAAGTGTTAGTATTAGGGAAGAGAAATCTCAAGTCTCAAGTTTATGCCTGCATTTGGGTTTCGAAAAACTCTCTTCCCTGAAGAACCGTCACAAAAACCATCATAGGCTACTTTGAATACCTGCTTCCCGTTTAGCCACATGGGAGATGCACATGCCTCTCAACATCGGCAGACTAGTGTTTCACCTTATCCCTCTTGTTGTTTAAAGTGCAACAGTGCCGACAATAGTTTCTGTTTGAAAATGCATGTTTCATTAATCTGTAGTGCCACAGGTCTCGAACCCGAATGTGATTTATCTCCGAAATAAAGGATGTCTGGTTGGACAGTTAAATAATAAAGTCGTTTAAAACAGTCAATAGTGAGAACAGTTGTAAGCAGGGGAAAGGGAGTTGATTAAGTGACAGCTGGAGCAGCTGGCCAAATCATCTGACCACTGATTGGTATCACCTGGTGAGCTGCAAAAACTAACCTGACAAATTTTCCTCAAAGAAACTGAAAATGGCCGAATTTAATATGGTGAAACTTAGGTCTTGGCCGTCCAACACGACAGCCAGGGTTTCTGCAGCATTTTACAGTTTTCACAACGAGAAAAAAGCCTTTAAAGGACAACACATGTGTTCTCTTTGAGCAGGCTCTCTCACAGATCTCAACTCGAATGTCAGACTCTGTAGATGGCTTACTGGACATTTTCAATTCAAATTTGACCCAAATTATGGATGATATTGCTCCGCTCAGATTCAAAAAAGTCAATAACAAGCAGAAAGCACCATGGAAGCAATACCCAGCTGTTAAACTGTTAAAGAGAGAATGTAGGAAGTCAGAGAGAAAATGGCGCAAATCTAAACTTCATATTCATTATCAAATCCATAAAGAGATGCTCTGCAAATATAACTATGAAATTGGCAAAGCAAGACAGTCTTTCTTCTCCAACATCATTAACAGGAATATGAACAATGCCCGTGTGCTATTTACAACTGTAGAGAAGCTAACTAATCCCCCTCCACAATTAGCACCTGAACTTCTGTCAGTTAGTAAATGCAATGAGTTTGCATCTTTCTTCAAAGGTAAAATAGAGAAAATTCGGCAGAATATAACATCACAGCTGCAAATAAGTCAAAAGCTGCAACTATCACCGACACACACAGAAAATCTCAACACAATGTCAGAATTCTGCTTGATTGATTTTGAGATTCTTGTAAAAACTGTACAAAGTCTTGGTTCCTCAACATCTGAGTTGGATATTCTGCCCACAAACTTTTTTAAGTCTGTTCTTCACCTCATAATCGCAGATGTGCTGCAAATTATAAATACATCCCTAGAGACTGGCATTTTCCCTGTGTCCCTGAAAAAGGCTGTTGTTAAGCCCCTACTTAAAAAGAATAACCTGGATCCTTCTGTACTGAACAATTACAGGCCGATATCCAATCTACCTTTCATTGGGAAAATCCTTGAAAAAATTGTTTTCAATCAATTAACTGCCTTCTTGATATCAAACAGCTGCTTTGATAAATTTCAGTCAGGATTCCGTGCCAATCATAGCACCGAAACAGCTCTGATTAAAGTTATAAATGACATACGTCTTAATACTGATGCAGGCAAAACATCGGTCCTGGTGTTACTGGACCTCAGTGCAGCTTTTGATACAGTTGATCACAACATACTGCTATATCGACTTGAACACTGGGTTGGGTTGACTGGTAGAGTTATCAATTGGTTAAAATCATACTTAAAAGATAGAAGCTTTTTTGTTACCATGGGAAATTGTACCTCAACTTCTATGTCCCTGACCTGTGGTGTACCCCAGGGGTCCATCCTTGGTCCATTATTATTCAACCTCTATATGCTCCCACTTGGACAAATTATCAAGAACAACTCAATGTCCTATCACTGCTATGCGGATGATACACAAATTTACTTAGCTCTATCACCAAACGATTATGCCCCCCTTGAATGTCTATACCAGTGTATTGACCAAATCAACAACTGGATGTCACAAAATTTTCTTCAACTGAACTCAGACAAAACAGATGTAATCCTATTTGGGAAAAAGAGGAAAGACTGAAGGTTACCACTATACTTCATACAAAGGGGATTAACACAAAAGATACAGTTAAAAATCTTGGTGTTATCATTGACAGCGAGTTAAACTTTGACAGTCACATAAAAGCAATCACTAAGTCAGCATTTTACCACCTAAAAAATATTGCCAAACTAAGAGGACTTATGTCAAAAGATGATTTAGAAAAACTTATCCATGCGTTTATCTCTAGTAGAGTTGACTACTGCAATGGCCTTTTTACAGGCCTTCCAAAAAAGACCACCAAACGACTTCAGATGATTCAAAATGCAGCAGCTAGGGTCCTCACACGAACAAAAAGAACAGAACACATTACTCCAATTCTAAGGTCTCTTCACTGGCTTCCAGTAACCTACAGAATCGACTTTAAAGCACTGCTGCTTGTGTACAAATCTTTAAATGGTACAGGGCCCAATTACCTCTCTGATATGTTACAGCGGCCTAACCAGATCAGATCTACCAGATCACAGCAGAACAATTTGCTGGTAAAACCTACTGTTAAATCAAAGGGTGGGGAGGCAGCCTTTAGCTACTATGCAGTAAAGCTATGGAACCAACTCCCAGAGGAGATCAAAAATGCCCCTGCTGTTGGCAGCTTCAAATCTAGACTAAAGACCAAGCTGTTCTCAGATGCTTTTTGTTAACTGACAATTGTCCTTACTTAACTTATTTCTTTAAATCCTCTTAACTGTTTTAATTTAACTTCACTTTTTTATTACTCTGCTTCTTATCTCTCATTCCCCTTTTACTTTATTTTAT
This sequence comes from Sardinella longiceps, assembly GCA_027497455.2. Classification (NCBI taxonomy): domain Eukaryota; kingdom Metazoa; phylum Chordata; class Actinopteri; order Clupeiformes; family Clupeidae; genus Sardinella; species Sardinella longiceps. The sequence goes on along the minus strand of JAODXP020000033.1, from coordinate 29,157,936 downwards.
TTTTTTTGTTTGTTTGTTTGTTTGTTTATGCTTTTGTGTGATTATTTCTTTTGTTTTGCGCCAAAAAATACTATTGTCCATCAACTTACATGCGGTGCACACTTTATCTAAGGAGCAAGAGTTTAAGGTCTCTAAGCAGACGATAAAAGTGTCCATCAGGAGGAAAGGTGAAAGGCCAATCCAAAGTGATATGTAGTGTGATGAAATGATACTGGATTTAAAAGCACGGTTTTATTTACTATTTCTTTTTGTTCTTTGTGCCAAAAAATTACTATTGTCCATCAACCTACATGCGGTGCACACTTTATCTAAGGAGCAAGAGTTGAAGGTCTCTAGGCAGACGATAAGAGTGTCCATCAGGAGGAAAGGTGAAAGGCCAATCCAAAGTGATATGTAGTGTGGTGAAATGATACTAGATTTAAAAGCACTGTTTTATTTTTCTGTTATTATTTCTTTTTTTTTGTTTTTCTGTGCCAAAAAAATTACTATTGTCCATCAACCTACATGCGGTGCACACTTTATCTAAGGAGCAAGAGTTGAAGGTCTCTAGGCAGACGATAAGAGTGTCCATCAGGAGGAAAGGTGAAAGGCCAATCCAAAGTGATATGTAGTGTGGTGAAATGATACTAGATTTAAAAGCACTGTTTTATTTTTCTGTTATTATTTCTTTTTTTTTTGTTTTTCTGTGCCAAAAAAATTACTATTGTCCATCAACCTACATGCGGTGCACACTTTATCTAAGGAGCAAGAGTTGAAGGTCTCTAGGCAGACGATAAGAGTGTCCATCAGGAGGAAAGGTGAAAGGCCAATCCAAAGTGATATGTAGTGTGATGAATTGATACTTGATTTAAAAGCACTGTTTAGCATTATTTCTTTTTTGTCTGTTTGTGCCAAAAAATTACTATTGTCCGTCAACCTACATGCGGTGCACACTTTATCTAAGGAGCAAGAGTTTAAGGTCTCTAGGCAGACGATAAGAGTGTCCATCAGGAGGAAAGGTGAAAGGCCAATCCAAAGTGATATGTAGTGTGATGAAATGATACTTGATTTTAAAAGCACTGTTATTATTATTTTTTTTTGTTGTTTGTTTGTTTGTTTATGCCAAAAAATTACTATTGTCCATCAACCTACATGCGGTGCACACTTTATCTAAGGAGCAAGAGCTGAAGGTCTCTAGGCAGACGATAAGAGTGTCCATCAGGAGGAAAGGTGAAAGGCCAATCCAAAGTGATATGTAGTGTGATGAATTGATACTTGATTTAAAAGCACTGTTTATTTCTAATTATTTCTGTTTATTTCTTTTTGTTTATTTCTATTCATTTTTATATCTTCTTTTTAAAATTTTATCTCCTTTACCCTTTGTAATTTCATTTTCTATTTTCTGTAAAGCACATTGAACTGCTCCTATGTATGAAATGCGCTATATAAATAAACTTGCCTTGCCTTGCCTTGCCTTTAAGCTTCAACCTCTTCCCGATCTGTACGGCGTTCACGGAACCCCGCAGCATCGACCTCGGCCTCAACTCCTCTCCCAATTCACCGAGGTCAGCGGGCTCTCCCACTCCTGTAATTTCTTCTATGGTTGTCGACGGTATGGTGCTCAGTACCATCCGGTCCTCCCACCTTCTTGTTGTCAGGCAGGTCACCTTGCGCGGAACGGCACTGCGCTTAGGATTTGTCCCTCCCGGCCGGTCGAATCACAGATGGGCAGCTCCCGCAACTCTCTTGCCATTCCCTACGCTTAGGATTTGTCCCTCCCAGATGGTCAGGACTGTGTGGCCAGTTGAATTACAGATACAATACGATACGATAAGACTTTATTGTCAGTTTTCACTGAAATTTATTTTGCATCCCTGAGCAAGACTGGTTTAGGTCAAAGACATACACATAACATCAGAAAGACTATTGCACATGTGCTATGCATGTGGCGCATAAACAGAACTTGGGGCCTGGGACTAGTAGCCCACGGTCAGAGAACAGCTTCCGCAACTCTTTTGCCGTTCCCTACGCTTAGGATCTGTCCCTTCCAGACGGTCAGGACCGTGTGGCCGGTCGAATCACAGATAGGCAACTCTTTTTTTTTTTTTTTTTTTAAGATATTTTTTAGGGCTTTTTATGCCTTTAATTGGATAGGACAGTGAAGAGTGTGACAGGAAATGAGTGGGAGAGAGAGAAGGGTAAGGATCGGGAAATGACCTCGGGTCGGAATCGAACCCGGGTCCCCGGATTTGCGGTATGACGCACAAGCCCGCTGAGCTATGCTGCCCCCACAGATAGGCAACTCTTTTGCCATTCCCAGTGCGGTCACCACACGTGCCTTGCCCTCGTCGACCACTTTTACTTCGATTGCATCGACCTGTTAAAAAAAAAAAGGTAATATGCAGTTTTGTTTTCTATGGTTTTTTAAAGGCCTATAGAGTAAATAAACTCACTTTCTGTTTTGCTCCCAAGTTCAACACATCGGTTAGCCTCAAAGTCGCCCCGGTTGCTTGTGGTCTCCAACAGAACTCTGTGGTGGCCACGGTAATTTGAGTTTGGCTTCCCACCACCACGCTGAAACCACCGTCAGAGCCTTCTGAAAATAAAATGAAGGAAAAAAAATAAGTTATTTTATTTTGCCATCTAGCACGTTATACAATAATTCTTTGAATATGTGAGGTTCACTTACCAGATTTTGTACTAACGTCAGTCAGCTTCACTGAGGACTTGTTCTGGGCCGACTCGTAAAAGGTGTCTCTCTTGTCGGGGGCAAAACCTAATAAAGTGCAGTATTCGTCTCTTCCAAACTGCAGGACGCCCTTAGAATATCTAAATTATTTTTAGATATTTGCACTTGGGAAATGTCGTGAACGAATCCGACTAATTTCTCTGAAGCCTCCACTTTCCAAACTCTGAGGAGGAATCTAAGTATCTAACCTCATTCACGTCACATGCAGCGCCCCCGGAGGCAGGCATCTGATATCGCGTCCATTGAAAGGGATTTCAGGACTGATATTGAACGGACAGACCAACCAGGAGACCGTATGAGCTGCCGGGCGGGATTTTTGACGTAGCTCATCTATTGCAAACTTACAAAACACTACTAACAGTTATATATGAAAGACACATCTATATTACTTGGGTTAAATTGATTATTGTGGCAATGATGCCCCAGACACAGGTGTATAGAAAAGTTGAAAAACTAGAAACCGCGTTGGCTAACGGTATGCAACTGTTAATTTTTGATGTAAGTGTGTTAGTGTGTGTGTGTGTGTGTTTTGGGGGGTGGGGTGTCCATAAGTGGAGTGTGTGTTTGTGTGTGTGTGTGTGTGTGTGTGTTTTGGGGGGTGGGGTGTCCATAAGTGTGTGGTGTATGTGTTTGATTTTGATGGTGTGTGTGTGTGTGTGTGATCTTTATGGTTAATCCTGCCGTACTTATGACGCCATCTGGTCCTACAGACTTGTGACTATCATATAATCCACTACCACAGATGCCTGAGTGTGTGTGTGTGTGTGTGTGTGTGTGTGTGTGTTTCGTTCTTAAATGTCATAGACTTTTCATTTGTTTTCCTGCTGCTCTCACTCAACACTGTGTGTGTGTGTGTGTGTGTGTGTGTGTGTGTGTGTGTGTGTGTGTGTGTGTGTGTGTGTGTGTGTGTGTGTGCGTGTGTTCCATTTAGTCGATTAACTTAACCCCTCATTCACAAAAGACACATGTGCACACACAGACATACACACCCATGCAGAAACCACACACACACACACACACACACACACACACACACCCTTTAGATCTGTTGGGAAGAAAACTGACACATATGTAGTTATTCATCACAGACTCACAGATACATATACTAGCAAACACACACACACACACACACACACACACACACACACTGACAAACACACACATACACTGATACACACAAACACATACACACACACACTGATACACACAAACACACATACACTGATACACACACAAACACACACTGCTACACACACACACAGACACACACTGATACACACACACACACACACACACACACACTGATAAACACACAATGTAGTCATTAATCCAGCTTTATTCAGACCAGAGTAGCTCAAGAAGCAAACCGTCTGTAAACTCTCTCTGTCACACACACACACACACACACACACACACACACACACACACACACACACACACACAGAGCCATGGTTGTGTAATATGTGGGTGACATCATAGCTTTACATTGCCATCACTGAAGTGAGTAGAACACCAGTGGTCATGTGTGTGTGTGTGTGTGTGTGTGTGTGTGTGTGTGTGTATGTGTGTGTGTGTGTGAAAGAGAAGCCACCTGCCCCTCAGTTCATGGGATCCTTATATAAAAACATGTCATGTTTCTCAGCCGTGTCCATGTATTGGGTCCAGACAGGCAAATACAGACATGCAGATAACAGATCAGATAAACAAATAACATCAGGGAAATACAGAAACATATAGAACAGATCAGATCAATCTGTTTAACACTGGAAGGGTGGAAAGTGGAGGTATTTGGGGTGAGGGAGTCTGTCTGAATGTATGTTTTTCAAAAACGAGATGTGATGTCCCATCTCAATGGGTTGTTCCTCTCAATAAATTTAAATTTAAATTAAATAAACAAATAACAATAAAGAAAAAACTAAGTGCTAAAATTTTATTGGTGACCAAAATGTTGCTGCATTGTGAGCTACAAATATTCCCCATAAGACACTAAGGACCTCGTTTATTAAGACTCGGCTATTTGCGCTGCGTCTGTTTATGTGACAACAGTAATAGCGCGTGCAGTGCCTCCTCATTTGCGATATATTTATCAATCCTCAGATAAGGCAATCAGCGCTTACCCCGCCCTCTAGTGCAAAATTAGCGCGCCTCTATAAGCGCCCACATGTGATCTGTATCGTGGATCCTTACAGTAGGAGCACAAGCAGAAGTTTTGCAACGAAGTTATTAGTTTATGAGGTAACGGGCAATTATACTAGGCCTACAAGCCAAAAAATCCTCACCATCCGAAAAAAGCAGAATGATATTTTGTCTGACGTTACAATAAATAACTGGCAGATACTTAAATTAACGAGTTAGACTGGAATTGATTAGCAATGGGGAAAATAAATTCAAAGTAGACTGGAACATGGCTTTGTGGTCTTTATTATTTGATTTTTCTAGTTCAACATGTGTTGGCATGGAATGGGAACGTCATCTCTGATCACATTCAGTAATTGAATAATGCCTATAGCATTGCTGTTTAATTTGTATCGTCGGATGATTTCTGCTTGCCGTAATTAAAGAGTAATTCTTGAGGCAAACATGTATCTGCTCCCAAACATGTACCTGTCGTCACCTTGTCCAGATCACCGCTGCCATTAAACAAAGTAAATTCTCACACAAAAAGATTTGCACTTGGTTTAGACCTGCTTTGAGGAGACGGTATTTGCCCAATGCAAAATACAGGAGCGCTCTTATGGGCAGTCTTAGTAAATACCACGGAAGACGTAATTAAATGCAGTTTGCGCAAAGGCCTGGCCTACCATCCCACTCCCCTCCCTCTAAGTGCAGCTTGCCCGATTTCAGAAAATTTGCACTTTCAGCCAGGTGCATCTTCTCTGTAAATAAGACTGCGTTGGCCAACACAGTCTTTGTGTGGAAATAGCGCCTGGAAACGGATAGCGCCATCGCAAAACGGATGATTAATCTAATCTACCCCTCACTGACTAAAGACTAACGACAGTAATCCTACTATTTCTGCATTATAATGATCAGGAATCTACTAATCCCACTATCTCTGAATAATATTGTAATAATCATGAATAATCTCTGAATAATGATAATCATGAATAATCTCAGAATAATAATGATCATGAATAATCATAATAATAAAATATGAATAATCATGAATATTCATGAATAATCATAATAATAAAAGATGCTGCTGAAGTTGTCTCTAAAGCAGCCCTAGTTTTAGACACTTTAGGTAGACTACTGTAGGCTAGGAATATATATGTGCTGCTGACAGCCCTGCTAGACAGTACAATACAGCAATAGGAAGCTACAGTATGTATACAACAGGACCAATAGGCACATCTCTCTGCTACAGTATGTATCCAACAGGACCAATAGGCACATCTCTCTGCTACAGTATGTATCCAACAGGACCAATAGGCACATCTCTCTGCTACAGTGCTGACTGTGCTGCTGAGCCGTGGATTTGGCAAAGGGGTTCTTGCTTGTGTTGCTACCAGTTTCTTGTTGAAGTGTCACTAAAGCAGCCCTGGGCAGGTAAGGGATGTGTAGGCCTAGTATACAGCCATAGGTCTATAAATGACATACAGCAGTGTAGGCTTTGCATACAGCCATAGGTCTATAAATGACATACATACAGCCCTAGGCAGGCAAGGGATGTGTAGGCCTGCATACAGCCATATAAATTACATACAGCCCTGCTAGACCCCTAAGATTCCAAAATACTAGAATAAGGTGTGTTGCGGGTCACGCTGGTTTTACAGGTGAATCTCAAAGATTGTTTCTTGCCATTAACAGTATAGAAGGGAAAGGGCTTGTGACAACTAGTTCATTATCCTACATCAATTTGTGCTATGAGGCCAATAACTACAGTAAGTACTGTTTTTTATGTATGGATGAATGTATGGATCTGGCACAGCATTCTTCCTTGGGTTACTAACACTGTCTATTGTATTGTAAGTGGTGCCTTATAAATGTAATTGTATTTATATATACAGTGGAGTATAAATGTGAAATTAAATGAAAGTATGAAATTAAGAGGGTACATGAGCAACACAATACTATTAGTTTATTAGGATCACAGGGAACAGTAGTAATGATACAAACATTATTATTATTATTATCTATCTATCTCTCTCTCTCTCACACACACACACACACGCACTCTCTCTCACACACTCACACACGCACACTCACTCTCTCCCTCTCTCTTTCTCTGTCTTTCACACACACACACACACACACACACACACACACACACACACACACACACACACACACACACAGAGAGAGAGAGAGAGACACTCATACAGGTATTTACACAAGTCCTTCATTCCAGAGCCCAATGAGGTCATTGACGAAACTGTCCAATCACAGCGTTTCCATGGCAGCCCTGAGAAATGCTCCAAGTCACTGTGTGTGTGTGTGTGTGTGTGTGTGTGTGTGTGTGTGTGATGTTTCATTCACTCATAGTGGTTCTCTCTCCACAGAGATGGTCACACAACCCACTGTGTGTGTGTGTGTGTGTGTGTGCGGGCATGTGTGTGTGCGCGTTGGTCCATTCATAAGTGCATTTATAAGTACTGTATA
>JAODXP020000033.1:29130606-29138106 GCA_027497455.2 Sardinella longiceps | reverse complement strand
GACAGAGGGAGGGAGAAAGAAAGAGGAGGAAAGAGAAAGGGGTGCAGGGAGGAGAGAAATGATGAAATGATTAAAAGGAAAAGGAGATTTCCTGTCTGTCTGTCATATCTATCTTTACCTAATCCCCCTGCTCCTAACCCTGTGTGTGTGTGTGTGTGTGTGTGTGTGTGTGTATGTGTGTGTGTGTGTGTGTGTGCATGAATGTATGTGTGTGTAGTGTACTTATGTATGAATGTGTGTGTGCTTGCATGAGTGTTCATGCGTGTGTGTGTGTGTGTGTGTGTGTGTGTGTGTGTTTGTGTGTGTGTGTGTGTGCATGCATGAGTGTTCATGGGTGTGTGTGTGTGTGTGAGAGAGAGAGAGAGAGAGAGAGAGTGTGTGTGTGCATGTACTGTATGTATGTGTGTTTAGTGTATGTACTTAAGTATGTATGTGTGTGTCCTTGCATGAGTGTTCATGTGTGTGTGTGTGTGTGAGAGAGAGAGAGAGAGAGAGAGCAGAGAGAGAGAGAGAGTGTGTGTGTGTTTATATGTCTGTGTGTTTGCCTGAGTGTGTGTGTGTGTGTGTGTGTGTGTGTGTGTGTGTGTGTGTGTGTGTGTGTGTGAGTGATGTGCACCCTCTGCTGGAGACTGTCAGTAGTAACAGTGCAGTGGTGATCAGGACAGTGAATTCAGTCTTGTCATTTCTCTGTTTCAACACCTTCTGCTCTTATTAATGATATTTCTGAACTCTTTTATCCTCTTTGTGTGTGTTTTTACTTTCTGACTTGTATTGTGCTTTGCTTTGGTCTCTGTACAGCACATTGAGTTGCCTTTGTGTCTGAGATGTGCTGTAAATAAATTAGCCTTGTATAAAAGCAGACGGTCAGTAGCAAACGGGCAGTGCAGTGGTTATCATGACAGTAAATTCACTCTGGAAGCCATTCTGGTTTGACAAATTTACTGAATGTTTATCTTCAGAAGATTCCAGCATGCACATCATGTTCCAAGAGCTGATGACATCATCACACAGGAAATACAGTCCAGGGCTGTTGGTCAAGGTTCCCTTTAGGTTGCTGGGAGGTTAGGGTTAGGTTCCCTTTAGGTTGCTGTGAGGTTAGGGTTAGGGTTCCCTTTAGCAGTTATAGGTTAGGGTTAGGTTTCCCTTTAACAAATATAGCTTTGTAGCCTGACATAGCCCACCCATAATATGGCTGTTCATTCATATTCATGGTCTGGAGACGGTCTTCTGGGGCGTGTTTACATCGGTTAACAGACAACCGACCAATAAGCGAAGCCAATTAGACAAACTGTCCAATCGTTTCAAACCAGAACTGAATGCCCCCCCCACCCACCCCCGTCCTATAATCGCGTCAGGTTAAAGAACCTCCAGACCATGAACAGCAGTATTATGTCAGGCTAATAGGTTTGGAATAGGTTTTGGGTTGGGTTTGGAATAGGTTTGGGTTGGGTTTGGGTTAGGTTTAGCATGAGGGTTTGTGGTCACAGTCACACGGTGCAGCAGGCATAACTAATCGACACCAGATCACAACAGGTGCTCAGGGTGCACTCAATCAGGCATCAGGCAAAACTAATCAACACAATGATCAAATATCACAGGATTCATTAAAGATCACAGTTCAGCATGGCCACTATCAGATTAATACAGAAGGAAATATCAAATGTAAAAACAAGCTGAAATAATAAAGAAAATCATGAAAAACTTGGTCACCATGGTCTCAGGCACTGATTACTTCTTAGTATATGTTATAAATAAACTATAAAGTATAATAAAATAACTCACTCAAACTAATAATACCAAAATAATATAATCAAATATAAAAAAAACATATAAAAGCTCATCAGTATGGGCGATAAAATAGACATCAGATAAGAGTGGATCAAACCAACACAGGCATGGAGGGGAGCCAGTGGATCAAACCACACATGCATGGAGGGGAACCAGTGGATCAAACCAACGTAGACATTTTATTCCAAAAAGATGATGAGAATTATAGAAAAAAACTTTCAAAAAATTCCATGGTTATGAAAGGCCACAGTCTCCACAGACACACACACACACACACACACACACACACACACACACACACACACACACCACATGCTTCAGCAGGGGTAGTATAAGCTAGTTGTCATCGGCCAGTCATGCAGGGTGCAGCAGGCACATACTACAGGTTTAGCATCCCCAGAACCAACAGGCTTCTAGTGGAATACATCAGCAATGCTCGGGTAGCCGGTGGCGGTCTGCACCGCACACGGGTCTCGAAGCCCGCCACCCCGCAAGCAGCGAGCTAACTCAGCAGCTAGAAGCGCCCAAGGAATTAAGTTGTGAGGATTTACATGTACTGCCATCAGCTAGCCAAGCTAGTTGGCATCTGTTACTCTAGCACTGCTAATGTATACACTAGAAGCCAATAGGCCTCTGGTGCAATACATTAGCAATGTTAGACCAACAGGCTTCTAGTATAGCACGTTAGCGGTGCTAGCATACCCAGGACCAGTAGGCTACTAGTGTAGCATGTTAGCATTCTAACTTCTCCAGAACCAGTAGGCAACCAGTGTAAGTAGTTGTTAGCAATGTTAGCATCCCCAGAACCAGTAGGAATATTTAGCAGTTTTACACATTTGCAATGTTGGCTTCTCCGGTGGTGTGCTGAATGAGTTAGACTTTGTGTGTCAGGGGTCGGGGGTCAGGGGTCATGACCTCAGTGATTCACCTCTGATGCCTCTTTAAAGTATTCTGAAAGGTCACATCCTGGTGGTAACGTCACACTCACAAGATCATATCCTAAATCTTAAAGGAATAGTCCACCTCTTTATGGAAATTGGTTATTCACACCCTTACCTGGAGTTACATATGTGGGTAAGAGCATTTTAGTCTCAGTGCATGCGTTGTCCTAGTCTGGCAACCCCATTTCTATCTTTAGCTTAGCATAGGCACTGGAAAGTAAAGTTGCCAAAGAGTTGCTATCTGGCAACTTTGCATTCCAGCGCCTATGCTAAGCTAAAGCTAAACAATGGGGGTAATTGGTGATGCTATACTAGGAAAACGCATGCACTGAGACAAAATGCTTTTACCCACACATGTAACTCAAAGTAAGGAGGTGAAGAACCAATTTTCATAAAGGTGGGAATATTCCTTTAAAGGAAAACTCCACATTTTTATCAAGAATGGATTTTCACCTCACTACCTGGAGTTGCATGTGGGTAACAGCATTTTGATCTCATTAGATGCATTTGTGTCTGGCAACCCTAATGTGACCTTTTTCTCAGCTTTAGCTTAGCATAGGCACTTAGCATAGGCACTGGAATTGAAAGTACTTAGATAGCAACTCTTTGGCAACATTACATTCCAGTGCCTATGCTAAGTCAAAGCTGGAATTGTGGTTGCCAGACTAGGGAAATGCATGCACTGAGACCAAAATGCTTTTACCCACATATGTAACTCCAGATAAGACTGTGAATAACTCGTAAAAAGGTAGAGTATTCCTTTAAGACCCAATGGTCATAATCTACAGGTTGAGCCCCAAAGGTCAGGAACTAGAATTCACGCCCCGTAGGTCATGCTGAAAAGGTCATGCCCCAAGGTCACATCTCCAAAGCCACGTCCCACAAGTCATGCTCCAAAGGTCACGTCCCAAAGGTAAAATCTCAAAGGTCACATCCCAGAGGTCAGGCCCCAGAGGTCACGTCCAGGGCAGACATGTTCATGGTGGGTGTGGTTAAAGTGGTGGGAGGTCTTAAAGTGAGTGTGTCTGATTGGATGTCACTCTATGGTGGGCGGGGCATTGACTGGGTTAAGAGCAGCAGGACTGTTTGTCTGTTTGTTTGTTTGTTTGTTTATTTATTGCTCCGGAGCGAAGATGAAGTCCAGAGCCTGTCTCTCAGCTGCAGCCACATTGGGATGCCACAGATCCACACTGAAGATCACTCTCGGACCATCCTCTGCAGTACCTGCACACACACACACACACACACACACACACACACACACACACACACACACACACACACACACACACACACTAAATTACACAGATCCACACTGAAGATCACTCTAGGACCATCCACTGCAGTACCTGCACACACACACACACACACACACACACACACACACACACACACACATAAATTACACAGATCCACACTGAAGATCACTCTAGGACCATCCACTGCAGTACCTGCACACACACACACACACACACACACACACACACACACACACACATAAATTACACAGATCCACACTGAAGATCACTCTAGGACCATCCACTGCAGTACCTGCACACACACACACACACACACACACACACACACACACACACACACATAAATTACACAGATCCACACTGAAGATCACTCTAGGACCATCCACTGCAGTACCTGCACACACACACACACACACACACACACACACACACACACACACATAAATTACACAGATCCACACTGAAGATCACTCTCGGACCATCCACTGCAGTACCTGCACACACACACACACACACACACACACACACACACACACACACACACACACACACACACACACACACACACACACACACATAAATTACACAGGTCCACACTGAAGATCACTCTAGGACCATCCTCTGCAGTACCTGCACACACACACACACACACACACACACACACACACACACACACACACACACACACACACACACATAAATTACACAGATCCACACTGAAGATCACTCTAGGACCATCCTCTGCAGTACCTGCACACACACACACACACACACACACACACACACACACACACATAAATTACACAGATCCACACTGAAGATCACTCTAGGACCATCCTCTGCAGTACCTGCACACACACACACACACACACACACACACACATAAATTACACAGGTCCACACTGAAGATCACTCTCGGACCATCCTCTGCTGTACCTACACACACACACACACACACACACACACACACACACACACACACACACATAAATTACACAGATCCACACTGAAGATCACTCTAGGACCATCCTCTGCGGTACCTGCACACACACACACACACACACACACACACACACACACACACACACACACACACACACACACACACACATAAATTACACAGATCCACACTGAAGATCACTCTCGGACCATCCTCTGCTGTACCTGCACACACACACACACACACACACACACACACACACACACACACACACACACACACACACACACACACACACATAAATTACACAGATCCACACTGAAGATCACTCTCGGACCATCCTCTGCAGTACCTACACACACACACACACACACCACACACACACACACACACACACACACACACACACACACACACACACACACACATAAACTTACACAGATCCACACTGAAGATCACTCTGGGACCATCCTCTGCAGTACCTGCACACACACACACACACACACACACACACACACACACCCACACACACACACACACATAAATTACACAGATCCACACTGAAGATCACTCTAGGACCATCCTCTGCGGTACCTGCACACACACACACACACACACACACACACACACACACACACACACACACACACACACACACACATAAATTACACAGATCCACACTGAAGATCACTCTCGGACCATCCTCTGCTGTACCTGCACACACACACACACACACACACACACACACACACACACACACACACACACACACACACACACACACACATAAATTACACAGATCCACACTGAAGATCACTCTCGGACCATCCTCTGCAGTACCTGCACACACACACACACACACACACACACACACACACACACACACACACACACACACACATAAATTACACAGATCCACACTGAAGATCACTCTCGGACCATCCTCTGCTGTACCTGCACACACACACACACACACACACACACACACACACACACACACACACACACACACACACACACACACACATAAATTACACAGATCCACACTGAAGATCACTCTCGGACCATCCTCTGCAGTACCTGCACACACACACACACACACACACACACACACACACACACACATAAATTACACAGATCCACACTGAAGATCACTCTAGGACCATCCTCTGCAGTACCTGCACACACACACACACACACACACACACACACACACACACACACACACACACACACACACACACACACATAAATTACACAGATCCACACTGAAGATCACTCTAGGACCATCCTCTGCAGTACCTGCACACACACACACACACACACACACACACACACACACACACACACACACACACACACACACACACACACACACACACACTAAATTACACAGATCCACACTGAAGATCACTCTCGGACCATCCTCTGCAGTACCTGCACACACACACACACACACACACACACACACACACACACACACACACATAAATTACACAGATCCACACTGAAGATCACTCTCGGACCATCCTCTGCTGTACCTGCACACACACACACACACACACACACACACACACACACACACACACATAAATTACACAGATCCACACTGAAGATCACTCTCGGACCATCCTCTGCTGTACCCACACACACACACACACACACACACACACACACACACACACACACACACACACATAAATTACACAGATCCACACTGAAGATCACTCTCGGACCATCCTCTGCTGTACCTGCACACACACACACACACACACACACACACACACACACACACACACACACACACACACACACATAAATTACACAGATCCACACTGAAGATCACTCTCGGACCATCCTCTGCGGTACCTGCACACACACACACACACACACACACACACACACACACACACATAAATTACACAGATCCACACTGAAGATCACTCTAGGACCATCCTCTGCGGTACCTGCACACACACACACACACACACACACACACACACACACACACACACACACACACACACACACACACACACACACCACACACACCACACATAAATTACACAGATCCACACTGAAGATCACTCTACGGACCATCCTCTGCAGTACCTGCACACACACACACACACACACACACACACACACACACACACACACACACACACACACACACACACACACACACACACACATAAATTACACAGATCCACACTGAAGATCACTCTAGGACCATCCTCTGCAGTACCTGCACACACACACACACACACACACACACACACACACACACACACACACACATAAATTACACAGATCCACACTGAAGATCACTCTCGGACCATCCTCTGCTGTACCTGCACACCACACACACACACACACACACACACACACACACACACACACACACACACATAAATTACACAGATCCACACTGAAGATCACTCTCGGACCATCCTCTGCGTGTACCTGCACACACACACACACACACACACACACACACACACACACACACACACATAAATTACACAGATCCACACTGAAGATCACTCTCGGACCATCCTCTGCTGTACCT
>JAODXP020000033.1:29105991-29130506 GCA_027497455.2 Sardinella longiceps | reverse complement strand
TACTCCTGTACCTGAGCTGGAATTTGTTTATTATTATGTAACTCTGAAAATAAACTACTCTTTGTGTAAAAACAATATGTCAGACGTGCTTTAAAGAAAATGCAAGAATGCCTCCCAGGCGAGTCACTAGATTTAAAGGAATAGTTCACCTCTTTATGAAAATTGGTTATCCACCCCCTTACCTGAAGTTATATACTGTATGTGGGTAAGAGCATTTTGGTCTCAGTGCATGCGTTGTCCTAGTCTGGTAACTGCAATTTTACCTCAAGCTTATCGTAGAGTCTAGAAAGTAAAATTACCAAAGAGTTGCTATCTGGCAACATTACATTCCAGCACGTATGCTAAGCTAACGCTAAAAATTGGGAAAATTGGGGATGCCATACTAGGAAAAAGCAAGCTGAGACCAAAATGCTTTCACCCACATAGGCTAAGTAATTCCAGGTAAGGGGTAAATAACCAACTTTCATAAAGAGGTGAACTATTCCTTTAAAAGAGTTAATGATATACTGGTTGCAGGCACAGCAGATAACCTAGAGTTTTGTGGGTGGACAGAAAGCTCAGACACCACTGATGTACAACTTATATGGCTGATCGCTAGATGTGCTCGCTGACCAAATTCTTGCTACCGCTAGAGTGCGTCTAGAGTTCTAGGCTACGAGTAGGAGGGGGTTTTGAAGAGATCTGCCTACACCTTGGGTCGCCATGGATGAGACATCCCTGATTCAAAGTCTCTTTACCAGGTGCTCAAAGAGTCAGGGACACATTTGAAACTGTTCTAATAAAGTAATGAGGAAATAGGAGGCACAAAAAATGGTCGATGTCCCACTCAGCAATAAAAGGAACAATGAGAGGTCATCAGTATCGCCCCTGGATTTCGTAAATTCTCTGACATTTCCTGTTTCTGCCAGGTGGCTAATGAGAAATATGACTGTCCATGCTATGACCTAATAAATAGCAAGCACAGCTAACTTTCGTTTAATGACTTTAGCCTCATGTCAAACTTGACTCACCTTCAAACAAAGCTTAATCACTTGAGTGCCGCTTTCATTAACAACTTTGTTGGAACTCACTCACTCACTCACTCACTACTGACTCAGATCAACATCAATTTATTGGGTGCTCGTTGAGAACTAAAAATCTCTATTCCTAAAAGCTCTGATGTTTTGTATAGGGTGAGGTGATAGATAACAGACATTGACATCATTTCAACTTAGTTTCACATCAACATACTGTATTTCCATTTCGTTACATGTTACATTTTCTCAAATAATATACAACATTTTCTGATAAATACCATAGAATCTCCTAATGTGTCGTTACAGTGGGCTTGACCTTTTGTGATCCACACCTGACATAGTAGAGGAATAAGGGCCGAACAGTATCGTCTCTCAGGCCGTAGATCAGAGGGCTCAGACACCGAGGCAGAAGAAGAACAAAGAGAAAATTCAGGTAGCGCAAGTCCATGAACAGACGATTGCTGCTTGTCATTGCCAAGGCTCTCTCAATGTTTATATAGACAAACGTGTTAACACAGAGGACAAGCTGTATAAGGTGAAGCAGTATAGTCTTATGAGCCTTCTTGGCAGAGTCTTTGTTTGTGGAGGCAGATCGAGCTGCAACCACAACATTGATGTAAGTAAAAAACAAGATACCTGATACAGCTACAAAGAAGAAGTAACTGAAGCCCTGAAACACATCTACCTGCCACGCTACCATAAAAAACTGCTCTTTAGTACAGAACATGGGATCTTTAAAAGATTCTGGACTGACTATTAGAGCATATAGAAGATCTATCATAAAATTGATGGAACTGAGAAACCAGATAAAGACTATAGAGATGGCAGCTGTTTTTCGAGTAACCATCTCACTGTGTCTTAGAGGAAAACAAATAGCCACATAGCGCTCAAGTGACATTATAGCCAGGTTCAGCGCAGCATTTCGGAATGTCGTCTCTGTTACCGCTAAGAAGAGAGCGCACACCGCTTTGGGAACCAGTACCACATTCATAGACAACAGATAGAGCAACATGGTGATCATCAACTGAACACTATCATTACAGAGCATGTGGGCAAAGAGGATGTAGCGCGGCAGTTCTCTAAACACAGGCTTGCTCAGAAGAACGTGAAACATGATGCTGTTGATGCTGGTGAAAATCAGGGACATTAGGCAGGCCACAACTGCTCTAGACAGCGGCCCTTCATCCATTTCTACTCTAAATATCTGCTGATGCACCAGAGGAGAGCCCTCATTGGAGGAATTTGCCATGGCCAGCAGTATCAGTGCAAAACATGCAGTCCTGCATCTACACTGAATAGATGTCCTGTTTCTCGAATTGACAAAGGTGACAGATTGTAGAAATAATAAAAGTTGAGGCGGCATTAAATCATGAAGAATATTACATGGATACACAATGTAGACAAAAAGAACAATATTGTAGAAGCTCTTACTAATGCATTCAGCTATGAACATAAACAGATCAATTTTGTAAAGACAACAAAGACTTTGCTGTGAGCATGAGTTGTTGCCGAGTCAGATGGAATATTAACGCATCTCATGTATGATGGGATAGTCCGTCACTGAGGCAACAGCTATTCTTTCAGTGGAGTGAGCATCCAGGGTTTAGGATGCTGTGTCCCAGGTACTCTTATAAGTACCAGTGATGGCCAAATGTCAGAGTCCCCACCCTTCCTTCCCTCCCTGTTTCTCTCTTTGGCAACCTTAATTGAACTACAGCTTACTTATGACATGGGACAAAGAGCGTTGTAATTTGCTCCTTGTACATAACAATTTTATACTGCTCTTAGGTTACCGGTTACCATTGGCTGCTAGCCTGGCAAATGGCAAACTAAAAATCACAAGTGCTATTTAGTCTGGAGACCTACCTATTGCATCTATCGTATCGGAGCATCGTTTACAATTGTCCAGAGCCGTTTATTGGGCGCTATGATGCTACGAATGTCTATCATAGCGTCTGTACGTAGCTCGGAGCCAACACCAGAGCCACCATGTGACGTAAAATGCAATTGAGGGCCGTGCTAGTATCTTTTTGTTCTGTCATAGGATACCGAAAGCAGGCAAGAAAATCGGCCATGGTCACCACCATGCTGCTTTACAGAGTGAAATTTAATAAGCACGTTAAGGTGCATGGGAACTCCCAGGCTAGTTGGCCGCAATGACTGAAATAGAACTTTGGTAGTTACGTTAGAAGTTTAGCAACTAACTTAATTTTAAATTAACGATTAAATAGCTACTGTTAAAGTTAGTGTTGTTTGAGTATGACTACAGAGGACTTTGCTATTACTGATAGACTTGTCAGCTGACATCCAAATGTAAGTCTGTGTGAATTTTCTTTTATCATGATTGTTTTGCAATGTAACCGGAAAGAAGTGAGCATCATTAAAATGTTTATGTGCAAGGAGTCTATTCAAATAGTAAGCTCCAGCTATGTCACGTGACCTAGCTTGCTTGCTAACCAAAACAAACCGAGGAATGGACAAGCTCACAAAGAGGCTCATTTTACACTGGAACATGTCATTTATCAATCCCAATGAGTTTTAAGTGATGTATGTAAAGGTACAATGAATAGGAAACGTCAAAATTTAACCTAAATCTCGCAAGTAAGGGCTTTAACAAACCTTCCGAAAATTTAGTTGGAGAGCATTGGTGTAACAATTCAATGGGCTCCTTGCACATAAAAAATGTAATGATGCTCATTTATTTACATATGGTTACATTGGCTGCATAACAAAATGATAAAAGGAAACACACATAAAGTTACATTTGGATGTCAGCTGACAAGTCCATCAGTCATAGCACAGTCCTCTCTAATCATAGTAAAACAAAACTGCTAACTTTAACAGTAGCCATTTAATCTTTTATTTAAAATTGCATTAGCTGTTAACTGCTAAAATTCTAATGTAGCTACCAGTGTTCTATTTCAGTGATTGTGCCCAACCGTAACCGGAAATCTAAGAGCATTATAGAATCGTTATGTGCAATGAGTGTATTCTGTCTGTGTCACTGGTCATGTGGTCCGGGGACAACTGGTAGTCTGCAAGAAAATTGAGGTGGTCCGCAAGGGAATTTTCAAAAAGACGTGAATTTAGTCTGTTTCTCTCTAACATTAGGCCAAATGTGTTCACTGAATACTATGAAGCAGGCCTGTAAACACCTGGGAGAATGTTGGTCTTATTGCACACAGTCAGTCAAACCCTCCATGTCTATTTCAGCTCCACATGTAGTCCACTGATGACTGATTCAGTAATGTTTTTAAAGCCTTAAAAACATACTTTTTTAATGATCACAATTGTGGCCGATGAAGTTGAAATGTTAAAAGGCTACACCAACTTGCGATGATACTATAGCTGGTGTAGGCTAATGTTGCTTAAAAATGTCCATAAAATTCAGGTGTTTTTCCTACTAAAAATTCACCCTTCTGTTGGTACTATGTAAGACAATTGGTGAAAATTGGCAATTTTGATTCTGTTGCTCATTCATCCCATTTAGGCTCTCCATGAAATATACTATATGTATGTTCCTTTTAAATCAACATTACATTTGAGATCACTTCTCACAATGTTGAATGTCCAGTTGAACACCCAAAGTTTTATTATGGAGAAAAAGACCGATCTTGTTTGTAAATAATGTGATACAGAAGTTCCTCTTGTACAGTGTCCTGTACAGTGTCCCTGGGTGACTTGAAAGGGCTCTCCAAATAAAATGTATTATTATTATTATTTGTATTATTATTGTGATGTGTAATTTTGTGACATTTTCATCTCTTCAAATCATGTTTATATCGCAGCATATGAATAAAGTTTCACATCAACATACTGCATTACAATTAAGGGTAACAATTTAATTTTCAGTCTGTGAAGTACTGGGAAAGTAGTAGGTAAGAATGGTGTAACAAAAGTATCAAGGGATAAATTACTGAGTACTTACGTCAGGATGTTTGCTGGAATAACACACATTATCGCTTTATTTTACAGTCCGTGAAGTACTGGGTAAGTAGTAAGTAGGAACAGCATAACAAAATGGAACACTCTGTATAATCATTCATTTCAAGAGACGGAATTATTACAGTTTCATTTTCCATGTTGTAAATAAATGGCATTTTTGTTAAACGGTTGCCTCTGCATATGTATGCTACACCACTTAGGTGGGCTACCCTATTGAAAAGTAAAGAATAAGTACAATGGAATTAGCCAAATACCCCAAAACTGCTTGTAACTACATCATAATATTGGATCTACAGAGTGTAATGAAGTCACATTCAACCCTGCCTTTTCTACCAGTACTTTTTTTGTAATTACGACAATATTACACATAAAGTTCTATTTTGTTACACCATTCTTACCTAATATTTACCCAGTTTTTCACAGGCTGTAAAATAAAGCGTTACCCAATTAATTTGACATGTTGATGAATACTTAAATGTCTAATAAAAACTTTAAAAAAAAAAAAAAACTGCGTTTAGGCCGCGTGCGATAAGTGCAATACCACACCAGCTCCTATTGAGCAGTTACTGTGCGTTTAGGCCGCGTGCGATAAGTGCAATACCACACAAGCTCCTATTGAGCAGTTACTGTGTGTTTAGGCCGCATGCGATAAATGCCCAAGAGTTGCTGAGGATTCCCAAGAAACATCACCTGGCATTCAATATGTCCGTGTTGCCTGCATCGCTTGCGGTCTGAACGTACAGTTACAGAGGGTTTGACCTTCTGGGCTCCACACCTTACATAGTAGAGGAATAAGGGCCGAACAGCATCGTCTCTCAGGCCGTAGATCAGGGGGCTCAGACACCGAGGCAGAAGGAGAACTAAGAGAAAATTCAGGTAGCGCAAGTCCATAAACAGACGACTGCTGCTGGTCATAGCCAAGGCTCTCTCAATGGGCCCATAAATAAATGTGTTCACACAGAGAACTAACTGGGCAAGGTGAAGTATTATAGTCTTGTGAGCTTTCTTAGCAGAGTCTTTGTCTGCAGAGGCAGAACGAGCTGCAACCAAAACATAAGTGAAAAATAAGATACCTAATACAGCCACAAAATAGCAGTAACTGAATCCATGAAACACATCTACCTGCCATGCTACCATAAAGAACTGCTGTCGAGTACATAACATAGGATGTTTGAAAGACTCTGGACTCGTTATCAGAGTACAGAGAATATCCATCATAAGATTTATGGAACTAAGAAACCAGATGAACACAATAGAAATCGCTGTTGCTGTTTGAGTCATCATCTCGCTGTGTCTGAGAGGAAAACAAATAGCCACATAGCGCTCAAGTGACATTACAGCGAGATTCAGCGCAGCATTCCGGAATGTAGTTTCTGTGACGACTAAAAGAAGAGCGCACACAGCCTTGGGAACCAGTACTAAATTCATAGACAACAGATAAAGCAACATGGACATCATTAAATGAACACTATCATTACAGAGCATGTGGGCAAAGAGGATGTAGCGCGGCAGTTCTCTAAACACAGGCTTGCTCAGAAGAACGTGAAACATGATGCTGTTGATGCTGGTGAAAATCAGGGACATTAGGCAGGCCACAACCGCTCTAGACAGCGGCCCTTCATCCATTTCTACTCTAAATATCTGCTGATGCACCAGAGGAGAGCCCTCATTGGAGGAATTTGCCATGGCCAGCAGTATCAGTGCTAAACATGCAATTCTGTACCGAATAGATGACCTGTACCTCAAATACCCATATGTCACAAATTGGACTAATAATAAAAGTTGAGGCTGCATTTGGAATATTACATGGATACATATGTACACAAAGAACAATCTTCAATCTAGAATCCCTTAATTATCCTTTCGGCTATAAACATAAACAGTAGACAACAGTCAACAGTAAGAGCATGTTTGCTTTGCTGTGAGCATGAGTTGCTGCCGAGTCAGATGGAATACTAGCGCATCTGATGTATGATGGGATGGTCAGTCACCATAGCAACAGCCATCCTTTCAGTGGAGTGAGCATCCAGGGTTTGGGATACTGTGTCCCAGGTACTCTTATAAGTACCAGTGATGGCCAAATATCAGCGTTTGTGGTCATATTGTTTGAGTACCCACCCCTTTCTTCCCCCTTTGGCTATCTCAACTTAGCTACAGCTGACCAGGCACGTGCCAGACAGGTGTTACCACAAAAAGCAATGCACTACAGTAATCAGTTACTTTTGTAACTTATTACTCCTAACACTGCATTTAACTCAGAACACGTAGGTTTCCACTCCAGGTTACACTTAAAATTCCCTGATTTTCCTGATTCCCCCAAATTCTCATGACATTCCCCCGATGATTGTGTGCCGAGCAGAAAAGGCCATTTAAAATGGTCACGAAGAACGGAGACGGGCAGGATTTCACCACGGTAAGCGTGCTACGTCATTTCCTCTCTCATTCAGACTCAGATTGACACGCTAGTGCCACGCTAGTCCTTAGCTCACAGTTTTCATCCTAAATCTACCATATTTTAGCCCTTAACTTAACGCTAGATTTAATTACTGTCCTTACAACTTGTTCTGTCTGCACCATGTCCTCTCCTTCCTCCTCTACCCCTATCCGTTGTCCGGGATGTCAAATGTTTAGTTACTCGTCAGCCTCCTTTAGTGGTACCGATACTTGTAACAACTGTAGGAAACTAGCTAGCATGGAGGCAAGGCTATCGGTGCTGGAAGCCCGCTTCCACACGTTAGCCGACACCATTAGGCTAGAAGACCGCATTCACACGGCAGACAAGCTAGTGCCAGTTAGCAACTCAGCCCCCTTAGTAAGTGTGGATGCACCAGTTGCGAACTCATCCCCTAGAGAGCTAGAACTAGCTAGCGAGCCGGCAGCTTCTACCCCGCAGCGGGATCAGGGTCGTTTTGTCACGGATAGGCGCAGAAGAGCCGGCAAAATAAACCCCATTGCACTCCAACCACCACCGCTTCACCTATCTAACCAATTTGGTCCTCTGAGTGACTCACCGAGTAACTCTACCAACCATAAAACTCTGGTGATTGGCGGGTCGTCAGTCAGATATGTGAAGCTAGCAACGCCCTCGGCTATAGTCACTTCAATCTCAGGGGCCAGAGCTAGCGACATCGAATCCTATTTAAAAGTACTGGTGGCTAAACGTAATGTTAGGTACTCTCGTATTGTTATCCACACCGGTGCTAACGATGTTCGGCTTAGACAGTCGGAGATTGTAATGTATTGATGACAGCGGACACCAGATGAACTGAGAGAGTTTACTGACGCAGCATCACGTGCATATATATTGCATCCTACGGGTGCCTGTAGGCAACATACATGACATCCCTCTTCTTTGAGTTTGACAAACTCATACACAACAAACCCAACTGTTACTAAGGGCCTCAGAACACACCATCTACATCATGTAGACAGTACACAAATCATCAAAGTGCAACACATGATGTCTAAACTGGAAAAATCCATATTAACCTGATACACACACCATCATGGCCTAATGCATAACCTTTGGAGGCATAACACATACAGAAAAAACTGTCACATTACAAACAGCAGTTTTTTTTTTTTTTTTTTTTTTAGTTTTTTAGGACATTTAAACTTGCTGAGTCCTTTAGTGTGTGCTTATGTGCATTCTGAGATATTGTCTGTGTGTGCGTGTATGTGAATGAAGTCAGTCTTTGTATCTTGCTGGCATCTTCACTTGTCTGCCAGACCTTGTGAAGCGTTCTTCTTCCAGCTGAAGTCTAGGAGAGTCAGCCTGATGTGTGACTTCAGTCTCCATAGATGTGTCGGAGTGACTGACCTCAGGTTGAATACTGATGTCTGCATCCGTTGTGGTTGTCGCAAACTCTGTTTCACCTGTCTTTAGCAGATGTTTTCTGTTTCTCCTATAGGTCCTTCCGTCTGGAGTCTGGACGATGAATGATCTTGGTTGTTCGTGTCTGCTGATAACAACAGCAGGTTGCCATTCATCTCCACGTTGGATTCTTACTTTTTCTCCTGTGTGCAGATCTGGAAGACACCTTGTTTGTCTGTCGAAGTAGCTTTTCTGTTTGAGTTGTTTTGCTTTCAGTTTGTCACCAATCTTGATGTTGTTCTCAGGTGTTAACAGAACTGTAGTAGTAGGAATCTTGGACTTCAGACGACGTCCCATTAAGAGTTGTGCAGGTGAGTAACCTATACCCTCTAGTGGAGTGTTGCGATATTCCAATAATGCAATATATGGATCTCCTTTCCCATCTTGAGCTTTCTTGAGTAGATTCTTGACTGTTTGGACAGTCCGTTCTGATTGTCCGTTAGACTGAGCATGTCCAGGACTTGAAGTAACATGTTTAAACTCCCAGTCTTTCGTGAACTTGCTGAATTCTGCACAGGAATATTGAGGTCCATTGTCTGACACTACAACATCGGGTATGCCATGTCTGGCAAACATGGACTTCATTGTGGTGATGACACTTTTGGCAGTTGTGTCTGTCAGTTTCTTGATCTCAGGATACTTTGAATAATAATCCACACAGAGAAAGTACTCAAGTCCATTGAAATGAAATAGATCCGTTCCAATCTTTGACCATGGTCTTTCTGGTAGCGCGTGTGGAATGAGAGGCTCATTGGGGTTGCTGTTTTTGTTTGCATTACACACAGCACATTGTGACACAAGATTTTCAATTTGTGTTGACATACCTGGCTATTTTCCCAGTGCCAATCAATCTCACTCTCCAGCAATTTCCTGAGCGGTGCGCTTACCTCAGAAAGGTTTGGAATGAACTTGGACAGGTATTGGACCATGCCCATGAATCTCATGAGAGCTTGTTTGTTCTCTGGTGTGGGCATCTGAGCCACAGCTCGCACCTTCTCTGGATCAGGCTTGAGACCTTCTGCAGATAGAATGTGACCAATGTACCTTATCTCTGATGTTCTTATCTTGCACTTGCTTTTGTTCAGCTTGAGATTCCATTCTCTTGCTCTGTTGAGTAGCTGTACAAGTCTTCGGTCATGTTCTTCAACATTTTCTCCCCAGACAAGAAGATCATCTATCACATTTACAACACCATCCAGGCCCTCAATCATCTGTGCAATGGCACGCTGAAACACTTCAGAAGCTGATGAGACGCCGAAAGGAAGACGCAGAAACCTGTATCTCCCAATGGGTGTGTTGAATGTGCATAGCTTAGAACTCTCCTCATCCAATTTTATCTGCCAGAATCCGTGGTTTGCATCAAGCACTGAAAAAACTTTTGCCTTCGGCATGCTGGAGACCACCTCTTCTACGGTGAGTAGTGGGTAGTGTTCACGTTTGATGGCTCTGTTTAGATCCTGTGGGTCTATGCATATCCTAATTTTGTTGGGCTTCACCACTGTGACCATACTATTCACCCAGTCGGTCGGTTCATGCTGTCGGGTGATCACACCAAGTTGTTCCATTCTTTGCAGCTCCTTTATTATCTCATCTTTCAATGCAACAGGAACTCTTCTCGGCGGATGCACGACTGGTGAAATTTCCTTGTTCACTTGAATGTGGTGATATCCTGGTAGACAGCCAAGACCAGTAAACAAGTCATCAAAGTCTTTCAGAGTATCATTTTCTGATTTGATTTCATTAAGTCTTTTGACCATTCCTAATTTTTCACATGTCTCACGCCCAAGTATTGCTGGCGCTTCAGAGTCAATGATCTGAAATTCAATCTCATATTTTCGGTTTTTGTATTCACAGGTGAGTGTTGCTTTGCCGACTGGCGACATCTGGTGGCCTGAATAAGTCAACAGCCTGCATACGGATTTTCTCAGCATTGCGCCAGTTCCAAGCGACCTGAAACTTTTTTCAGCTAAAACATTACACTCAGCGCCTGTGTCAAGTTTGAAATTAATATAATGTCCATTTACCTTTAGCCTTTCAATCCATCTGGCTTTATCACAATCTCTTTCAGTTGTGACCGTTTCGATTTTTCTCTGATTTTCTGCTCTTTTCAGTTCAACAGTTCCAATAAAGAAATCCTCCTCTGTGTCAACTGCATGTAGCTTCTTAGCTGTAGAGCCACTGCCTTGATTCTTCGCTAGACACATTTTTGCAAAGTGATTCTTTTTGTTACACGCTCTGCATGTTTGACCATAAGCTGGGCATTGCTTTTCAATATGTTCATAGCCACATCTTGAACACGATTTCTGACCTTTTTGATCATTTTCAGCCATGTTGCCTCTAGCTTTGCATTCATTTCCGTTCTGCTTTGTCTTGCTTCTGTTCGCCTTTTTTCCATGATTAACACTCCTTATTTTGTTCACTTCAACTTCTTCATTGAGCACTTTAACTTGAGTTGATGTCATTTCACTAGCACGACAAATATCAATGGATCTTTTTAACGTGAGATCTGTTTCTCTTAACAATCTTGCACGAACCTGATCCTCTCGAACACCACAGACAATCCTGTCTCGAACCAACGAGTCATGGAGATCGCCAAATTCACAGTCTTTCGCCTTGTTCTTTAGGTCGGTCACGTAGGCATCAATGTTCTCTGTTGGACCTTGAGCTCTCGTGAAGAACAGGTGACGAATATACGTTAAATTCTTCCTGGGCTCGCAATATTCTTTAAACTTCGTCTTTAGTACGTCTAACTTATCAACTTCATCTGCTGCAAATTCGAAAGTATTGAACACTTTTACCGCTTCCTCTCCGGCGACGTGCAGAAATGTGGCACACTGAACTTTACTTGCTTTTTCCGCGATCCCGCTGGCAATCAAAAACAAGTCGAATTTCTGCACCCATAACTTCCAATTCTCCGCGAGGTTGCCTTCGAAGCTAAGAGCAGACGGTGGTTGCAATTGAGTCATGTTCTAGTGTAAACTTTTTGACTTCTGACACCATGTAATGTATTGATGACAGCGGACACCAGATGGAGATGAACTGAGAGAGTTTACTGACGCAGCATCACGTACATATATATTGCATCCTACGGGTGCCTGTAGGCAACATACATGACAGAGATCACCAAAATGAGTTTTATGTCCCTGTGTGGGTTGGCACAAACGATGTCTGACTCTGTAACTTTCTCTGGTCCCCTACCTCTTAACCTCGGGGAGGAAATAAGCAGCAGAATTTCCGACCTGAACCGATGGCTGTCTAAATGGTGTGCCGATAATAAAGTGGGGTTTATTGACAACCATAGGTCATTCTGGGGAAAACCTGAACTTATGAATCGAGACGGTCTCCATCCCTCGCGGAAGGGAACCGGTCTCCTTTCTAGGAACATCGACCAGCATCTAACCGCGGCATGTTCCTGATATACCAGAGTTTGGTTCAGGTGGCAGGATTACTGTCTTACACAGTTCCCTGCCGCGTCGCCGTGATATTAGCAGCAGTCAGGTCCCCTTAGGGAGAGTGTCCACGAGATATAGAGGCATTAACCATAGTAACCTCATACACATAAAACCAGAAGCAAACTATAAGCATAGCCAACAGTCAAAATTGAAGTTTGGCTTGTTGAATACTCGCTCACTCTCGTCAAAATCGACGCTAGTAAACGAACTCATTACTGATAATCATATTGACATACTTTGCCTCACTGAAACCTGGCTAAAACCAGACGAATACCTATCGCTAAATGAAGCCACTCCCCCAGTCATTCAAACTTCCACACACCGCGCCAACGCGGGCGTGGAGGTGGGGTAGCCACTATCTACAATTCTAGCTGCAGAATGGCTCCCAAGCTCGAACATAAGTTCAATTCTTTCGAGGTACTCGTCCTCAACCTTATTCAGCCTGGAGCTAAGCCATTAACTATTGTAACATTGTATAGACCTCCAGGGCCATACACTGAATTCCTAATTGAATTCTCTGACTTTATATCCACATTAGTTGTTAAATCAGATACAATAGTCATCTTGGGCGATTTTAATATTCACATGGATGTTGCACACAACAGCCTGACAGCTGCATTCCAATCTCTGATTGAGCACATTGGCTTCTGTCAAAATGTAAATGCACCTACACATAAAGACAACCACACTATTGACCTTGTACTAACTTACGGTACTCAAGTAGAACAACTTACAATTGCACCCCAACCAACATTGACTGACCATTACCTTATTACTCTAGAAATACCAGTCGACCATGTAGCGCAAAATGTGACCCACTACTACACTAGAGGCATAACGCCTAAAACCACTGACGATTTCATTGAAAAAATTCCTGACCTTACACCAACACGCTATGATAGTCCTATCCCATCACCAACACATATCGACCAATTTACTGATCATGTTATGAACACATTACACTCAACACTTGACTTAATTGCTCCACTTAAAAAGAAAACAAGGAAGGTAGAAAAAACTGCCCCTTGGTACACCACACATACACGTACATTAAAACAGGCTGCTCGCAGACTAGAAAGGAAATGGCTCAACACTAAACTCGAAGTATTTCACATTGCCTGGAGAGAGAGCCTGAAAGAATACAAGACTGCACTGAACAATGCTAAAACAGCTTATTATTCCTCGCTTATACATGAACACAAAGACGATCCAAAATTCCTCTTCAACACTATATCAAATTTGACAAAAAGTAAGACTGAAGTAACTCAGTCCATTCCAAGTCACCTCAGCAGTGACGACTTCCTGAATTTTTTCAATGAAAAAATTGAAACCATACGACTTAAAATTAGCAACATGCCTACAGCCTCTCTACTAACTACTGATAGCTGTAGCCAACCCGTAGCATACCTTGACTCCTTTATGCCCACTGATATATTAGAAATTTCTTGTCTCATTACCAAAGCGAAGGCGTCAACATGCCTACTTGATCCTATTCCTACTCACCTCCTCAAGGCAGCCTTTACACCTCTAGCTGAGACATTACTTGAAATGATCAATAGCTCACTCCTAGCGGGACATGTACCAACTACTTTCAAGACATCAGTCATTAAACCATTGATTAAAAAACCAAACCTTGACCCTGATGTTCTGGCTAATTACAGACCTATATCCAACCTTCCTTTTATATCCAAAATTCTAGAAAGAATTGTGTTCAAACAAATTTGTCGCTTCTTAGACGAAAACAAAATCCAGGAAGTCTTCCAATCAGGATTTAGAGCTAATCACAGCACTGAAACGGCCTTAGTTAAAGTCTTCAACGACCTCCTTCTTTCCATGGACAATGGTAATATATCCATATTAATTTTACTTGATCTTAGTGCAGCTTTTGACACCATTGACCACAATATCCTACTACACAGACTCGAACATACGATAGGCATTAGAAATTCAGCATTAGCTTGGTTCAAATCCTACCTCACTGATCGATACCAATTTGTACATGCCCACAACGTCTCATCTTGTCATGCTAAAGTTAAATATGGCGTTCCGCAAGGCTCAGTACTGGGCCCCCTACTATTCTCTCTCTATATGCTACCTCTGGGTGAAATCATTAGGAAACATGGCATTGCATTTCACTCATACGCAGATGATACACAGCTTTATCTCTCTATGAAGCCTGGCGACTGCACTGCAACAACCAAACTCAATGCCTGTCTTGAAGATATTAAAGTTTGGATGTCAAAAAATTTCTTATGCTTGAACTCAGATAAAACTGAAGTTATGATGATTGCCTCTAAACAACTGAAGGACACCTCGCTTCACCATCATAGCTCACTTAGCAGTCCTACACTCTCATTTAGCTCACAAGTGAAAAATCTGGGGGTAATTATTGATCAAGACCTGTCCTTGAATAGCCATGTAAAGCACATTTCTAAAACATCATTTTTTCACCTTAGAAACATTGCTAAGGTTAGGAAGTTCCTGTCCTTTGAGGATGCTGAAAAACTTATACATGCATTTGTTACCTCCAGACTCGACTACTGCAATGCTCTGTTCTCAGGGTGCAGTAACACCTGCATTAAAAGTCTACAGCTAATCCAAAATGCAGCAGCTAGAACACTCACTAGAACTAAGAAATATGAATATATTTCTCCCATTCTAGCATCTCTACACTGGCTTCCTGTCAAAAGTCGAATTGACTTCAAAATCCTTCTCATGACGTATAAGGCACTTAATGGCTTAGCTCCTGCGTATATTACAGATTTACTTGTTCCATACCATCCAGCAAGACCTCTGAGATCTCAAAATGCTGGCCTCCTTGAAAAAGTGACCATATCTAAAACTACAATTGGAGGAAGAGCTTTTGCCTATCGAGCACCTCTTCTATGGAATTCTATTCCTCCCTACATTCGCGCAGCGGACACTCTCAATACCTTTAAGTCTAGACTTAAAACCTTCCTTTTGACATTTCCTATAATTAGGAGTGGGCCATGGCATATCACCACTCCTCTTGGGCTTTCCTGGGAGGGCTACCTCTGCTGGTTTTCCAAGGCGGCCACTGACCACCCCCTTCTGGGTTGGTGAGATGCCATGTACCATACCTTAGTTATGCTGCGATAGCCTAGTGCTGCCACCTTCTGCACACTTGCCATCCTGTACAACCCTCTTTCTCCTCTCTCTCTCTCTCTCCTCATCACTCTAGCTAGATTATATGACACATATCATGAAGTGATATCCTCCTAGATTGGCCTAACCCTCTTGTTTCTGCTTCTTTTGTCTCTCTTGCTTCCTCTGCCCCGACGCACTGGCTGAGTGATGAACCTCCCTGCCACCAACCCTACCCCACTACGGATGCTGCCCCGACGCACTGGCTGAGTGATGAACCTCCCTGCCACCAACCCTACCCCACTACGGATGCTGATCAACCCCCCCCCCCCCCGGAGCCACACACCAGGACCATCCTCCCCTTTTCTCTGAGGCCCTGATGGAACTGGCCTGATGGCCCCCTGATGACCACTACTTAGATGGCGACCAACACCCAATGAACTCTGATCCCACTCCAATTACTGACTAATCCCACACTCCAACTACTGACTCCATCCCTTGGCCCTGACTGTCACACAAACTATGTGTATATCATCTCTGACTACATTCAGTACTCATACTGTTTTGTGTTAACCATGGTCAATCTATGCATCAGACTTTACGGATACTTTATTAGGCCCCAGGCAGGTAGGCTGAGTCCATGAGGCGTGGATCTGCCCAAAGTTTCTTCCTACATAACAAATTATTTACAAAGCGAGGGAGTTTTTCCTTGCCCCTGGTTCTCATGGATGCTTCCCGTACTGTCTGTAAAGCGCCGTGAGACAATGTACTGTATTTGTGCGCTATACAAATAAAATTGAATTGAATTGAATTGAATACTAGTCCTAATGGTCCTCCCTTGAGTCTACTTACTAACACTTATAGTCTAGTGACAAACCATCAAAAAGTGCTTTAGTTTTCGAGATACCCCTACCCGTGGTAGAACAAAACCCAACCATGTTTTTCTTCATCTTTAAGGTCTCCCATATATGAAATGGATTCTTGGACAAAAATATTTTGCTGCAAAGATGGTTAAATTCATAGATATTGTCATACACCCCATAGCTAAAAAAAAGAACAAAAATGGACCCTTGCCGAATGGGACTTAAGACCTATAAACTGATACAGAATCTTAATACAAGCTCTGACGGCCGATTCACACAAAACCTGTGCGTGAGCGGCGCGTAAGCGGTGCGGGCGCGGTTTTGGGGCGATTTCATTTAGAATACATGTTAACAGGTTAGGTCATTCAGACTGCACGCGTGTTCTGCTCCTGTCCGGTTTCTGAGCGGTGAACCGCGCAGCTCCCGCGCTGCTTTTTTGAAATAGAAACAAGTTCTATTTTTCCAAGCGTTTTCAGCGCGGTAAGCGGGACTTGCGCGGTGTCTATAGATTTTGAATGCAGAGCTCGGGCAGCCGCTTCGCGCAGAACATCGCAGAAACAATTTCTTGTGTGAATGCCCAAGTCCACAGGCACCGCTCACGGACCGCTTACGGACTGCCCCGCTCCCGCACCGCGAACGCGCAGTTTGTGTGTGATTCGGGCCTGAGACCTTTGAAACTTGGCATGTATGTGGCCAAGAAGTTGCTGTACCTTCTAGAAAAACCTGTGTGTGAATATCTTGAAGTATGCCATGTTTAGAGCCCTAAGAACACAAACCTAAAATAGGCGGACATGGAAAAAATTGGACACCTTTGCAGAATGTTTTTGTTTAGTTTGTGTTTGCTTTGGCAGGGAATGTCATAGAAACACATGGTATGGCTTGTTGGAAAGGTGAGGTTGTGCAGAATCCAGCAATACCCAATATGTAAATGTCCCATGTACAATCAGGGTGCTACCTTCCCTCAATTTATGAGGCGTCTCAAATTAAGGAAAATGATGCATTGATATAAATAGGTCTCCAGTACAATGAGAAGAAAATGTTTACATTTTAGTTTAATTCCACCTCTTTATTTCTCAAGGCATATCAGACACAGCACCTGAAGACATCAGGATCAGGACTGAATCTTACCGCATTTGATGTATTTCTGTTTCAAGCCAATTTGATTGAATTTAGGCTGAAATATCAGAAATTACAATTTTTACCATTTAAAAAGATTCCTTTTCATATCTTATCCTTTCTGCTGATGCCAACTTGTATAACCAGTCTAAATGTTTTTCCTTCTAAAAAATGAATAATAAGTTAGTAACCTATAGCGAAAAACATTTTTACTCATTTGGTCAAAGCAAAGGCAGAAAAAAAAGATTGTTTGCAGCATGCAGAATTTAACTGAATACACGAAAAATGTTTTTGAAATTTAGAAATAAATATAACGTCTTTCTTCATGGAATATTATAATTAAAACATTTAATGTGTGCATTTTTTAAGTGTTACACTATTTTGCAATCTAATGAGGCGGTCTGTTATTTTCTTGGTGAAAAATCATTTACTGCAAATGTCTCATCAAAAAATATGAAGCCAACAGAAATACAAAATATATATTTTTAAAAACCTCAGGCATGTATTTCTTTAAATGCCCATCTTGCCAATCCTTACTTGTCACTGACCCATGACCATTCAAGTCAACATTGCATTTGAGTGGCCAGTTCAACATCCCAAGTTGGACAACTAGACTGATCTTGTTAGTAAATGATACAGAAGTTGTGAAATATTGTGATATTTTCATCTCTTGTTCAAATGATGTTCATGTTGCACTATTTTGACATGAGTACTTTCGTGTCTAAAATGTGCATAAATAAATGTGCTAAACAAATATGTCCATAACATTAAATAAAATGTTCTGGTCAGTTGTTCAATGCCACTCAATCTCCTAATGTGCTGTTACAGTGGGCTTGACCTTTTGTGATCCACACCTGACATAGTAGAGGAATAAGGGCCGAACAGCATCGTCTCTCAGGCCGTAGATCAGGGGGCTCAGACACCGAGGCAGAAGAAGAACAAAGAGAAAATTCAGGTAGCGCAAGTCTAGGAACAGGCGACTGCTGCCTGTCATAGCCAAGGCTCTCTCTATGTTTATATAGACAAATGTGTTAACACAGAGAACTAGCTGAATAAGGTGAAGCAGTATAGTCTTGTGAGCCTTCTTGGCAGAGTCTTTGTGTGCGGAGGCAGATCGAGCTGCAACCACAACATTAATGTAAGTAAAAAACAAGATACCTGATACAGCCACAAAGAAGAAGTAACTGAAACCTTGAAACACATCTATTTGCCAAGCTACCATAAAAAACTGCTCTTTAGTACAGAACATGGGATCTTTAAAAGACTCTGGACTGACTATTAGAGCATATAGAAGATCTATCATAAAATTTATGGAACTGAGAAACCAGATGAAGACTATAGAGATGGCAGCTGTTTTTCGAGTCACCATTTCACTGTGTCTTAGAGGAAAACAAATAGCCACATAACGCTCAAGTGACATTATAGCGAGATTTAGTCCAGCATTCCGGAATGTCGTCTCTGTTACCGCTAAAAGAGAGCGCACACGGCCTTGGGAACCAGTACCACATTCATAGACAACAGATAGAGCAACATTGAGATCATCAACTGAACACTATCATTACAGAGCATGTGAGCAAAGAGGATGTAGCGCGGCAGCTCCCTAAACACAGGCTTGCTCAAGAGAGTGTGAAACATGATGCTGTTGATGCCGGTGAAAATCAGGGACATGAGAATAGCCACCAGAAGTTTGGACAGAGTGCCTTCGTGCATTTCCACCTTAAACATCTGCTGATGCACCAGAGGAGGAGCCTGATTGGAGGAATTTGCCATGGCCAGCAGTATTAGTGCTAAACATGCAGTCCTGCATCTATACTGAGTAACTGACCTGTATCTCAAATATACATACGTCACAGATTTTAGTAGTAAAAGTGGAGGCTGCATTAAAACATTGATGATATTACATAGATACACATCATAGATGACAAAAGAACAATCTCATAGAATCTCTTAATAATCTATTCAGCTATTAACATAAACAACCCTGTTTCTTAAAGATTTCAGCATGTCTGCTTCTTTACAATGGCAACAGCTGTCCTTTTAGAAGAGTGAGCATCCAGAGTTTGAGATGCTGTGCCCTAGTCACTCTTATAACTATCAATGATACCTCTTCTTGAGCCCCCTCCTCCTCCCCCCTCCCTCCCTAGTGCAACCATAGTTGAACTACAGCTGATATGAAATGTGACATCATACAAACAGGACCTCAATGAGGTTTATCTGGTAAATAAAAAAAAAATAGTTCTTGGACTCCACACACTCAAATTCTAATAACAAAAGGTCAACATCATTTATTTCTTGAGGGTAAATATTAGACTTGTAGACTAGTATGAAGACTGCCTGGACTAATTTTGAAAAATGTTAAAGAATTCCACTTAAGCAGGGAAGGGAATAAAACCATAGCCAGTTACGCCATTCAGACACTTTCCAAAATTTTCTTTCCTTGATGGATCTTGGTAAACGGCACGTTTGTAGGAGAATTGGTGAATTTGGAGCAGTTTGTCATCAACTTTCACGATTGAAGTTGGGTCACATACAGTATGTAACTGTGCGTTCAGACCGAAAGTGATTCAGGCGGCACAGGCAATGAAAGTAATTGACTTTGAATGGAGACCAGAGGTTTTGGTGACAAAAGGCAACGAAACTTGCAAAAGTTTCAAGTCAAGTTGAACTTTGGTTAACTTTATGTAATAAGCTATGATGCGGTTGGGCGACTACAAATCAGAATGTTGATTTACCACCAGAATGCTTGAAGAGAAGCAGGACTGAACGTTTTAATGCTGATGTCATGGGCAACTTTGACGTTTTGGTTGCTGTGCTCAAGAGATGTTTCTTGGGAGTCTTCAGCAACTCTTGGCAATTTATCATTTGCGGTCTGAACTTAGAGTAAAAGGAATGTCCAACAGAACAGAACCACGGCTCTGTCAATTGTCTGCTCGGCCCCAGCAGCACAGAGTGCATATATAGTCTGGAATGAAGACCCAAACAATGTCAAAGTGAAGTGAGGAAGATTTATCAAAGGAGATGGCCCTTTAACTCCTTTGCAGCTTGAGACCTCTTCTAAGGCGTTTCATGTCATGTAGCATTTGTTTTTCCTTTCTTTCTGGATGATCGACTTCAGACAAAGGATATTTAATTTTGTGTGATACCTGCTGTCCTGGATGCAGACACCAACTGCACCCTAAATTAACCTGATTGCCATCGACTTAGTAACATTACCATTACATTCATATTCTGTGTAGGCTAATTTATTTACTGTGATTGAGTCAAGACTTCTAGACCTACTCTCGATCTTTTCTTGCATGTTACCTCATTCAGTAACTAACCCATGTCGTATATGCAGGGTGCGATTTGTAGCGGGGGATGCCTCAGAAATCCCCACTTCTGGTTTTGATATCCCTGCCTCTGCTTGAATAATTTTATCTCCGGTGGGGATAACATTTATCCCCCTTGATATCTCATGACAGTATGCAAGCCATGTGATCTAGCGCCCATCTAGCGCGCATAAACAAGCGAATTATAAAATGTAAAAAATGCGTCCTGTGTCCTGAATTGCGTGCGTGACAACTGGCGAACTTTGCCGCGAACTTCAGCCTAGACTGGAAAGACTAAAGCTACGTATCAACGTATCAGGCAAAATATCCTTCTGAATCGCGGGGATGACAATTTTTTTAGGTCATTCAGCCAGTAGTGGAAAATGACCAAGAAATGGCATAATCTAGGCAAAATGCTTCAACAATACCCAAGGAAGGCCTAGCTGGTCCTAGTTGCATTGGTTATTTTTTTTTATGCTCAATGCCCTGGCTTTCCTCACATTTGCAAAAACCAAATTGTTTAGGTTACCGTCTCCAGCGCCCTATAACGCGCATACCGTCGGATCCAACGAATGACTTGGGTCAACACATCTCTGAGATATCAAAGTAATTTGGCTATTGTCAGCAACATTGTAATCTAGCACTTTATTAACTATTTAACACACAGTAAGCAGCAGGAGAGTTAAGTCTGAACGAGAGAGTTTCTAAGTTTTGTGGAAAATGTTGCACTCTACACGCAGCAGTCACAGGAACTGCAGTAGAGCCTACCCAACTTCAGGACGCATCAGACACTGTGCTGTAACCCAGATACTAATAGCAGATTTTTTTTTTTTTTTTTTTTTTTTTCTGGCGGGGGGGGGGGGGGGGTCATTTTAGTGTCTAGTAATGATCATTTTAGTGTCTAGTAATTTTTCAAAAATCGCACCCTGCGTAATACCCAGATTGATCATAAAATTGCACATTCGGGCCCAAAGATCTTTTTAAAACTAATCATTTCAACCTTCAATCCATCACGGAAAACCGAACTAATGTGATACTATTATTATTGATTTGTGCGGATACGACACACGTGGGGCAATTCTAAGGACGCGATTGGCTCAGAAAGACAAAACGTCATGAATATCGGACCCAGGTGAGAGGTGTCCTCTCCATTTTCCATGACAAAAATATGCATAAGATTAGCGATTTAACTTCTTCCCAAAACAGAAGTGCAGGTGGCAACCATTATTTTCTAGCGTTAAGCAACAAACCAAAGCCGCGAGTCCTCGTATTTCAGGGAAAGTTCAAATGCACGAAATCGCCCCTCGGCCCCACAGCCTATTACTAACATCGGCCAATCTAGAGACTCCATGAGAGTATATAGACAACATGATTGATATGTTTGTAGAAATTATCCTGAAGTTAAGATCCTTGCAGCTTCATGCTGCATTTATGCAATGCAAAAATTTATCTCAGACTGGGAAGAATATAAGGGACGTTACTCCACAAATCTATAGGACAAGTCTTGTGCTTACAACAGAGAAACAATTTATATCAAGTGGAATCATATCAATCTGTTACACACAGATTTCCCCTTTCAGCCCCATAGACGGCAAGCAAGTTTTACACTACCCGTCATCTCACAGTGTAAAACAGCGCCTTCAATTGGGGGAGATTCCTTTTGCTAGGGAATCTGTTGTAATAACGAACCAACAACGAAGTATTCCCAGAATTCATGTGGGTTCAGGGAAAATGGTGCCAGTCGAGGAAGAAATGATCAGGTAAAACATGTTTTCTAGAATCTACTCACAGTAAACTGTAGAAAATAAGTAACAGCGATCTACTCAACTGATTAGGAGTCAATGAATTACCATTAGGTCATAAATAGGGCTGGGCAACGATTAAAATTTTAATCATGATTAATTGCACATTTTCCCTGATTAATCGCGATTAATCACATTGTTTTACGCAAAAGCTATCCATGAATTCAAAAGTAGTGTAGGCAAAAAATGTATTTCAAAGGGGTTAAAAGCATTTTGGTCTCAGTGCATGTGTTTTCCTGGTCTGGCAACCCAATTTTATCTTTAGTTTAGGCACTGGAAAGTAAGTTACTAACTGGCCTCATGCTAAGCTGTACAGCTAAAATAAAGCTTAAATTGGGATTGCCTGACAGGAAAAATGAGAACAAAATGTTTTTATCCACACATGTAACTCTAGGTAAGAGGATGAGTAGCCTAACTCAATTTTAATTAAGATGTGTAATATTCCTTTAAATTTGTTTTGCCATAAGTTCCACTACATTTGTTCTTGCCTAAATTTTCAGAATTTTCTCTAGCATAGGCCTAACAGTTAAATAAAATATTTAGTGTAAATCTCAACTAAAACAAGGTAATCAGCCTGCAAAATTAGAGTTTAGGCAATTGACACTTAAGGGCTTTGATGTTATCCTGTTTATAGCCTATGTGTCTTGCTTGGTGGTATGAGAACGAGTAGCCTAAGCTACTGTTTATAAGCAAGCACACTCCAGCAGTTTCTCTGAGGAAATGTAATCTAGTTCTATTTAACCTAGACGACCAAATCAGCCATGGAAAGCTGTCACAAACGGGTCAAACGGAGATCTGACCGACTTGAAACTGTCACATCACTGTGCTACAACTCCATGTGACGTGAGTTTCCAAAATCTCAACTTTGCCCGGAGTTGAGTGACTGAAA
Organism: Sardinella longiceps; assembly: GCA_027497455.2. NCBI lineage: Eukaryota > Metazoa > Chordata > Actinopteri > Clupeiformes > Clupeidae > Sardinella > Sardinella longiceps. Next base: position 29,107,136 of record JAODXP020000033.1, on the reverse strand, counting down.
GGATGCAGTGACTGGTGCGACGGCAATAAATGTGTCTGAATCTATGCGTCTGATTCTTAGATTCTGTGTAGGTCTGTGGAGTCTGACGTGTTTCATAACACTACAGCCCATCTAAATAGGCTATCAACTTTGAAACGGACTTCCATAAGGTTCTCCTCTTCCATTAAAGAATGTTATTTAGGTCAAACGGTGATCTGAAACCCAATTTTGTTTAGCCCGAATGAGATGCGCGGCGGCAAATAGCCTATATGCGTCTTGGATTCTGTTAGGTTAAACGGGATGAGTCGTTTTCCACAACACTGCAGCCCATATAACTAGGCTATCCATTTTGATATGGTGCCTTCTGCTCCCACCGTCTTCCCAGGACTCATACCACCAATCAATGAACTCACTGAATGAACTGTAGGTAACGGTAGCCTTTCTTTTCCGGTTATTGCAAGCGCGGCAGCAGCGCTACAAGGAAGATAATTGAAACTGCGTTAACGTGCGATAAAATAATTAATCGCGTTAATTAATTTCTGCGTTAACGCAATAATAACGCGTTAACTTGCCCGGCCCTAATCATAAACTTAAGAAATGACTAATGGGACAGGGTGTTATTTCACTTTTCACCACAAATTTGTATACATTGTTGTACCCAGTGACTTTTCACCATTTTTTCGTTCCGGTAGCTAATTAGACTGAGTGAATGCTTATAAATCGAAATATTCGAAACATCAATGGTGAAAATTGGCAGCGTGATTCCTGGAAGCAGAGGCTTGCACAGTCCAAAGTACCTAGACTGCAATGTGATGAGATGGATATTGTAAGGCCCAAGGCTTAAGAAAATAACATGCCCACGGACTTCTGATCAATTTTGTGGACTAACAAATACGATATGAAAACATGTGATGACATGTTAAACAAGAAACATGTTGGAAACTTTCTAGATAAACGATGTTACTATTGTGACGTTAATTCCATTAGCATTGCTAACCTCCGTAAAAGACAAATGATGTTATGACCTAAACCTGACAGGATATCATACTGTATAACACAACTTCCAGGTTTCTAAACTTTATTATAAATACTGAATTCATTGGTATCCTCTGCCGTTGGTGCTTATCTTCCGTTTCTGGAAACTATGTGTGTCATCCCAATTCATT
>JAODXP020000033.1:29067879-29105891 GCA_027497455.2 Sardinella longiceps | reverse complement strand
TGGTGTAATGCCTGTTGATCGGTCGCAATCTTTGGTCTGGGGCTACCTTAAGGTTCATATGTCATGACAGGCTAGTAATGATTGAACACAAAATGAAAGATCTTGGAACATTATTCACCTCTGCAAAAATCAAGTTTTTGTCTGTGTCGTTGAGGGAGTAAAGTGGAATTGACTTGAATTAGCAGAAGCAAGGATGTAAACAAACTAGGTATGTTGCTGCTTTGATAAACCCACTGCTTTAACCACTTTTTTAGTCATTTGAGGCCATAAACACTACAGTTCTGTGTTGTAAGGTGTTCATTGATGTTGCATAGCGTTTGGGGTGAGATTTGGAGCATGTAACAATGTTAAAAACAAAGTTTAAAAGTCTGCCCCATTGCGTTAGTGGTCGGTGCTAATTCCCCGGTCACAGAAACGCTGTGAGAAGGACCAAAATTTCTCACGTCTTTGGTACTGACATGTCTGTAGTAGCTTGAGAAAAAGAGCTTTTGTTGAAATTTACCGAAGTTATCCTTTAAGGTAGAGGGCAAATCTACTGCGGAGTGACGTGAGACGGTAGCCTAGGTCACAATGCAGACCAAATAGTAAACTGATTAGGGTGACCATATTTTCATTTGGGAAAAGCAGGCAGGGCCGTTTCAAGGTACTTAGGGGGCCCCAAGCAAACAGGACGTGGGGGCCCTTCACTCCCCGTAAATACTTACATGAACCACATTGTTATAATTTTCAAACACCATCAATATAATTATTTGTATTGTACAGTTGTCTAACTCCAGTTTAAAGTCATTTTTTTGTTGAAAAACACCACCAACTTAACTACTAAAATGATTAAACAGTCAATCTTGGGGGCCCCTTTCAGCCTGGGGCCCCAGGCAATTGCCTGGTTTGCCTGCCTTGTTGTGACGGCCCTGAAAGCAGGACACCTTGGGTGGAGGGGTATGAGATGAGATTTTTTTATTTATTTTTTTTAACTCACCCTGCTAATTATGGACTTTGCGAAACTCATTTATTGTATTATTATTATACAGTATGCATGTCTAGCTGCTATAGAAAAAGGGGAAGGTCTGAAATACCCCAGCACCACCTAAATTGGATGAGGGTGCTCCAATTATGCAATTGGGTGATATAAAACTTCAACATAATCTCACAGAAATCTGTGAAATGAACACAATTCATAAAAAAAAGTCTGTGGTGGGAGCACACTATTGTACACTTTATTGGGATGGAAACACACCCACTGAAAGTTAATGAGACACAGCTTCTTCCCAATACATCACTGAGCAATGCTGAATATGCAGCTGTCTGTTTGCAGCACAGAATTATTTAGGCTATTCATGATTTTGTCTCAACATTGTAACCTGCCACTGATTATGTTTGGAGAAAACATCTTTTTTTTAGTGCGTGAGTTGTGTTTCATTTCACTTTCACTGTGAGATCAGGTTGAAAACTTATCTCAAAGTTTGCAGGTCTTATAATGTGTGATGATTTTATCAAAATCCCTGTTCTAATGGGCGATCTTTACACTGAAATTGAGCCATCTTATTCTCAAGCAAGTACGTTACCAATGATACCAACGGATAAATCTGATTGTCTAGTTTAATTTAATACCAAATACCTCCATTGTAAGAGCAGATATACCCATATAAAGCTTCCGAAAGACAATGAAGCAAAACCCGCGATATGTATAGTATAGCGCACGCAAAAGGATAAGGCTAGATTAATTGAAGTGCCCCTGATGAATGTTTAACAAACTTATTTTCGGCTATCTTCTGATTATAAGAACAGGGCTGCCCGCACGGATTAGGTCACACGCAGCGCCGTGTGCAGTGTCCTAGTGCCTGTAAATTGAATGGTCCAATGATGAAGGTAATTTAAAAACCAGGACATTTCCTCACTTTCTAAAAATAACCACGGACGCCCTGGACAGGGCATGAAATACGGACATGTCCGTCGAAATACGGACGTATGGTCACCCTAAAACTGATAGCTAAGTGAAACTGAGTTTCCTTGTCCTGGTTGGCTTTTACTGTTATCTTTTTGCTATAATGTTCTGCCATTTGCTCTTTCTCTTTCTAGTATCTATGGCCTGGTTGTCTACCTTGGTCGTCAGACTCAGCAAGGCAGGAACCACAATGAGATTTCCAAGACTGTCTCTCAGATCATCAGTCATCCTGATTTTGACAGTGTTACGTATGATAACGACATCGCCCTGCTACAGCTCTCCTCCTCTGTCACTTTTACTAACTATATCCGCCCCATCTGCCTGCCTGCAACTGACAGCAACTTCCCCCCAGGCACAAACAGCTGGGTGACTGGGTGGGGTGCCATCAAATTTGAAGTTAAAGGACATAGAGTACAGTCAGGTAAGTTTGACAGAGTCTGCAAAAACATTTTCTGTGTAACTTATCAGCGATTAGAATGGATAAACTACAATGTATTCCAGGAAACTGGTAGTCCTCTGTCCAGACCATAATTAACCAAATAGTCCGCAATGCAACTTGAAACATTTTTTTAGAATGCAGCCGATCTCCTTTCATTTTCAACGAATTGTTGAAGTGAATGATGTTCAGAATAATATGCAGATGTGAATTTGAAGCAGAAAGATCCATTGCCATCCACAGCGGTCATTATACTTTCATAGTGGGCATTATGTAAGGGAAAACGGCTGCTGAGGTGTCCAGATATAGAGATTGCTCACACATGTGACAAATTGGGCAGAAACGCCCTAAAAATAGCTAAGAATTGTGGGTACGTCAGGTAAATTCACTTGGGCTGGCATAGCTGGCCACTATACTATGAACCAAAACTCACATCCATGAAGGATAAACACAGTTTTTCAGGCCGCGAAAAGACAGAAGGTGGGTTTCCGCCTGTAATGTACAAGTTGGTAAAGAGGACAGTTGAACAAGTCCCGTACATTTCTTTTAAGGAGCGGATTTTATTTATCACTGGCATAGGCAAACATAGGCTCTGCTGCATTTATCATAGCCTTCATTCCGCTATTGCAAACTAAGGAATTAAATATTTTATAGACTGACTGAGTTAAACATATGAAAAAAAATACACAATTAATCCCTGTGACGTCTTCAAAACTAATGTTTGTGGTCAGTATATGGCCTTTTCTCTGCCCTATGTCTGTGTGCAAGTCAATTATAAATATGCTCTCCCGCCTGTTCTACCCAAAATGCATAGGGGTAATACGTCACATGAGCAATCTCTATAAGGTAATGATGGACGGGGAACAGCCCGACGGCGAAAATATGGTCTGATTGGTTCTCTCCTCTTCTATAGTTCCCCTCCCCCCACCCGAGACTCTTCAGGAGGTGGAAGTACCCATTGTAGGAAACAGGAAGTGCTCCTGTCAATACAGTCAGCCTCGCTCCACCATTATCACTGAAAACATGATCTGTGCAGGAAGTGACAAGGGGGGAAAGGACTCCTGTAAGGTAAGGTGATTGTTGGATTGTTTACCTGTGCCAGGTAATAATGTTACAGTTTACCTGTCTAACTGGTGATGTCAGAGCTGTGTATCCTACAGTGTTCTGTACTAGGTGATTACATGATATACACGACTTTGTGATCATTCCAAAACTAGACAAGCACTCTAAGAGCGCAGACTTCCACCAAGGCAATGTGGTCACAGACACAATAGTGATTCCACCATGGTGTCCAGGATTATCACCAAAACTGGTGTTCAGAACCCGTAATCACTACCAAAATGCAATCATCTGTTATATTATTTGTCCCAAAACATACGCATCTGAAAATTTCATCCAAATCCATGCAGTACTTTTCAATTTGTTTTGTACACAGACAAACAGCTAGATGCTGGCGAAAACATAATCTCCTTGACGGAGTTAATAATAGTAAAAACATAATATCAGAATCAGTTTTATCAGTATAGGTATACTTACATACACAAGGAATTTAACTTTGGTGGGTGTTAACTCTCTATACACGTTACAGTTACATATCAATGTAATGTACAAAAAATACGATAAACAAATAAGACATGAATTAAATTACAGGCCAAGTGTACCCCTTCCTCTGCCTCAAAACATGTGTTGGTGATGCTGATGCTTGAGCCAGATCGGTGTTGGTGCTACTTGCCGATTATCTATGAACCGATACTTTGCACTGTGAAAATATCACTGGAAAGCACCTTGCGTTTTCGCCCGGGAATATTAGCATCGTCAAAATAGGACCCTCTGATTGGTGTAACCCAACAACATTGCCTATCGTGTTCTGCCAGACCCCGGGTTGGCTTGCCACGCTAAAGGCGAATTCAGACTGAAGATCCACGATGAGATGAAACGGTTTTAGAGAGTAGTTGCGGCGGTGTGAACCAATCGTCGTAGGTTGTTGCAGGCAGTTGCAAGCCATCGCAAAAGATTTAACATGTTAAATTGCAGTTTCGGAGTTTTAGAACGTCCAGGTTTTTAGAACGTCGCAGCCCGTCTCATCTCGTATCTTTGGTCTGTAGGTACCTTAAGAAGTTGTACATGTACAATCAAAAACATCCTGTTAGTTTAACTTAAGAATATATGTGCTGTGATTTTGAAGGTGTTTATCTGTGCTCAAAATGTTATCAAGCTACGTGAACTTTCAGCACTTGACGTGCTGATTTGGCACTGAGTCCGAACACCTTGATGGTAAAGAGGTAGCAGCAATAGTGCAGTGTAGTATAATGATATAGTGTGCAGGAGGCGCATGAAGATAATCCAAAGATAAGAATATAGAAGGATGTTGAAGATAATCAGAGGCTCTTGTGAAGTCGAGGCGTCTGCACACTGGCTCCAACAAAGAGCACTAAGAGTCCAACATTCCAATTAATTGTTTTCAATACAACCCTAGCAGATCTCTACCGCTGGTGTTCATTTATGGAGGTGAATGAAAATTGTCCAATTCTGAAGTGCTCAGCAATGCTGTCAGGGCCAGTGTGTGGCCGCCTTCAGTCTATGATTCATGTTTACCTGCCAGGGTGCTGTTGGAATCCCGCAACAGCAGTGTGTTCTGATTTGTGGTTCAGGGTGACTCTGGCGGACCAATGGTGAGTGAGCATGGCTCCAGGTGGGTCCAGACTGGTGTTGTGAGTTTCGGCTTAGGCTGTGGAAAAGCCCGGTTCCCTGGAGTGTACACCAGAGTGTCCCGGTACCAAAGTTGGATCTCCTCCCAGATCAGCCCATCCACTGACCAACCACATTTTGTTTCTGTCACTTCAACTGAGACAGACACAGAAACATGTAAATATTTTAACCTGGATGTGAACATGACCAAGGAGGCCAACGGTAAGCTATTGTATTACAGTGTGGTAAGCAATTCGTTATTTTGATCAGGAACAATAGCAGGTTTTCAGTGACGTGACAACGGGAGCGCGAACAATTCGAACTGATGGGCAAGAGGTGGAGGCAAGGATAACAACACCAATGGACGGCACGGAGAAAAGTGCATATTGTAGTGGTTTGGATCCGGTATGTAGGGAAAAATACAAGGAATTAGGAGGGAAATACATCGGATGTGACCCGTACTTGATGAAAATGTCAGAATTTTCTCAAGAGCGGAAATATTTGCAGACAATCGAGGCTGTGGGCATTGCGAACTACTCACCTTTACGGGCGTTTTCCTTAGGTACTCGATATCAACCCTTTCCCTTCTCTCGGTTACACAGTTTATAACATCCAAGAACGGCACAAAACTGAGGCTTTTTGTACAAAAAAGTTGCAGCCAAAACACAGTGCTTTCAATGGCTCCAGCTCCAGTAGCCCACCAGTTGAGGTTCGGGCGCTCAGAAGAACGCTTAGAAAAATACGTTAGTGACGTAAAGTGAAAGCCAGCTATTATACAGAATGGTTTCATTGATGGTCTACAAATAGCAAAGGCAGAATGAACTAAATATGAAAATAAATGTAATTATGAATTTACAATGCCATGGAAAGCAATTAAACCAATCACAAATGAGGACCTAAAGAATGAAGACCTATGTGTGTGTGCTGTCAAATGATTAAAAAAATATCTGATTAATCACTAAATTTTGTGATGATTAATCACTTTTAATCACAACTAATTTCCTCCAGTAAAAATTTGAATTTTAAGGTATGTTGGATCCTTATTTTGCCCTGTAAAGGCCCTGATACTTGGCTTTGTTAGTCTGAAATGGGGCAATTCACACCTGTCCCCTACCCCCAAGGATTCCCCAAACATGTTGTTGGACAGTCAGGAGCTAGGCCATAATCTTTGTATTGTCTGATTTGATAGCCTAGCCATTTTCTATCTGAAATTGAACATATATATAGGGCAATTCCACGAAAAAGTAAACCTCACCTTAAAACTTCAAGTCTCACCTACATGGACATACAAATTCTTTCAGAAAACTTCCAATACAAAAAAGTATTGTCTCTATGTAAATATTCAACTGAGCAAGTTTTGAAAGGATATCTGTTTGTTAAATTTTTTACCCTATTCAGCTATAATGTAAGTCTATGGAGGGGCTTATAATGGGCATAAGTGGGTGATAACACACACAAAGCTGCTATATTATCAGTCATTTTTCATTGTTGTATTACTATTTCTCTCGTTACAAGTTAAAATCTACCATTCACAATTGTTTTGTATCGTTTTGGAGGGTTTTTCCAGACGTCACGTCCATAACGTCACATCCATAACGCCATTTCTCCCAATGAAAACCAACTTTTTTACATTTACATTTGAAATTAAGTCTTTCTCTGTCTTTACTGAGGTGTTCTGTTTGGTATGAATGTAGTAATATTTACATTTCTCTAGAAATTTCACACACTTCACAGCAAAAACTACACTCTCTCAAAAGTTTGTCCGTTTTTCGTCACGTCCATAACGCAAATTGAAAGGCTCATATTCTTATGATGCAAATCATGATATTAATTTTTTCTGTTTGCCTGTATTCAGCCATGGAGTTTGCAGAAGAATATGAAAAAAAATTGTGAAATACTGCTAGGTTTGCATGAGGTTATGTGGCCTTTTGTTCATCAATAATGCACGAAAATGTCACGTCCATAACGCTGGAATTGCCCATATATATATATATTATATATTTTGCCTTCACTCTGCGGTCCAGCTCACTTCAAACCATCTTGATCGGGTTCAGGTCCAAATGTTTGTCATAATCTCACACTTTTTTTGTTAAGCACATAATTTCATATGTGTTCATTCATAATTGTGATGTCTTTAGTGTGAATCTACAATATAAATTGTCCTGGAAATAAATGAATCGTATTGAATGAGGGGGTGTGTCCAAACATTTGGTCTGTACTGTATACTGTATATATAATGCATGCTTTTACTGATAACAGCAAGCTGTAAGTTGTGCCTATATTTTCAGTTGTTTATTCTGGAGCCAAAGAGAGTTATCTACTCACAATTGATATACAGTGAGTACCAGTGATAACTTCTTAATCTTTAATCTTTTCCGGTGAAGTTCAGAAAAAGGCATTCTTAGCTCAGTCCTGTAAACAGTTACTGTAACACATCAAAACAATCTCTCTCTCTCTCTACACTCACACTCACACACACACACACACACACACACACACACACACACACACACACACACACACACACACACACATCAATTTAAAAAGGATAGAGAGATACAGTTAATTGTGTATCATTAAAAATTAGGTAACACTTCAATTGTCGGTTGAGTAGCCTACATTCATAGCAGCTGCCATAAATTGTCAATTGTCCAATATTCTCGGTACAGTATGGATAATTTTGGTTTAACCTGTAACCTGATGATGTTACATTCAGTAACATTATATTTATGAGAATTTATGAATTGATGAGAAGTTACATGATTAAGTTGCTGTACTCGCATGTCAAGAAAAGTGTAACCATTAGAAGTGAGATCAGTACATTCACTAATACTGAACCTGTTTCAAAGATATGCACCAAATGATATGGTCATTATGGATGTCGGCCTCCCAGATGGATTTGTTGTTGATGAACCTGACCTGCATAGGGTGAGCATCAATTCAATTGGTAGATTTTATATCATTGCACAAAAGTACAAGGTTTTGTGACACCCACTTCTTAAAGGTACAATGTGTAGGCTAGAAATTTCTTCCATCTAGCATTGAGCACCACACAATTCAAAGTAGTCTGTGCTTAAAGTGGTATTTGTCAGGAGGGAAAACTCACGCAAAAAAAGAAAAATGTATATATAAAAAATGACATTTTTTTTTATATCTCACCATAGAACAGATAAGATATTATGTAATATATTAATAAGAATCATGATTCTTTGAAAATGTATGTTCTGACAATAACTAATTTTCATGTTTTATTCATATTTTATTGCACAGAGAACAATGGGGTGATATTCTTTGTTGATAAGAATTTATTTATTTATTAATTTATCCTGCATCCCGTATGACGGTATGACCCCCAGTTCAGGCACATGCTAATGTGAAATTCCGAGCCTATAGGCATAGTTGGATTTAATAGTGGTGGTTAATACTAATGACAATGTGGGTTAACAGGTAACACAGATTCTGATATTATACAATAAAAACGTTACACATTGTACCTTTAAAAAAAATGTGTGTGTGTGTGTGTGTGTGTGTGTTGACGGTAATGAGACTTCTTGAGCTAAGTTTTATTTCTTCTTTTTTGAACAGTTGCTAGAAGGAAGAGAGCTTTACATTCAGGGGTTTGAGAAAGACAAGAAGCTCACTGAGAGAGGTGCCCTAATAATGTATCTTTCCAGAGCAAAGAGAAAAGATGTAAGAGAAAACAATCTGGCCATTCACTTTCATTCATTAAAAAAAAAATAAAAAAAATAAAACAAGCATACTCTTTCTGAATTTCTTCTTGCACTTTTATCAGATGCGTAATTGCCTGGCGACCACAGACACCATTGCCTTCAGATTACACAAGGTCATGGATGTGCCTTGGTTACAGCCATCAGCAGTTACTGTATATGACAGCTACAACACTGGTGGGTTCCTCATGTACTGTACCAGGGCCGCTGCTAAGGTTTTGGAGGCCCTAAGCTTAACTGGTCAGGAGGCCCCCCCCCCCCCCCCCCAACAAAAAAAAAAAAAACAAAAGCAAAGACTTCGAAGTTCCACTCACGTTAAGTTAGCAAAACAATTAACGTTAGCCTAAATGGACTTACCGGCCAGGGATGCACGGGCGTCTTCTTTTTGCTTCTTTTTCTTTCGCTTTTCAGCACCAGATTCATGCTGTCTCTTCATTATTAGATGTCAACGATGTTGACACATTTACTGAACATTTGCACAGCAGAATCTTGCAATTTGCAGTTTTCTAACGTTGCTGCTTGCTGCTTCAATCAAAGCCGACACAACAAACTCAAAGACGCAATTTGGGATGTACCATTTCAGGGAATAGGGGTGGGTAGGACTATCTTTGTATATTAGGCAAAAACTGTTAATTTGCTTGAATTGTATGATGAGTTACGCAATTTTTAACAAAAAATGATGGGCCTATTCATTACTAATTCATATATTTTTGCAATGTAACTATTATCATGACATTTTTTAGTAAAGCTCAAAATTGGAGGCCCCCGAGGCCCTGCCAAGTGGTTGAGGCCCTACGCACCTTGCGTACTCTGCGTATGGGGAACGGCGGCCCTGCCTTCAAGTGTCATTTCGTCTCTGAGTCGTGCGCTACACACATACTGTACATACTCACTGACAAGCACCACACACACACAACAACATTCACACCAGATACAATGCTAGCCATACTCAAATAAAGTTTGTTCTGTGTGTCTGTATCAAAATCACTTACACACACACACACACACACACACACATCATTAAAGACTGTAAAGTAGTAGAAATGTGGTTATTTGTTGATGTATTTAAATGTGCATCTCATTCTCTTTTCAGATAATCGCTGTGTGAGGTTCTATCGCCCTGGCATGGTCACTGGTCAACTATTCAAACTGATCGTTGGAGACATAAATATATGTGCAGAAGGTGGCCTGTGTTTTTATTGTTGTTTTTGCTGTTGTTCTCCTTTTTTTATTCTGGAATTAGTCTCATGTTGGCAAGAGAGATTAATCTCCCTGGTGAAGGTTGACAGATATATTTGGACTGATATTTGTGGCTCGTTGGAATAATAAGGTGTCACACCTTATTAAACAAATTCAAGTCGGGATCCTACACGATCTCTCATAAACACAGGACCAAGATCTTTTCCCAACCCTGCATTCAAGTTTGTCTGAATTGCTAAATGATCAAATTTCATGCAATGCAAATTGGACAACAAAACTGACTAGTGCAAGAGTGTGATCATGTAAAGGTGCCAACACATGAAAAGCTCTTGATTCAAAATTTAACTTTTGCCTTTGACTATTAGCCAATACCAGAGGCTACGAGAGCTGTAACTTAAAGCAATAGGCCTACTTAAGACTTTCTGTGCCTTAGAGCTGCTAGAGGTCGGAAATGGAATTGTCCATTAAAGTAGGCTACCACTGTCATTAAGAAGCTTGCCTACTGCGGCCACCAATTGAAGGAACGCAATTAATTTATCTGGGACTGGTGTCTGGTGGTTTCATAGCTTGTCCAGATATCAGCAGCATTTGTCATCAACATGTTTGCTACTCTTCAAAATGCTTGTATTTTTCACGTCATGCCACCAAAACTAGGTATCAAACTATGTCTAAACAATGTCTGCAGACTACAACTGAATTTATATCAAACTAATGACATCCTGACATTACAAAATACATGCTGAATTGCAATAGTATAGCTATATTTGTGAAGTTCTTATCCAGAGCAGGTCGCCATCTTTCTATTTAGCTGATTGAGTTTGCAAAGAATCGTGGGTAATTTCAGCTTCACTTCGTTCGAAGTCTGCACCCGACCTCCCTCCATTTGAAGGGGCGATTTGAAGGGCTGAGCCCCCTACATACTACACTTGCACGTGAACGTGCAAACCCGAGTGTTAGGGCTAAAACGAGGGGAAGTGATAGAAATGGGACAGGGCCTAGGTTATACTGGGAAAGGTTATATTGACTGACTGAATGAATGAAAATTTATGAATGAAGATTTATCACATTTCTTGCTGGAGGCTATTATAAGGTAATGTTATAAGGTTTGTAATATGTTTAGCTACGTTTAGAATGAAAGGAATCTCCCCAGGAAGCGGGTGGTGTAGGCTACCTTCCCTAAAATGAAAATTGCCCCTGTCATATGTCATGGCCTATAGGCCACATACATTGTTTGAAATGTCTTATACATGCAGTGTATGTTGTTTTCACCATTGATAGTACCTCCAATTTAGCATTTAAAGGAGACATAGAATGGAAAACCACTTTTACATTGGCTCTGATGAATTAAGAGAGGTTGTGCATGGTCAAATAGCTATCATGAACATGAGGCATGGTTCTGCCCTCTTTCATATGGAAATCCTACATTTAAAAATAGCCACAAAATCATGGGCGAATTAGAACAAAGCCTACAAATGATGTCAAATGGCACAAAGCCATTGCAGTTCAATTAAGGTGGCCAGAGTGAGGCGTTGTTTAGGCAAAGAACCCATTTCAATACACATCTTAAATATGAGATGTTGACTAGGCTTGTAAATTATCAATTGATCTTCTTTTCAACAAAATACAATTCAATATATTGCATTTTAACCTTTAAGGCTATTTTTAAATTAGGTTAAATGTTATTTTTTATACAAGTGGGTGGATGGCCCACTAAACCTCTGAGGGTTGGTAATCTCAAGTCAAGTTTTTATCTGCTATCTGATATGTTATCCGCTGTATTTGTGTAATTTCTCTTATCTTTTCATAGGAGAATGTAGCACACAGAGGAAAACGGAAAATGAATTAATGGATCGTGGCAACACAGCCTGTGACGTTTTTGTTGACTATGGTATTTTTTCTATTTCTCTTACTCATAATGGGCCTCATTTACCAATATCATCTTAAATTTGGTCTTAATGTCCCATTTAAAAACGTGGTGAATATACATATCTTTTATGAACTATTAACAAATTTCTTGGTCGGTGAATGAGGCATATTGAATGTAGTGGTGATCAATCTATCTTATATATAGTTGCTATCTTCTTTTCTCTAAAATAACATGATACTATCACTTTATAGTAATCAAGGCCACAATTTTGGAGAGAACATTTGTAAGTACAGGGGACAGATACGAAATCAGAGTGGACTCGATTCTGAAAATAGGTATGTATACAACAACTGAACAACATTTTTAACACATATATTTATTTCTTTTTTATTATCTATTTATTCATTTTTTATTATTATTTTATCTTCTTTTTTATTATTATCTTTTTTTATCATCTATTTAGTCATTCTTTTATTATTCTTTCCTTGCATTTTCTATTTGTGCTCCTACTAATGCTATTTCTTTTATCTGCCTTGTGTGTGCTTTTATTTTCTGCCTTGTATTGTGCTTTGCTTGGTCTCTGTACAGGACATTGAGTGCTGTACACTTTGTGTATGAAATGCGCTTTAGGCTATAAATAAAATTGCCTTGCCTTGCCTTAATAGGTGTGCATAACGTACGGGATAATGAACAATATGGTGTGTGTAATAATGGGTCTTTGGTATTTTTTGCCCTCAACAGTGCCTTCTAGGCAGCGCTGCCTTCAAGGCACTACTCCACTCAGTTTAGGCTTAGGATGAGAGTTGAAGGGGTTAGGGTTAGGAATAGGGCAAGGGTAGTGCCTTTTAGGCTGTGCTGCCTGGAAGGTGCTGTTGGGGGCAAAAAACACTATTGAGCGTAATAATGCACTTTTGTAGTGTACTGTAGCATTTTACCAGGATAAACGGCAGTTACTAGTTCTAATGGATAGTTGCTAAGCCAGTCGTTGTTTTGAAGACTCAAATAGTTTTGAAAAACAGTAAGTCTGGCTCCTCTTCATGGTTGCAGTGCCATATTGTAAATTTTACTAATTTCAGTGCATAACTTCCTACTTTTGAGCTCAGAAGTTTAGCTCTTATACTGCAAAAGTAACACAGCCTTAAATCTTACATGTACATTCATATTGTGAACACTCATTCTGAACAACGTGGAGAACATGCCATGGGAACCGGACAAAAGTAAAACTGGCTATTTGTTATGCCAACAGGTACAGATCGTCAGATGGTTGAGGGGAGGAACCTCACCCTCATTGCTCACCCATCATGCAGGGACAAAATGGATCTGCAGAGCAGCAAAACCTACCTGATCATGGGAGCAAAGCAGGATGTTCACAAAGTACAGGACAGGTCGGTTGGACATACCTGAAGGATGTTGATGCAGCAAAATATGTACCACCTATTTTTTTTTTTTTAATTTAATTTGACTCCATCTCTCTCTTTTGTGTGTGTGTGTGTGTGTGTGTGTGTGTGTGTGTGTGTGTGTGTGTGTGTGTGTGTGTGTGTGTGTGTTTACAGCTTTAAGTTTATTTTGGGTAAGCAGACCTGGATAGAATACTGGCCTACAATGATTGAAGGCCAAGAAGTGAGGTTCAGTGAAAGATATGGAGCAATTGAAGAGTTTGCCCTTGATCTGACAATGTTTGGCTGTACCCACTGAAACCAAGTTGATTGAAAATGGTTGAAAGAGCCATCATGAGTGTTTTTAATGCCACTTTTTTTAATTGGCTAATATTTTACAGAATTTTTAGAACTTGATTTCGTTTGGCTCTTGCTAAATACCAAGAGCTGAGTCTGAATACATTAATGGGTGCATTCAATAATTTTAGACTTCCTGTAACTGCATTTTCAGATTGTTTGACAAATAAATATTAGTGTTGCTTAATGAATAGTTTGCTTTGTTTAATTGACTGCTGTTATGGTCTAGCAACCCTCCTTGCTGGTTGAACCCTCAATAAGGCTGTGATCAGACCAAACACGGATGTCCGCGTGTAATCCAAACTTTGAAAATAAAAGGAGCTGATTTTTTCAGGAGCGGATTTTGTCATTGCTAAGGCATCCACAGGTTCACTACGCTTTATCATAGCCCTCATTTCGCTAAGCAAACTGAGGAACTAAAGATTATATTGGCTGACTTAATGAAGATTATGAAAGTAAAGATAAAATTTCTCACTAGAAGTGTCATAAAAACTTTTATTCATGACGAAGGTTTGGAATGTATTAGGTATTCTATCTATCTATCTATCTATCTATCTATCTATCTATCTATCTATCTATCTATCTATTAATGCAAGGAACTTCTGTCTGTGTGTTCCACACATAACTTTCCAACCGTTCGTATACATCTTGCTATTGGCACGAGTGAGTGCAGTGCTGAATTGGTGATGTTTGGGTAAAAATGCTAAAGATATACGTTAATAAAGCACAGTTACCTTCTGCCACTCTAACCGTAGCCACTCCCCCTTTCATACTCCAGGTCCAGCGCTTAGCTCTGGCAGTGTGTTTCCTGACCATTCATTCCTGTGCGACAAAAAACAAGACTAATTCTTTGTATTTTCCTCTACAACCATGACTGCTGAATCACATAGCATGATGAACTCACAGTGTACATTGTTTATCTCTACTTGCCAGAGGCAGTTGTGTAACACTGTATGTCGTGTGCAATAGATTATTAATTTCACTCATCCTGTGTCATCCTGATTCTTCCCTTTTAGCTAGTCTGTGAAGGATGCCAGCGGGCACACCGTGTGCCACTCAAACCCTTGAGACATGGGCGCGTTGTGTGTGTGTGTGTGTGTGTGTGTGTGTGTGTGTGTGTGTGTGTGTGTGTGTGTGTGTGTGTGTGTGTACAAGACAATAAATATGAACAGCCATAGCCAACAACACAATTTTTTTTTTAAACTAAGTGTCCAGTGTTATAGGAAAAGGAAAAGAATAGGTCATATGGAAATAAGGAAAAGAAAACATGTATTAGCCTTTAAAGTCTACCTTAGAATTCCCTTGTTTTGGAGCTACACATCGAAATGAAGATCTTGGTTCCAAAATTCTATAAATCAATGTTTTAGAATATCCAGAAGTTTTTTAATTGTTTATTTCAGTAAATATAAAATATTTAGTAATTAAATGCTCTTGCATAAACTTCAATTATGAAATCAAGCAAAAGCAGCCCCAAATGTAGATCCATTGACAGTGTCAGATAACCATCCCCTGTGATATTAAATAGTTTATTGACATAAATAAGAAGTTAATTTGAAAGTTAGTAGTTTTATTAATTTGAATATAAATTGAATTGAATGTCAATTGATTTAACATAATTCCATCAGGTTGTACCATTATCATTTAGGCATAGCGAACTGTAAATTAACTATTAACTACTGTAAATAACTTGTTTGTTAGTTAATAGCTACATTAATAAAATAAATGATTTCACAAAATCTATCAAAATGGCTTTTATAGTGTTTTGGAAACAAGCTCCTCAAGTGCAAATACAGCAGCAGTATAAAAAAATCTAACCATGGTTCTGATTAATTCATTCATTCATTCATTAATCAATAAAGAACTACAATAAATCATCACAACTACAGGCCCTCTAAACCTGCAGGGGGTTCTTCTTGCCGGCCATTTTGCATCATGTTTCCCATGTCATCATGACGAGCCATCATTTTTCTTGTTTTTTTTCTTTGGTGTGGAGGGAGGGGGCTTCTATGTTGGTGTTACTCAACCATAAATTCTAAGAATGCTTTGTTAGTTTCACAAAGTTCCACCATCACCACCCCAAGAAGCAGTAGCAGCACCAGCAGTGGCAACAACAAACGCGGACCCCAGCAGCATAGACACATTGAAAGAGTTCGTCTGTGACAGCATCTCAATCCCAAGCAACAGGAGCAAGAAGGAGCTGGAGCAGAAGACAGCAAAGATGCGTCTGGACTTGTGTAGTTTGGCTGCCCTGGCTCTCTACCTGGTGCTGTTCTCATCAAATATGTAAGTGCCTTTCTAGAGGAACATATTACCTCTTATCACAGATAGATAAGACCTGTTTCTCCCAAAACTCCTTCTTGGGAGAAAAAAGAATTAGCAGAAGGGTATTTTAAGACACAACTTAAATTGGCACTTGAAAAAAGTGTTCTTAGCAATCTCAATCTGAAGGTCTTACTGATATACAGTAGTTCTCCTGAAGTCCACTTTCCAATTATTCTTAAAGTTGGACTATTCTTCAGTTTGATTTGTTTTGATTAGATTTGAATTTACCACATATGCCAATTAAATTAACCATTGTTACATCCTAAATTATCTCTCTGATTTCCATACATCTTTAGTTATGTAGCCCATTTCTGTCACCTAGGAGCCATGAATTTTGAAGTTGTAGCCTAGCATTAACCTCTTACAAAAATTCTTCACAAATGCAGTAAACACACATCATTCATGTAGGCTAAAAAAAATATTTTTAGCTGCAGTTGTTTAGGCCAACTCAATTCGATGGAAAAATGCAGCAAGGTTTGACATTGGACAGCAATTTTTTTGGTTGCAAATAATAAATAATGCTCTCCCTATGGAGGATAAATGATTTTATGGATATTGGGTTGGTTGTAAGGGAGGGAGTAAAGTTGCCTTTTTATTAATAACATTTTTTGGGAGCATACTTATTCAGTGTGCAGATCAATCAGTCAAAATATCTATTACACTTGTCCGTCTTGGCAACCAGGCTTCAATAAAATGTGATGGGATCTAGGAAAACCCTTCACATGTCTCAGCTGCATGTGAGTGAAAATGTGTCGGCACAAGAGTTAAAAAGTGTTATATGGCAACGTTTCACTGTTCACTGTTTAGAACAGCCAACACCCATACAGTCCAGGCTCTTCTCATCCATCATGTTTGCTCCTATGTATGGTGTGTCACTACGGTGTGTGTGTGTGTGTGTGTGTGTGTGTGTGTGTGAGAGAGAGAGAGAGAGAGAGTCTGTCTGTGTGTGTGTGTGTGTGTGTGTGTGTGTGTGTATGTGCTTGTGAATGGTGTGTGTGCTGTAGCCTATATTCACGTCTTTGCTTGTTTGTCTTCGCAGTGCAGCTGATGCTAGAGTCAAGTGTCCGGAGAAATGCAATCCACAGCAGAAAGCTAAGAACCTGGCAACACTTTCAAATGAGGCCTGCGTCAAGTCCACTGCATTTGGTGGGTCTTTCTGTGTGTGTGTGTGTGTGTGTGTGTGTGTGTGTGTGTGTGTGTGTGTGTTGTACACTTGTGTGCATGTTTGCATGCTTAGATGACACAACAACAACAATAGCAATAGCCGAGGCCTATAATAATAATAATAATAATAATAATAATAATAATAATATTGTAATAATACATTGCAATAATAATTATGTGTTGCTTACCCTTAGCCTATGAGGTGAGGTTGGAGAATACCGAGACTACTCTGAACACGGATGCTTACAACATGACAATTCTAAACACCTTTAAAGGTAGGGTCCAAGATATGCTTTTTACAGTATGTACTGTCGTTTTTCCTGTATTGCAAAACATCCTGTTCACATCCTAATTGCAGCCAATTAATTAAATGCACTAAACACTTATGCACTAAACACACTCTCTCTCGCACAAACGCACACACACACACACACACACACACACACACACACAGGGACATAACACCAAATTCTGGGCCCTGTGCACAATCAGTGGTCATGGGCCATCCTTACTGGCTAGAATACAATTCCACACTCCTCCGCCCTCTTGGGGTCTTTTGTACGTTCAGACCGCAAGCGATAAATTGCCAAGAGTTGCCAAAGACTCTCAAGAAACATCGCTTGAGCACAGCAACCAAAATGGCAAAATTGCCCATGACGTTAGCATTCAAACGTTCGATCCTGCTTCTCTACAGGCATCTCACCAGAAAATCGACATACTGATTGGTAATCGCCCAACCGCATCATAGCTCATTACATAAAGTTAACCGAAGTTTAACTTGACTTTATCGCCCAAGCCGCCCAAGTTTCGTCGCCCAAGTCGCCTGCCACCTTTGTCGCCCAAATCGCCCAAGTCTCCATACATAGTCAATTACTTCCGTCGCCCATGTCGCCTGAATCGTCTCGGTCTGAACGCACAGTTACTCAGCCCCTCTTTTTCCCCCACTATGTTGTCTCTGGACACACATACACACACACACACACACACACACACACACACACACACACACACAGACGCACACATACTGTGCATTCTGATTTCTTTCTGTTTTTCAGATGACTTGGAGGAACCCAGTGGTGAGACTCGTGTGTTCATCTCTCGTCCTACCTGTAAGACCAAACTAAACCTGAAACCTGGCAACAAATACCTCATCATGGGCAATAGTGCCAAAGAGGTATCTGGAACGTAAGTACTGGTGTGTACACTGTGTGTGTGTGTGTGTGTGTGTGTGTGTGTGTGTGTGTGTGTGTGTGTGTGTGTGTGTGTGTGTGTGTGTGTGTGTGTGTGTGTGTATATGACTATCTGTCTGCCCCTTTTGAATTTTTGGATTGAATTAGCTTTTGAATTTTCCCATTACATTGTTTGTTGTGCTCCAGTGAGAATTGGCTATTTACTAATAGATATCAGCAATATCTGCATCAACACATTTGCACATTATCTTACTGGAATTCTCATGTTTTTTTTTCTTTTGTTTTGTTTTTGTTTGTTTGTCTGTTGAACTGTAGGTACTACTACATGTTTGATGAGCAAACATGGTTGGAGTACTGGCCTACAAAGGACGAAGGCAAGACTAGTGCTTTTAAGAGTCAGTATACCACCCTGGAAGAGTTCCGTGGTGACATGATTTATGGGTGTAAAGCCCGCTAAAAGAGAGAGAGAGAGAGAGAGAGAGAGAGAGAGAGAGAGAGTATAAGTTGGATGATAGAAAAAAGAAAAAAACAAGAGTCTCCTTGTATTTGTCTGGGAAAATACCCTCCTGAGAGAATAAAGATCAATGCAATCACCCAACAGTCTTGTGTCATCATATTTTAATTGTCTTGTGTCATGTATCTTAATTGTCTTGTACACTGTAAAAAAGAATTTGTAATGGTTACCTGAAAAATGTGCGGAAACTCGTTGCCTCAAATGAGTTAAGTAAATATGACCTATATTTTTAGATTTAAAGTACTTTTAACTTGAAAAAGAAAAGTTATATGTGCTTAACTCATTTGAGGCAATGAGTTTCCACACATTTTTCAAGTAACCATTACAAATTCTTTTTTTACAGTGTATATGTCTTGTGTCATATCTAAATTGTTCATTGCCATTCTATTGCATTTGCATTAGTAAAGCAACATGTTTGACAATTATTTATACCTTTCATGGCAGGACAATTCCCCCAAAATCAAAAAATCATCCTTGAACCTCCAAGCGGCCCAGACAATGTTCCAGTCAAAAGTAAAATACTGCTCTCAGAACTTAACCTCAAAATAGCCTCTCAGAAACAGGCCATAACACTCACAAAACTATAGTTTCTTTGGTGCCCCTTACACCCCAAAAACATTTTGATAAGCATTCTAATTTATGCACAATTAAAGATTATGAGTTGGGTCAGATGAGCCCAAAAATGTTTTTTTTATTTACAAATGGGAAAGAAATTATTTTTATTTTGCACATATTCTCCCAGATGGCCAAGTCTGTAAACATGCGTAGTACAGGCTTAAATGCATGTAGCAAAATGCTTTTATGGACTTATGCACCTGGGAGAATACTAGCCAAAGTATATACATTTACACACATCTTAAATGCACAAGTATTTGGACTTATGCACAAGTATATACATTTACACAGATCTTACTCATCCTGTGACCCCTTGCACCATGCCTTAGCACAGTTGTTCTAAGCTATTGTCAGAGGCTGATTGATGGCTATCTTATCTTGGTCCTCCAGCCTGTTCTCAGATTGGGCAATTGCACGTATAGGGGAACAACAGGCCGCTTTGTTCAATCATGTCCATCTGGTGAACCCCTGGTGCAGTGCACTCACTCACTTCCCCTTTCCTCTGCAAACTCAGAACTAATGTGTGATATATATATACATACTTTTTATGTTTATTTTTCTGTTGATGGTGACTTTCTAAGTACAAGGGTTAACATTTATTTCGGCTGAAGGGCAATGCTGTGTTTTAGATATTTTGACTGGGCCAAGTGTTAACAATCCATCTGTTGATGGGGGCTGACAAATTAGGCCTATATAATTCACTTTGGCTGGGGAAGGGGGGCAGGGAATGCAGTTCCGGCACCTCGGATAAAAAAAGAAATAGATTAATTTACATTCATATATCTTGCATGCTTGCAATGGTTCAATATCGATGAAAGATAATACAAATCAATGATTAAAAGTGTATGAGGCCTAATGGAACAACAGCCCCCAAAATAAATGTGCTTTTGGTGAAAACAAAACCAAAACAAGTAAAAATGCATTCCAACAACTGAAAAAGTACATTAAGTCTGGGACATTCAATGAAGCAGTGAAAAATTGTCTCTCTCTCAGAACAACTAGGACAGCCATCGTCCACCTCCATCGTCCACCTCGTCACCATATTTCTTTGTTAACGGTGGTTTATAGAAGGTTCTCCACTTTGGACTAACACTTTCATCTAACCCAAGCTTGACACGCCATGGTGTGTCAGCCTTTGCGTTTAATTTTGACTTTAAAACCTTTACACACACCTTATAAAATCTCTTACCATCAGTTTCATCCAAATACATTGTATCAGAAAAAGTTACATCATCAAACAGTGGTATGATGAGGTTCAGTTTTGGAAACAAAGACCCCCCTCCACCTCACAGCTCCCATCACCAAGGGATTTCAGAGAGGGATTTTGAGAGAGAGAGAGAGAGAGAGAGAGAGAGAGAGAGAGAGAGAGAGAGAGAGAGAGAGAGAGAGTTCTCCCTCCTGCCACATCCCACTTTAACCACTGGACATATCTGTGTGATTTGATATTTGGACTGTGTTCCCTCTATAGTACCATTGCCGATGTTTTGTAACAAGAGTTATGTTGACAAAGAGCCAGAGATGGGAAGCAACTCAAGCAATGTGCATTTTCAGGTATCAGTAGGCTACTGATTATTCACATATATTCCAAATTTATGGAAATAAGGTGTGGCTTTCCAACATTAAAACTGATTAAAGCTGATTTCAACACGGATGGGAAAAAAAAAAAACATTTGTTGCAATTCATTTGGTGTAGGCCTATTGGAAAAAAGGTCAAAATAGCCTAATCCTTTTACCATCTCTGATAGTGACAACAAAGCTGATAAATGAACCTCCAATTCAAGGCAATTGGACGCCTATTTAATTGGAAGAATAGAATTAATTGATTGGCCAATGTTTGTGAGAGGTATTTGTCCTGCTGAAAAAGCTATACAGACAAAACACAGCTACGATGACCGTTTCATGCTGGTCAAATCAGCTTAGAATGTCGTAAACTAGCACCAACTTATAGGCCTACTGAGGGGTTCTTGTAGGCCTAACAAACAACTGAGCATAACTCAAGACTACAAAATAAACAACTCATGGAACCTACTCTTGCTCAATTCACTGTCGGCTGTTAGTGTTGAGTAACAATGACTGAACAAATTGTCCAAACTTTACAAGTAAGACATAAAGAGATGACTATGGGAATTAAAAAATATTATTTAAAAAAATCATTAAGAAAACATCATCAACAAGAAAAGCACATAGAGAATGCAGAACAATTCGCCAAAGCATTATGGTCACAGACACTGACGCAATAAATTCACAATTTGAATTCTAGATAGTGTCCCGTCCGGGATTACCAATTGCCACCAAAATTTAATAATCTGTAATTTGTCCCAATACACACGTTGTCAGAAATTTTCATTCATATCTGCGTCGTAGGTTTTGAGACAAACAGACAGATAGATGCTTGAGGAGGTAAAAATATCTCCACAAATAGGCTGACAAGAAGTATAATTTCACTCCATTTCTTACACCCAGCAAGTGTATGCATAAAAGATAAACTTCCTCCTTGCTCGACACACACTAACACATAGTGGCATCCACATTAATCAATTGTACACACACAGAGACAGAGAGAGACTATATTTGTGCAGTAAGTAATAACATTAACATTCTTTGGTCGTACCTACTTTTTACTTAGTATTTCACGGGCTGTTATAAAGCCTTACTATTTTCTCCTCAGAGTTCATTACACACAAATGGTAAAGTTATAGAACAACTGTGTGTTGTATTGTAGTCATACAAGGCCCTCTTCTGGGCATTACTAGAACTAAATTGGTGATGCTTTTATTAAAAAAAAAAATCATGACCCCCTGAGGCCTAATTTGTGGAGGAAAGCTAAAACAATAGGCCTAAATGGGTCTTGTTCAAGTTGGACTTCAGCTTAGGCCAGACATGGACAACAATTAGCCCAGGGACCGGAGTGGGCCCCTACTGTGCTTAAATGTGACTCCCGGAGTTTTAGAGGAATACAAAAAATGCCTTCTTTATCCATGTTTTCTGTTTTTCATTCCTCAAAGTAATACGTTTTAACTTTGTCAAGGTGAGTGAGCAAAGAAGAGAAAAGTTATCTCTAAGTGTTGAGTAGGGTTTATGAAGAATAGACACACTTCAGAGAGTTGTGCGTACAGCACAGACCATATGCGGCTGTGACTTACCCTCCATACTGGAGCTATTTGAGGGAAGATGCATCAGGAAGGCAAAAAAAATCTTGAATGATCCTAGTCATCCCAACCATGAACTATTTGAGCTATTACCGTCTGGCAAACGGTATAGAAGTTTGAAAGCTCGCACTACCAGACTCCAAAGTAGCTTTTTTCACCAAGCTAATAGACTGCTCAACTCATGCTGAAGACAATAAGGCACTTTTTTTGCACTACACATACACAGACACACACACATACACACACACACACACACACCTTTCATTTATTTTTCTTTTTTGAGGAGACAAAACACAAGAATTTTTTCTCTTTTATAGGCTTCAAACCTATGATGAGAAGTAATAAAGATATCTTGAATCTTGAATCAGTTGTGTTGGTTTGTGGTGCAGTAAAAAGATCCAGCTCTTTCAGGAGTATCTCTTGTCCTGGAATGCACTGATCAAGCACTTCTCAACTCTTGCACTTGCTCTCCTATTAGCAAATGGCACTCCCATTTACTTGCATTGTGTTGCAGCTTGATTGTTATATCTCTTTTGTAACTCGCTTTGGATAAAAGCGTCTCCTAAATGCATACATGTAAATGTTAAAATGTCTTCAATACAAAACATGGTAAATGTACTCTTAATATTTTTTGCCAGACAATATTTTTTTCAAAGCAGCCTCCCATACCAGAAGACATCAACAAAAGTGAACTGTATGCTGCACCTATCACTCAAAATCCAGATCAGATGCGGCCAAAAATTTACAAATGTGAAAGAGTGTTACCTCTTTTGTTGTTTTTCATTTTACACATATTCTCCCAGGTGTCTCTAAAGTCTCTAAAAGTGCGTAGTACAGGCTTAAATGCATGTAGCTAAAATGCTTTTATGGACTTATGCACCTGGGGGAATACTAGCCAAAGTATATACATTTACATGTACACACTTCAGACTCATCCTGTGACCCCCATGCACCTGCATCAGCATAGTCCTTCTAAATATTTAGAGGCTGATTGATGGCTATCTTATCTTGGTCCTCCAGCCTTTTCTCAGATTGGGCAATTGCACGTAGAGGGGAACAACAGGCCGCTTTGTGCAGGGCTGAGCCTCTGGTGCAGCGCACACTACTCACTTCCCCGTCCTCTGCAAACTCAGAACTAATGTTTGCTTTTTATGTTTATTTTGTGTTGGTGACTGTCTAAGGCAGGGGTGGGCAATTATTTTGGTCGAAGGGCCACATTGGCGTTTAGATTTTCACTAATGGGCCGGGTGTTAACCGTCAACCAGTTGATGCCGGATGCCGTTTCAAACAGTAGCCTCACTTTCTTCAGAGGACATGTTAACATGCAGGGTTAAAAAAGGGGATTTGTATTTTATGACTACAACAAATTTGATAATTTAGGCCTATGATGTATGTCTCCTTGGCTAAAAAATAAATTATTTTACTTTGGGAAGGCTCCGCGGGCCGGATGAAATAGCTCAGCGGGCCGCATGTGGCCCCCGGGCCTTAGTTTGCCCAGGCCTGGTCTAAGGGGTAGACAATTATTTTGGGTGAAGGGCAACACTGTGTTTTAGATATTGACTGATGGGCCAGGTGTTAACGGTCAATCTGTTGATGGGGGTTGATTTATTTTTTTTTTTTAATGGGGGGGGGGGGGGGGGGTGTATTTCTAGATTTTGGCCTTTTGGGAAGGCTCTAAGGGCCGGATTAAGAAGGCCAACAGGCTGTATGTGGCCCCTAGCCGGGCCTCCTTTTCGCTTCTGGTCTAAGGAGCTTTAGTTGAGCTAGACAGTTGAGCTTCTGGTCTAAGGAGCTAGACAGTTGAGCTAGACAGTTTTACACACACACACACACACACACACACACACACACACACACATATTTGGTCAAACAATGCCCTTGTGGTTTAGAGTGAGAGCTGATGTGCTTTCCTCATCAACTCCAATTCCCAGAGAGATGTTTTGTGGCCTGTCATATCCGTTTGTTTTGATTTTTGGACTACATGTTGTAAACATAGTTGCTAACTTGGTTGCAATGCAATTTCCACTTGCCTACTAAGCTTCTAACTGTTAGCAAATTATGTTTTTGGGAAACCAGGTACAGACAAAACACAGCTATGATGACCATTGCCAAATGGTCAAATCAGTCTTGGATGTCATAAACTACCACCAACTTATAGGCCTACTGGTCAAAGTGGTTCTTGTAACAAACAATTTGAGCATAACCCAAAGACATAGACTACAAAATAAACAACTCATGGAACCTACTGTTGCTCAATTTACTGATGGCTTTTGAGTAACAATGACTGAACAAATTGTACAAACTTTACAAGTAAGACATAGAAGAGATGACTATGAGAATCAAGAAATATTTAAAAAATAAAACATTTTCGACTAGAAAAGCTCTCAGAGAGCACAGACCTTCGCCAGGGCAATATGGTCACTGACATAATATAAATTCACAATTTTAATTCCAGATAGTGTCCCGTCCGGGATCACCAATTGTCACCAAAATTGAATCATGTTACTTGTCCCAATTTTCATCCATATCCGAGAGAGAGAGAGAGAGAGAGAGAGAGAGAGAGAGAGAGAGAGAGAGAGAGAGAGAGACTTAATATTCCAGAACATTTGTGCAGTAGGCCTAAGTAATAACATTAACATTCTTTGGTCTTGCCAACTTTTTGCTGAGTATGAAACAGCTGTGTGTGGTTTTGTAGTCATACAAGGCCCTCTTCTGGGCATTACTGGAACTAAATTGGTGGCGCTTTTACAAAAATAAATAAATAAATAAATAAATAATAAAAAATAAATCATCACCCCATGAGGCCTCATTTGTGGAGGAAAGCTAAAACCATTGTCCTAAATGAGTTTTGTTCAACTTTAGCTTAGGCCAGACATGGGCAACATTATGGCCCAGGGACCAGAGGACCCATACTGTGCCTATACTGCCCCTACTGTTTTCTCTTCTTCATTCCTCAAACATTTTAACTTCGTCAAGGTGAGTGCAGCAAAGAAGAGAAAAGGTATCTCTGAGTGTTGTGTAGGCCTAGGGCATTTATAAAGAATGGATACCAGCTGCATGTTGGTTTGTGGTGTAATAAAAATATTAATCGCAAAAAAAATAAAAAAAATGGACACCGAAATATTTTGCTACTGTATGTCGTCTCAATGGTGTCCTGTTTCCATTGCCAGGGAAGTGTCCCTGTCTTCAAAGAATACAATATTAGCAGGCCCTTCAATACAAACTATGGCAATTGTATCCTTATTTTTTTTTCTGTACTGCCTGGCAGAATATTTTTTACAAATCAGCCTACCAGAAGACATAAACAAAAGTGACCTGTATGCTGCCTATCAAAATAATCAAACACGAACCACATCAGATTTAAGACTGAATGGTAGAGGCAGCTAGTGTATTTGCATCAAATTAATTTGTACCATTTAACCGTGTTGTATGTCAGACAAAAACTGTTGACCACTCCTGGCCTACTAGGTCCTTCTGTTTTCTGGTCAATTTTTTTCTCACCAGTGAGCTTGTCTTTGCCCAAGCGCACAGTTGCATTCTCCTCCTAACCATTAGATGGCGCTGCGGCTAAGTGTTTTAAGCAGTTTATGAAGAGAGGAAGAAGAGACATTTGCTGTTGTCAATTTACGTCCGTGGAGGTCTTCTGTGAATGGTCTGGCGGGAGAAAGTCATTTGTGTAGCAGGAAAGCTTTTTTTTGCTATACATCTCAATCTCTGGATCTCCAAACAACAATTCTTGTTGCATTCCTGCAATAATTGAATAACTGCTTAGTGTCAAACCTCGTCGACTAAAACTGTTCGACGGAAAAGTCTGCATTTGGACTAAAACGTTTGTCAAGCTAGTGTGCTAATCTATTAGCTTGCTCTCGGTTTGGATAACACAATTCTTTGCCGGCGAAGCACTGGACGTCTGTGTTTCTTTACCAAAAACCTTTGATACAGTAACTTAAAGACTTCTTTGTTCACTTAATTTTATCGGGTCTGGAGATTCTGTTTGTCTTGGGCTGAAAAATAGCAGTTTGGACGTCAACATTCCTCTCGCCTTCTGACTACGACATCCCCGTCTAGCAATACTTGGACTAGTTAGGTTTTTTATCCACACCGGACAGAGGACCCTGTGACTGAGAAAGAACACCGAGGCTTCAAAGCTATTTTTACTCAGTCAAGTTGAACGAGCCTTTAGGAAATGGCAAAAGTACAAGTGTTGAATGTTGCAGTTCTGGACAACCCGAGTCCTTTCGGAAACCCATTTCAGTTTGAAATCACATTCGAATGCATGGAGGATTTGCCTGAAGGTACGTGTGCTAGGTTTGCAGCTTATTAACCAACCAACTTTTGGTAACTGGCCGTCATGCTGCTCGGCGGGAGTCTTGGCAAGATTTATAACTTGTTTACTTCAAGAGCTCTGTATGTGCAGTTCCAATGTGGAGAAATGTCTGCGCGCGTTCGGGTTAGCATCGCTAATGTTAACATTACTTAGCTGCTGTGTGCCGGAACCTCAGACTTTTCCCCAGAACATTAACCACAGGGCTCCATTGTACTCGGCAAACCAACACGTGCTAAGGACAGGTTATAGTTTTATTTGCGTTGTGTTCTGAATTGAATTAACCTTTTGCCATTGTTTTCTATAGTTGTACACACATCATAGAGGAAAGGGTCAATTTGTCATTTAATAGCAGATGAAAATTTGGCGCCGGCGCGGATTTGGATGGAGCGAAATTTAGTGACGTGACGCATCCCTTCGGTGTAGTATTGGCCCGACTGAAGGGTGTGGGCGGAGTGTACCCCAGACTTCAGCACTCCAGTGTCCACAAAAGCTTTGTCGACACAGACCACCAACGTAGTCAACTCAACCATCATGCATATAACCAGCCAGATTTCTTCGTCTGTTGTGTCTAGTTGTTATCTGTCTACAGCAGTACAGAGCTGACGGCAGTAGAAGGTCGAGTTGTTTTCATTTGTCACCTTTGTACTATAAACAAGTTGGTGTGTATGTACAAGGCCTATTTTCCTTTTCTGACAGGTGATGCAAGTTTAGTTTTAGGAAATATAAAAATGCACACACAACCTTTCAATGCATATAGCCTGTGATGATTCCTTTTTTTTTCTGACACCTCATATGAGCTGAATATCAGCAGATGATTAGAGGTTTTGATCTGAGGCTCTATGTACATGCGTGCGCACACACACACTTTTTGCCAGGTTTTGAAACAATAACAAAGGATCACTGATTACACCTTTAACCTGTGTTTGCTCTTTGGCTGTACCCTCAGATCTGGAGTGGAAGATCATCTACGTGGGCTCAGCCGAGAGTGAGGAATACGACCAGGTTCTCGACTCCGTGCTGGTCGGTCCTGTGCCGGCAGGACGCCACATGTTTGTGTTTCAGGTGAGCACACACACACACACACACACACACACACCCCAATATGTTTGTGCACTCAGCCTGTGATGACACCTTTTTCCTTTTCTGACACCTCATATGAGCTGCTTTGCAGCAAGTGATTCAGATTTCAGTCTGAGGCTACACACGCACAAACGCACACACACACACACAAACAAACAAACAAACAAACAAGTGCACTCTGAACATCACGTGCAACTAGAAACATCAACTATGCATGAATGAAGTGTAGATTCATGTGTTGGTGCCACATTTACAAAATTGCACACATAAGCATATTGCTGCATTCTTGTATTCAATATGGAGAACGTTATACACATACACACACACACACACACACATCTTTGACACTGCTTCCCTTGCATGTAAATACTTAGAACATATTTTCCCTACAAAATGCTGTGTCTTAAGTCCTCCCCTCTCTGTGTACCACCTATCCCGTCCCTTTTCATTTGATTGCCAGGCGGATGCTCCAAACACTGGGCTGATCCCAGAGAGCGACGCGGTGGGCGTGACCGTGGTGCTCATCACCTGCACCTACAGGGGTCAGGAGTTTATCCGAATCGGTTACTATGTCAACAATGAGTACACAGACCCAGAGTTGCGGGAGAATCCACCCATCAAACCAGACTACACACAGGTGAGATGCCATCTTCTGCACATTCACACCAGTGATATGCAGGTACATGTGTAAACGACTCGCGTCCGCCTGACGTTTGCAATTAATTTGACCACAACTCGGACCGCAGAATAACCCAACACGCATATTTAAAAAAATATTGATGCTCTTGATTAACTTAATCTGGTATCATTAAGCAACGTAAAACTGATATAGGTCCTGGGCAATGCAGTTAAATGGTGTAAGCAATTAAATAGCATTGCTCAGCATTTCCTCCATTTGTCTCACATTCAGGCAAAAGTCATGCAAATAGCCTCGTATCCCATAATTCAAAACAAATATTTCTAGAAAATTCCTCTACATTTTTCTTGTGTTTTTTTTTTGTTTTTTTTTTTAATAAATTCTGGATCAGGTGGATGCCTTATTGAAGCATCTCTCAAACAAAAACAGATGCTTGCATTAAATATTTTAGTGTTTGTTTTATTAACATCTTTTCAAAAGACAGAGTTCTGCAACAAATGTCTATACAATCATTGCTCTTGACTTTGGAGTGAAGAGTTCCTGTAGTCAGAGCTCATTGTTTGAGGCAGGGCCATAGTCAGCATTTTAAAACTACCGAATGGTGGCTTTGTTTGTGGTCAATTCGACAAGGATTTTACCCCTGCCAGCCAGAGATATCTTCTCACAAGCTGTGAACTGAACCATCCAAAATGATTGCGCAAGCCTCCTCACATTTCTCATACAGAAGGATTTGAGAGGAAAAGTAAAGTCGATTCAGAAGGCAAACACTCCACTCACAAAGCAAATGTGTTTTGGACGCCTTTACTGTTGCAACACGGTCAATGCATGATGGATTTTCTTCAGGGAAATTATCTTACAGCAACCATGGATGGGGCAATTGCATTAAAATAGCAGGGATGTTGAAACTCTAGCCTCCATATGGATAGGACGAATGTTCATTGGCGTTTGAGTGAACCCGGACAGATCCTATGCTGTCCTGATTGTACATTTGTTGTAGCTTGGCTATCGCGCAAACAAAGTAATTACAAGTGATATTTAGTCTGGAGACCCACCTATTGCTTTTCTCATATCGGAAGCATCCTTTACGATTGTCCAGAACAGTTTTTTGAGCGCTACGAATGTCTCTCATAGCGTCTGTACATAGCTCCGAGCCAATACTAGAGCCACCACGTGACGTAAAAGTGCTAGTCCCTTTTTGTTTTGTGTTTGGATCCCTAAAACGGGTGAGAAAATCGGCCATGGTCACCATGCTGCTCTGCAGAGTGAAATGTAATGGCTCCCAGGCTACTTTTGTTGCACAATAGCCCTGAAATCCCTCCTAACGGTATCGCCTTCAGATCGATGAGTGCAGATCATGGAGGTATTAATAAACCTGGAGAAACATACCAAGTCCCGCCTCCCATTCATTCCAATGTGGAATGCTAGGCTAGTGAATTCATCCAAAATTGAACAAAATTTTCAGTTGTCAAGATGGCGTTTCATGGAGCTCACTTCCGACTCCTTTTCATTAGGCCAATGAGGGCCCATGTTACTGGCGGCACACACCTTATGTGCACAGGGAGCTCGTTAGCATGAGCTAAAAGTGTAGCAATAACCAATCCGCATATGTCAAATGGAGTCGGATATGATGTCATTTCTGGAAAATGGCGATGAGGAAGTGCAATGCTAATTGGCGAAGCTAATCAGCCAAATCCTGACGCCCTGGTGCAGATGCAAGCATCTGACGTGAGTGAGGTTACTCAAGTCCTGCTTTTGGGATCCAATCCCAGAACATGGAGGGACCAGGCTGAAGTATCTATGCTGGACACTCAATTTCATTTACCGTCATCTGGTATAGTTGATACCATTAGCTATGAGTTATGTACAGATGCTTATGATAGACATCCGCAGCACCAGACTAAATATCACCTGTGATTATTTAGTTTGGAGTTAGCCAGATCAGTGCGCATCTACACATCATGATTCATCAAGATTTCTATTCATATATTCTTCCATGAACACACACACACACACACACACACACACACACACACACACAGACACACACACTAGCTGCAAGCAGACCTAATAAGCCAGTGATGACACTTATCCTTTTCTGACACCTCGTATGAGCTGCTGAGCAGCTAATGATTAGGATACTTAGTCTGAGGCTACCACACACACACTCTCTCCCAGACACACACACACACACACACACACACACACACACACACACACACACACACACACCCTTCCAAACACACGCAGGTCAATCGCCAAACACGCACACATCGCGAACTTGAGCATTTCAAACATTATGTTTGAGAGTTCACAATCATAAACACTGCAAAACTACAGTCATCAATCAGAATGTTTGTTTGAGTCGCCGATTTACGTCAGTCATCTCCATCTAGTTTTACAAAGAATTTATCCATTTTAAGCAACACTGAACAAATACACTATGGACTACATTGCAGTGCACTGATAGAAGTACGCGATTTGAGACACAAGCACACTCAAATATGCTTGCTCTTTCTCACACACACACACACACACACACACACACTCTCTCCTTAGGTGTCTCTTATTCCCTTGAGCATACACACACACACACACACACACACACACACACACACACACACTCACAATCCCCAATAGTGTTTGGTTGGGGCAAAATGGTCCCTTACGCCTGTTTTTCCCATGTCTTTTGCCCAGCTCCAGAGAAACATTCTGGCCTCCAACCCCCGCGTCACACGCTTCCACATCAACTGGGAAGGAACCGTGGACAAGATGGAGGACTCTGAGAACGTGGACCCCTCACCCAACACAATGCTGCCCCCCTCATGCCTCCCCGGAAAGGCCCCTCCCCTCGGACTCTTGCCAGACAATTCCATGGACTGTCTGTAATGAAAACGAAATCCGACACGGAAAACATACAATACACACTTACACACACACACACACACACTCGCATACACCTTTTACATATTTAAGTTAACCTCGTCGCAAGCGCTTAGGCACGTTAGTGATACTGTTAAACAGGTATGGTACCGTGCACCTTTGTGAAGGAAGAAGCACTCAACATACATAAATACATACATGTGTGTGCACACACACACACACACACACACACACACACACTTATGCCCACTGACTGACACAAACATTAATGCCTACTGACACACACACAGATCACACATACCTCACACACACACACATCTATGCTCAAACAGACTTGTGTGCGCATACACACACCGCACTTATACATTTGCGGTCTCTCAGACAGACTTACGCCACACACACACACACACACACACACATACAGTACATCACACGTACATCTGTACTCACTCAAGACAGACATGCGCGCACACACACACACACACACACACACACACACACACTCAGACACACACCAGCATTGCCTTCCAGCACTTGCTCCGGCTCTGGAGAGAATTGGGCTCCTCGTGTCGCCGCTGCCACCCTGTGGCTGCCCAATCACATTTCCCTCTGGACTCCCTTGGAGGTTATTTTGTTCGTTTGTTAACTTTATTTTATTATATATATATTATTTTTTTTGTTGTTCCTTTTCATTTTTTGGAATGAAGCAGCTAACTATCTTTTGGAAAGAGAGCACAAAATATTGTGTTTTATTTCCTGTTTTTTTTTTTTTTTTGGGAAACGAACAAAAAGGCAACATGCTTGCAATCGAACCAGGACTAAATGAAGCCGCTTTTTGGGGTATCCCTGGATTTTCATTGGCAGATGGGGATATGGAGGCGGGAAGGGAAGGGGAGTTTGTGGGACGTCCCTGGCTTTCCATTGGCTAAGGATCAGGGGATGGGTTCTGGAACAGGAGGTTTTTTCTCCGATTGGTTCATTTTGTTTCCTGTCATGTAAATACTTTTCTCTGTACTCATTAAGGTGTGATGTCATTTGATATGTCAACTCCAAAATATTTGTCTGAAAAAAAGGTAATAATAATAAAGTTAAGTACTTGTTAAGAAACTGTCGTTTTTGTTTTTGTTGCTTGTAAAGACAGTACTGTATATTTGACACGCGAGTCGTCAATTGTACTGTGTATATCCTGGGGTCTGTTTCCCAAAAGCATAGTTGCTAACTAAGTTACCATCGACTGCCAGCCGCTTTTGACTTTTTTTTTTTTTTTTTTTTTTTTTTAATAAACGATTAACCTAGCGATTATTTTTTCCGATGCATTGATTAATCTAACGATTAATTTACTATTATTGATTAAATAGTTTCCCCATTAATTGACTGGTATTAGCCTAGACTAAGGCAAAGACTGCGGCGCTGGTTACTGTCATCTTTACTTTGGATCTGACACGATGACGTGCATATTTTGCTTCGATGTATTGTTTGCGTCGACACAATTGCTGACGTTGATTAACTAAGCCAAGTTTATAACACCAGATAAAGATATTTTCCTTGCCTAACTGTGGGTGATCTTTACACTGAAATTGGACCTCCTTATTCTCAAGCAAGTACATTACAAGTGGTCAATGGATGCGTGTGGTTCTCTTTAATTTGACACCAAACACCTCCATTGTACACCTTCCTGGGCAATGGCCCATCTCACCCATATCAGAAACCGAGTTAAATCAGGCTAGAGTTCCTCCCCTGCACCTCGTTAAATCAAGAAGTCCTTTTCCTGTAAAACTTAAGGTTGAAGAGCCTACCAATTTATGTTTACAGCTCATAGTAAATCAGGACAGAGCTACTAGTATTCGACATTACTCTTCATGTACAGTACAACGGGCCACATGTGATACATTCAGGGTTCCCATGTGTCAGGGAATTTCTGGAATATCAGGGAAATTCAATAAAGGCTTTTCCGGACAGTGAAAATCAGGGAGTTTGACCATTTTGCTTGGAAAGTCAGGGATGATTAGGGAATTTTGTTATTTGTAACACCACACCTCCTATCTTGTTTCTCAATATCTTTCAGTTTAACTGGAATGTATTTACACACTGATTGGCTGATTCATGCCAAGATTTAAGTGTTAGGAAGTAGACACAAGGAACTAGCAAAGGACTAGCTTGGCAGTTCTAAATGCCGTTTTCTGCTCAGCGCCCCATCATTTCTTTCACGGGATGTCATGGAAAATCAGCTTTTTGGTCAGGGAAAGTCATGGAAAAAGCAGGGAATTTTAAGTCTGATCTGGAGTGGGAACCATGTAGATTGTGATACAGTGATTCTCTACTAAACCTGCATAATTACAGTGTGATGGTAATCTGTACTTTCAGCAGCACAACCTAAAGATTTGTGCATGCAACAACAGTACAATTATGAATACATAACACCCCTGTTATAAACTGTACACAGATCTACATTGCGTTTTCGATTTCAGCTGATGTGAGTTGAGGTTGGAATTGAGCTCTGTGTCTCAGACCATTTCAGCAACTGAACAGGCTTCTTTCCAGAATCGTGGACTGTACCTTTAACCCATCATGCATCCCTGTAATGTTTGAGGCTGGCTACATCAGTGAAAGTGCCATCACTCTGTGGTTGCTAGGAGATGGCAGTAGCAGCAGGGGTGTCAATGGTTCTAAGAGGGTGTCGCTGCCTCCCCCTTTCCGTTTTCTTTTCATCCTTTTTTGGCCTCTCTCTCTCTCTCTCTCTCTCTCTATTTTGTACACACACAGACACCTTTACACCTTTCATAACCCACTGAGTGAGGTAGAGGTCCTTGGCTTCTAAATGAACTAACAAGTACAGTAGGTCTAAGCTATTGCACCTTTAAAGGAGGACAGCGTAACCCCTCACTACCACAGGTGAACTTCTGTTTTTTTTTTTGTTTGTTTATTTGTTTGTTTGTTTGTGTTTTCTCTCTGTCTTGGGTTAGCCTATGTCATCACTTGGTTGAAACACTAAGAGCCACTGTCCATACATTTTCTCATGCTGTGCCCAAAAATAACTTGTATTGGCTGTAATTCAGTAGGCCTTTTTTTTTTTCTTTCTTTTTTTTTACCCTATCCACCTCCTCTTGTGTTCAGGTTAGTACTGTTTAAATGATTGACTTTTCTCCAAAAGTAAGATTACTAGTTTGCTAGGATTTTTATTGTTCTATTGTATTTTATTCATACTGCTATTTACTTTGAATCTCGTCTTTTAGGCCTACTTAAGCCTAGCTGAAGACTTCCTACATTCCTGTCTGTCGACCATGAATAGGCCTGCCAGGTGATTCATAGTTCATTCAAGAACATTTAATTCATCACATCAAGAGATTTGGATCCACGCATGTGCAACTCTCTCTCTCTCTCTCTCTCTCTCTCTCTCTCTCTCTCTCTCTCGCTCTTCATAGTTTGTAGCCAACAGGTTGCATTGAGTGCCGATTTCCGAATAAAATACGCATTGGCAATTACGCAATTTACAGCATATGAGAAGATGTGAATGAAACGAACTTGTGCGGACGTTTCTCGGAGAAGACAAGATGCTCCACGCTCACCATCGTCTCAAAGTGTTGCCATCGAGGCGATGTCATCATTAGGTTGACAGACTTCACTGTACCAGTCGCAAAGCGCACAATACCCTGACGCCCGCATTAATAGCCAATCAAATGCGTAATTACCCCTGTCTGTCACCCGCGAGTCGACCTATGAAATGGCTGGAAAGGCGGGTGCCCCTCCGTCACTACTGAAGTTCCCGTTCGTAGTGCATGGATGCTGAATGACTGTAACGGAGGGTCGGATTTAGACTCGGCATCCTTTTTTTCTATTTGCACAGAATTCGGTTTATGTTTTTTTCCGCACACTGGACTTGGACAGGAGCTAGTTACCTACCCGCCTTGGCGAGAGGCAGTGGGGACATCTGAAGACGGACGGACAGACTGAAGGAAGACCATCAACCGGGGGGGATAGGCAGAAAGCGCAGGGACCGGAGGAGTGGGCTTGAAACTGGGGCCGGAGAGGAGAGAGAGAGCGCGCGCTGTGTTGTTGGGCTTGGTGGCCAAGGCTGTCAGTGGCAACAGCGGACTCCTCCTCGGTAAATGCGCCCTCCTGGAGCTAGCCAGTCAACAGCCTGGTGCCGTCATCTACCAGATACCGGAGCGTTCTTGCTGTTTGAATAATAGGCCATCCGCGGGTCTTTCCGCTTTCATCTGGTTTGAGGTAACGTAGGCTGAGGGTGGCGGATGTCGATGGAGAAGACGAGAAACCTGTCTTCCTGAAGAAGACTGCGCGGTGGAGGGCTAGAGATCGTTAAGGAGCCACTCCAATATTTTTTTGAGTGTGTGTGTGTGTGTGTGTGAAATCGTCGCACCCACGATTCAATTACGAGCGAGTGCGGAATCTCTACAGAGATCAAGACGGCTGAGTCGACGGAGAGGAGAGTGGACTCTAGGAATAGTCAGCCGGCATTTAGGCCTCAAGACATGGGCAACACGCCCGCCTCTAGGCGGGGAAGCGATATGGAAAGCGGTGGGTGTCATTACTTTGCGATTTTGGAGTTATTTAACCACACTCGTTCGTGCACTGTACACGTTTTGTTTTGGGGGTGATAGGGTACCATCACATCACAAGATTTCTCGTTATCTTCATAGCCTTGCTGTCCAGTGTTTTGCAATGATGGCTTATAGCCGATCACTTTGACAGGTGTTCCTTGGACTCGAGAGCGCATAAACCTGTTTAGAATGCCATGTACCGTATGGATACTGTAGGCCTTCGAAAAACGTCGAATAGCCTGGACACCAACACTTGATGTTAAGGACTTAATGACCAGATATTTCAGAGCGAATTGCTTTAATCTGTTCTGTGTCGTTCGGCGACCATTACACCGAAGTGTGGAATTGAACGAATCAGGGTGAAAACGTAACAACAGTATCCCATAGGTGGTTGTCATTCACTATAACATACCCTTCCACCATAATCAGAAGTGTTTCCGTGGACACCTCACTACAGTCACTGGAAATTTAGCCTGTAGAGCTCGCGCGTGCATGGCCATGTCTGTGCGCGCTTTCTCCACATGACAGCCTACATAATTATGTGAAGTGCTTCCATTAGCGCCCAAATACCGAAATATTTTGCAGAGGAAAAGTGTTAGCTTAATATTTGAAGACATCACATGCAAACAAAATAAAGTTAGATCGTTAGAGAGATTGATAGCCTATGTTGACAATCTAAAAGGAAAGTTCTTGTTTGGGTCCATTCCAGGAGAGGCTTTGACTATCCTTGTAGATTTTGGCTTAAAAAAATAGCCTAGGTTTTTTTTTATTTGTTTGCTTGATTTTAGGGGAGCACTTGATAGTTTACAGTGTGTGTGTGTGTGTGTGTGCTTGTTTTGGGATAGATTTTTTAGATTGACATCCCTCTGATGAAGATCTTACTGTAGAATCATACTACAATAAACGTAAAATATGTTTTCCCTGTACCCCCATTAAATTGTGCGAGAGTGTGCTTGTGTGTGATTGAATGTGTGTGTGTTGTCCATTTCTTTCTGAAGGCCATATTGCTGCCTTATCATCTATCTCTCTCTCTCTCTCTCTCTCTCTCTCTCTCTGTACATGTGTGTTCATGTTTAATCAAGTGTTTGAATGAACATTTTGTATTCATAAGAGAATTCATTTTTATCTGTACTCTCTTGGCACTAAGGCTGTCTTTGTTGTGTGTGTGTGTGTATGTGTGTGTGTGTGTGTGTATGTGTGTTATGAGAAAGTGAGCAAGAAAAAGAGAAAGTGTGTGTGTGTGTGTGCGTGCGTGCGTCCATATGTGTGTGTGTGTGTGTGTGTGTGTGTGTGTGTGTGTGTGTGTGTGAGAGAGAGAGAGAGAGAGAGAGAGAGAGATCTGTCTCCATCACTGACCATACTCTGCTCTGTGTTCCACAGTGAAGGAATTCCTTGCCAAAGCCAAAGAGGACTTCCTGAGGAAATGGGAGAACCCCGCACAGGTGAGAGAGAGAGAGAGAGAGAGAGAGAGAGAGAGAGAGAGAGAGAGAGAGAGAGAGAGAGAGAGAGAGAGAGAGCAAGAAGATGGAGGAGAGAAGTAGAATGCTAGAGAGAGAGAGAAATAGAGAGAAAGAGCAAGAAGATGGAGATGAGAGGCAGAACACAAGAGAGAGAGAGAGATAGAGAGAGAGAAACATGGAGGGTAGAGGCTGTCAATCAATCTTTACAATTTACTGGTGTTCCACACATGGACATATAGGCTAGCTGGCATCCGTTAAAGGACAACCTCAGTGAAATGTCAACAAGAGCAATATAGCTCAAGCTACTCGAGACTTGCCAATACTGAAGATACGAGAAATTTTGGTCCAACTCATATAGGTAACTGTCAGTGCTAAGTCTCTGTTCAAGGAAACCTATATGAGTTGGACCAGAAATTGTTGAAATTTGACTGAAGTTATCCTTTAAAGTGTAGCTCCGGAGTAATTTTAAGCAAAGCCCTGTGGCACGAGCTTTCTAACAGCACATGACAGCGCATGGAATG
>JAODXP020000033.1:29042879-29062879 GCA_027497455.2 Sardinella longiceps | reverse complement strand
GAGATATTTTTTGCAAAATCTGCCAATATTGTCTTAAAACCGTAATGTACAATATGATTGGTTGAAACCTTGCCTGCTATTTAAATCTCACCCTCAGTGCTTTTCAGAAACCAAATAGCTTTACTCAGCAAATGGACACAAATAATCTTCATAGTCCAGTTCAACCTAGCCTGACAAGTCCGACTATAATGTCTGGTCTGACCACGAATGACGGACCATGGCTCAAGAATCTGTGTTGTCTTTCAAACCTCTCTCAACGTGATAAGATACAACAGCTCTGGCTACGACCAAATAGATCAACGAACAAGCTGGCTCAAATTGATTTAAACAACACTAAGCCCAGCCAGCGATTCCCTGACCACATAGTCTCCACATCAACCCCCAACGAAGGTTGAATATCACAGTTCTCTATGGCTGATGGCTAGACTGTAGAACAAATCAGTTTGCTAACGCTAGGGTACGTCTAGATTCTAGGCTAGGTTGAAGCCATACTGCTACTAAAATCTCATCTGAGATTAAATGGGGTCTGAAGTTGACATATTCCAATTCCAGGCTCAGTAACTAGCATGACCATTTTCAGTTAACATTAAATGCTAAAAAATTGATCAAATTTATCAAAGTCCACAATGCTCATCTTTCTTATCAATACAGTTATTTACTCTATAACAGAAAATATACATAATCTTTGGTTGTGCAACTTTTTTTTTAAGCCCGCCCCACGCTGGATAAGAGGTTTTGATTGGCTCTTGTGGGTTTTGTTGATTCAAACCTGGCCTGGAGTCCAATGGGCTCAACTCCAGACAGACCTGCAGGGCAAATTCAAATTTGCTGTCAGGTTTGCCTGGTTTCACTCAGGCTAATTCTTCACAGGAATTTGACTGTATTTGATCATTCAGCATTGGGGAAAGAGTCCAATACAAAGGAAAGAGGAGAGGAGAGAGAAAAAAGTTATTTTATTCAAAATCAAGTTTAAATACATCAATATTCAGCAATAATAAACCACCTGTCTAGACTCATTCCTTCACTGCACAAAAAATACAAATCCCTTTCAGTCTAATGAACATGTGCTAGTATAAGTCACAAATCAGTATTGGAATGTACTGTTATGTGCCTGTTTTTTTTTTGTTTGTTTGTTTGTTTGTTTGTTCGTTTCCCATATATGTGCATGCGTTAGTGTGCGTTAGTATAACACATACTGTAAGTCAATATGGTTATGTACTGTCTATCTTATTAGTTTAATGTTCAAGTCAATGTAGAAAGCGAGAACACTGGTGGAACACAGATGACTTTTTTTAAATTCTTAACTTTTATTTGATGGTGCAATGCACTATGGAAGCGTTGGATTGTTTTACACCTAGGGTCCTTTGAGTCCAAATTCGATTATACACTAGGGCTGTGGTTCTCAAAGTGTAGTCCAGGGACCACTGGTGGTCCGCAAACAAGCTCAAGTGGTCAGCAAGGGGATTTCCAAAACATTATGTGAATGTAGCCTGTGTTTCTCACTAACATTATTTGAAGGCTACGGATGAGTGGTTCACTATATACTATGAGGCAGCCCTGTAATTTATATTAGAAAATTCAGGTTATCTGAATTTGAATTGCCTTTTTGCCTATTTAGAAAAGCCTATGCAAGCGCTCTGTTTTGGTCAAATGGTAAAGAGTAGCAGCATGTGACTTGGAGAGGGTAGGTGGTCCCAGACAAACATTTTAAAGTGGTCCTTGGTCGAAAAATGTTTGAGCACTAGGTCCTAATAATAAACCATCCATCTACACTTTCATTCATCCCTGGTTTAAATCTTCTCATCCTCCGTGTCTTTGTCCGTCCACAGTGAGCCACATGCCCGTTTCTATGGTGCCCAGATTGTCCTGACGTTTGAGTACCTCCATGCCCTGGACCTCATCTACAGAGACCTGAAGCCGGAGAACCTGCTCATAGACCAACAGGGCTACATACAGGTGTGTGTGTGTGTGTGTGTGTGTGTGTGTGTGTGTGTGTGTGTGTGAGTGATAGAGAGAGTACGTGTGTGTGTGTGTGTGTGTGTGTGTGTGTGTGTGTGTGTGTGTGTGTGTGTGTGTGTGTGTGCTTTCTCGTAACTATTCAGTAGGGCTACATAAGTGTTCAACAACTGTGTGTTTCCATGTGTATATACTTGTAGTATAGTATAGTTTTATGTATACAGGTATGTGAGCCTGGGAACCTGTAGACATGTAGGTCAGTCAAACTGTGTGTTTTGTGTGAAAATACAGTATGTTGTTTATTAATTTGTTTATTCCTTTACAATGCATGCCTCAAATTCCCCCATTCATACCCATTTACACACCGGTGGCGGAGACTACCATGTAAGGC
The DNA here is from genome assembly GCA_027497455.2 of Sardinella longiceps. NCBI lineage: Eukaryota > Metazoa > Chordata > Actinopteri > Clupeiformes > Clupeidae > Sardinella > Sardinella longiceps. Next base: position 29,060,532 of record JAODXP020000033.1, on the reverse strand, counting down.
GGTGCCAACCAGCTCACTGTTCAGTATCTTGCACAAAGATACTTCGATTGGGTCTGGCAGAGCAAGGCTTGAACCCGTAAAACCGTTTTTGCCAAAGAGCACCTCCACTTCCTGTACCACCACTGGCCTACTTACAGATTCATTCATTCATTCATTCATTCATTCATTCATTCATTCATTCATTCATTTTCTTAATTCCAGTCTCTACCTGTCTTCCTAATGGTGTCTGCTAACTGTTACTCTTTTCTCATTCTGGATCATGTGGTGTTTTCCTTTCTCATTGACTTTGTATTCATAAAACAGCAGGGCTTTTGAGAGGCTCTGTGCAGTTAGAGACAGGACCAGAGAAGCAGAGGAAGCCGTCTTTCATGTGCCTGAGACAATCAGCAGATTTTTTTTATTTTCTTATTTTTTAAGGGAGAAATATGAGTCAAAAAAACTCTTTTAGGACTCAGACATCTTATAATGAATATTTGGAATCTGCATTAATATAACAAAATGTCTAAGTCTTTAAAAAAGTTGTGATGCAAAAATGTGTGATGCATATTGATCACGCCTGCTGTGCCTCAAGGTCTGAAAGACTTTGCTGGCCTACTTCTTAGAATTGTGTTCTTAAAGATGACAAAACCAGCACAAAACAAAGAAAAGAGTGTTGCAAAGTGATAGGATGATGTTGTGGGTTCAAGGCCTATAGAGAATTGAATGAAAGGGAGAGTAGTGACGGCTTGTTTTCTTGCTTACCTTGCTTATATTCAGTGGCAATGACCATGATAATAAAATGCAGTGGGAATGACACAGAGATATATTTTTTTAAAAGTTCATGCATTCTTCTTAGTCAGAGAATTTTCTGCCTGCTGAAGTGTAGAAAATGCGATGTATCGTCAGTGATGGAGTCTGTGCTTTATGTATCTGGAGAGGATGAAAACTGTCATAATTGAGGTGGCCGTAATCCCACTTACTGTGTCTCCCATTTGTATTTATCTCACATATATTTAACAAAGTGTTTAAAACATAAAACAATCATTCAACTCCATTTTATAAGAGATCGGCTGGGGTACTTTTGTTTTCGTGTGGAAGTAGATCTACACGGCTCCTTGCTGTTATACAGTACGTAGGTTATAGATAAAGAAATAAATCAGTTCCCTTTAAAATGGGATTCTGACGTTTATCTGGTAAAATGTTTCACCACCGTTCCATATCAAAGCTTTTTAGAATGATGACAATAACAACAGTAAGCAGCATTTCAAATAAAAATAGTACCCCAAACGAACAGACCAAGTTTACATGCAAAGTATAGTGTGATACAATGTATAACATGCAGTATTTTCTCAAACAATAGACAGACTGTGTGTGTGTGTGTGTGTGTGTGTGTGTGTGTGTGTGTGTGTGTGTTTACCGTATGAACAGATTAACATCTTTTAAAATGGAGTCCCATGTTGTGTTTCACATTTTAAACACTTACCTTTCCATCGAACCGGCCACCTCATCAGCTGTAATCCCTTATGTCTTTCCTTGAAGACAAATGACATTGAGTGCCTTTATGATGATGATGATGATGATGATAAGGATGATGATGATGATGATGATGATGATGATGACAAGGACGATGGCAGTGTTGATTAAAGCACCGTTCTGTTCTTCATCTTATTTCAGGTAACAGACTTTGGCTTTGCCAAGAGAGTCAAAGGTCGGACATGGACGCTCTGTGGAACCCCAGAGTACCTGGCCCCGGAGATCATCCTCAGCAAGGTGAGACATTTTGAACCACAATGGAGCCTGTTGTGGTGGTTTCCCCCTCTCATTTGGAATGAATGGCTTTGCTCTGCATCTATGATGAGAGGGGAGCACCAGCAGCTTGAACCAAAAAGGAGTCCTGGTTGTCAAAGTTGCAATAGGATTTGGAAGAGAACACATGTAAAAGACACTGGATTAAGAGTGAAAGACACAGAATATCTCCTTCTTGTTGTCTGAATTCTGAATTGATATATCAACTCAATTCAACTCAGTTCAAGTTGCCAAAGCAGTACAATGTTACATGCAAAACCTAGTGTGATGCATATGTGTGATGCATAGTGTGATGTATAACATGCACTATATTCTCAAACGATTGACAAACTGTGTGTGTGTGTGTGTGTGTGTGTGTGTGTGTACCGTATGTACTGTATGTGTGTTATGTACAGTACATGTACTGTATGTGTGTGAAAAGGTTTTGTGACAAACAGAAATGTGCCTAGTTGCAAGAGCTGCTGTGGGACCCTGCTCCCCAAGTAAAACTGACAAGAAGACCTTGTGTTCTCCTAAATTTTGAAAGCCTAGAATTGGGATTGTACACCTCTCAAAATAGATAGATATTTTGCGTCATTGTTCCATATATTCTCTCTTTGCAACATAAAATATTTTTTCTTTGCATTCTGAGGTGATTTTGTTTGTTTGTTTAATTTGAAAGCAGTGCTTTCCTGAGAGGGGTTGTTGGTATCTATTAGGGGGGATTAGTTTGTCTCAATGCAAACTGACTCCGAGGACTCTGTGGACAGCTGTGCTGTTCCCTGAGTATTCACTCTCTCTCTCATGAGTCAGTTAGACCTTGGTGTGATCATCTAGAAAGATGGCTGCTGGTTACCTTCCTTTTCATTCATTTATTCATTCATTCTCTCTCTCTCTCTCTCTCTCTCTCTCTCTCTCTCTCTCTCTCTCTCTCTCTCTCTCTCTCTCTTGCTGTTTCTCAGGGTTATAATAAGGCAGTGGACTGGTGGGCCCTTGGTGTCCTCATCTACGAAATGGCCGCTGGCTACCCACCTTTCTTCGCTGATCAGCCCATTCAGATCTATGAGAAGATCGTCTCCGGGAAGGTGGGTTTGAGTTCCATTCTTTCTTCCTTCTCTCTCTTTTTCTTTCTCTCTCTCTATCTGTCTGTCTCTCTCTCTTCCTCCTTCTCTCTCTCCCTATCTCGCTCTTTCTTTCTCTCTCTCTCTCTCTCTCTGTCTTTCTCTCCTTCTCTCTCTTTCTAGAAGCGATGATCTTGTTGATCATCTGATTAGATTGGGGCCATATTTGATCAAAGGCTTTTATACAAAACGACCTGAAATCAATATAGCCTGTATTTGTTGACCTTGAGTCATTGATAGCAATATTTAAAACCAAGCATAAATTGTAAGGTCCATTGTGTGCAAAGAAATTGCTGTTACATGATGAGAAGTCATAGTTATGAATGGTACATTTTAGTAAACAGTAAGTCATTTAAAGGAGAGTACCGGAGTGAATTCAAACATAGCCCTGTTGAAAGAGCTTGCTAAATGCGCTAGTTAGCAAGTGGAATAAAATAATTTGGTACAGCACAGACCGAACGCGAACGCAGAAGCGAACAGACACTTTACACTGAATCAATGGGACCTGACTGTTGGAAACCGAAAGTAAGATCTGAGGTTACATTGACTCAATGTAAAGTGTTTTGCGTTCACGTTAGGTCTGTGCTGTTCGAAAATCTTTCATTTCATGCGAAATATATTTCTGTTAGAAGGCTCGTGCAGCAGGGCTATGCTTCAACTTACTCCGGTATATTGCTTTAAGGAAAACACACTATTGCATTTGTTAAAGGCTTCCAGTGTTCCAGTGAAAATAAATGATATGAACTAAATTATATGATATGAAAGTACAGTTTTTTAATAGGCTAACAGGGTGTTCATTATTCCCCGATAACACACCTGTGGGGAAAAAGTAATCACCGCTCTTTTGTATGGTGACTGTAACAAACAGCAGGCAGCCTTGTAGATATACTTTCACACAAAAATAGTACAGCAATCAAACAATCAAACATTTTTTTTTTAAATGGAACTCCATGTTTGATTTTGTTTTACCATTTGCTTATTGTCTATATGCACGAGTTGTAACCCGGTGCTAAGCGGGATAACGGCCTTCGAGTTGTACCGATATGGGGGAATAATGGGCGAGGCAGGGGCAAAGAATGTTATGCAGTCATAATGGCATCCCTAAAGGTGGCTACAGACTAAAGATCCTTAACGAGACGGACTATGACGTTCTAAAAAACAGTGACGTACAAAAACTCAGAAACCTGCGATTTGACATTGAATCTTTTGCGACAGTTTGCAACTGCTTGCAACGGCTTGCATCGACATGCAACGATTGATTCCCACTGCCTTCACTTCTCTCCAGTACTCACTGTACTGGGGCGAGTGGCAAATGATAGGCCTACTGGCAGATTCTCTCTGGTCATTTCTGTAAGGCATTCGGGCATGTGGGCATGCGGGCATGCGTCAGGTGCCCAGTGGTTTATTTTTAATTGGTGCCACTTCAAACAGTATGGCCAGTCCATCTGTCCAGGCCGACAACATGGAACAGAATAAGCTTTTTAAATCATTGGCTTCATATTCCGTGTGTGTGTGTGTGTGTGTGTGTGTGTGTGTGTGTGTGTGTGTGTGTGCGTGTGTGTGTGTGTGTGTGTGTGTGTGTGTGTGTGTGTGTGTGTGTGTGTGTGTGTGTGTGTGTGTGTGTGTGTGTGTGTGTGTGTATTTGTGTGTCCATATGTATGTGTGTGTGTTTGTGAGTACGTGTTTGCTGACCATTTTGGACAAAGATAGACAACTCAAGTCTCTCTCTCTTACCCAACAGCAAGCCTTAAAGCTAAAAACAAAATGCTTTGCACTTTGTACTTCCTGACAAGAACCGTATGCATTTTCTTTTTCAATAAAGTCCATTCCAGCTTTCTCTTATCTAACTCTGAAGATCAATTACATGCAGTGTGATCAATGACAGCACAGTGAAACTGCAATAACAGGTATTCAGCCAGTCACTTTTAAGCCTTTTGCTTAAGATCAAGTGTAGGGCTACTGAAGGTAGCCTAACGCTGCACAAATTTGTCAGGAAAAAACAGTTTGGTCCCTCCATTATCAGCTTGGTAATGATTACACTTTTCTTTTCTTTTGGTTTCTCCTTATTTTTGGGGGGGTCATCCATCTTGGTTTTAGACAGGGAAAAAACTATTTCTCCTGTCCTTTGCACCCCATCTGTTCCACTGTTAGACCGGTTCTCACATGTAAAGAACATGATATCTCTGTGCAGCACAGTAGATGTTCTACGTCTATGCAGTTACCCTGTTTGTGAAAGGGACATGTTATTTTTCCAGCCCTTTTTATTAACTTACTTATTTATTTGAATTATGTATTATTTTAATTATTTTCCTCCCCATTATTCACTCGAGATGTCCACTTGACACATCTTCATTATGCGAGGCCGGATCCATTACTCCAAAAGGCCAAGGCAAATTGTTTTCATAAGAGGAAAACAACACCTAGTAGCAAGGGTCTTTTTGTTTGTTTCGTTGATTACACTGGTGGCAGCAAAGGTCATGGAATACGGACCAAGATATAGCAACATAATACGTGCCAATGAGAGCAAATGTGAATAGTTCTGGTCTGCATAAGTGCATTACATCACAATAAAAACTTGACAACAATCTTTACTATCAGCCAATGAGAGCTTGACTTTGGCCTGCATGAAGCCACCACCCCCCCTTTGCTTTTACCCTCTCTGGTGGGTAACATGACAGCATAGAGGGCATAAATATGGTGGTGACGAGAAAACAACATCGATGCTCCCCTGAGGTTCCTCTTCAGAACACGGATAATGAGTTGTAGCGTGTGGGCATGTGTTTTTAATCCAATGTTTAAAAGGAAAGGATGGAAGGAAGGAAGGAAGGAAGAAAGGAAGGAAGAAAGATAGAAAGAAAGCAAGGGTTGACAGTGACACCTTCTCTGCAAGTTAATTGACACATAACATGAAGAAGGAGAATGGCCCTGTTACTCTAGAAGGGGGAGGTTAATTGTTGTGGTAAGAGGAAAAGATCACTTGGTGATTAATTGTTTTGGTTTTTTTTTTACTCTGGGAAGGTATTTCCAAAAGAAGGACAAGTACATGTAAGTCATGCTCTAAAGGTCAGCGCTTATTCTGTTCTCAGACACCTGCGAACTTGTTTCAGTAAGGCTGCTACAGCATAGGCCTACTGTATGGAATAGTCTGCTAATAAAAGAAACTCCTAAGTGCTGTCACTGTCCTCATAAAGGGGATGAGAGGAGTTGGCCATAATGGATGCCACCTTATCCAAGATCTGCCTCTCCCCCACCACCTCAACCGAGTCCCAAGGTGCCCCTCAGTCTTGATTAAACTTTTCCAGTTTCCATCTGTGCTTATTGTGGTCAGATGTGTTGCATGACATGTGTTTTTTGTTTGTGTGTTTGTTTATTTTTGAGAGACTTACTTTCAAGTGGTAGCAGGTTACATCGTCCCCATGGTTGCATTTATCATTAATTATTTAACAGACATTTTGTTTGTGTTTTAGGTTTTTTGGGGTTTGTTTTATTGTACTATATACCTGCCTGGCCTTGCTGACAGCCTAGAACATCACTTAATTTAAATTACCTTTTAGTATATATATACTGTATATATACATTTGGCTTGATTTCAAGAAAGTGCAAGTACAGTCCATACTTTGCCAGATGATGGTGGGGGGAAGTAGCCTGACATAGCCCGACCATAATACTGCTGTTCATCCGTATTCATGGTCTGGGGGTTCTTTAACCTGACGCGATTATACTGCGGAGGGGAGGGCATTCACTTCTGGTTTGAAACAGTTGGACAGCTCGTCTAATCAGCTTCGCTTATTGGCCGGTAGACTCTCTACCGATGTAAACACGCCCCAGAGGACCGTTCCCAGACCATGGATACGGATGAACATTCGTATTATGGGCGGGCTATGTCAGGCTAGGGGGAAGTCCTTCACATTGTTTTGAAGTTCAAACAAAATTAAACTAAAAATGAAATTGAAACTAGAGGTGTAGTTTAACTGTTGGAGAATTCAGCTTTAATGGTATGAAGTGCCTCTTTTCTTAGTTGAGATTAGTCTTAGTTGATCCTACCAGTCACATAAGCAGAAGTGAATGTGAAATCAAAGTAAGACAATCCTATGGCCTTGTTCACAGAGCAATCAGTGTGTTTGTGATTCATAGCCATTGCTTTGTGTGTGTGTGTGTGTGTGTGTGTGTGTGTGTGTGTGTGTGTGTGTGTGTGTGTGTGTGCGCGCACCTATGTATTCACACCAGAAATGGTCTCCTGCACAAACTGACAGCCCCAACATCTTGTTTAAAGTCTATGGAGACTGCACTCGTAGCGTGCAATTTACACACAATAAATCTAATCCTCAAATGTGCTGCGAATGCACTGATTGCAGCATGAATGAGTCGTAAATCAAGGCCAGAATATATAGTTTGCTTGTCATTTTTTTAATTTACACCTTTCCCAACTAGCCTGGTTAATGCCAAACTAAATAATCACAAGTGATATTTAATCTGGAGATTCACCTAGTCATTTTGACATAGAGAAAGTGTGGTTTACGATTGTCCAAAGCAGTTTATTGAGCGCTAGGCATGTCTATCATAAGCCTCGGTAAGTATGTAGCTCATGTAGCTCATAGACAGTCGTAAATGAAATCAAGTGTGCAAGGCAGCATGGATATTCCTGGGGTTAGTTCCTCTACGTTCTGTGATTGGATCCCTAAAGCAAGGCTAGAAATCAGACACCATGCTGCTTTGCAGAGCGAAATGAAATGGAACCCGCATATCGGGTTACCCGGAACCCGGTAATCCCAGACTACTCCCCTACTCCATAATCCTAAATATTCTTGCCTGGTTTTGTTCTTTCTCCCGTCGCCGCAGGTTCGCTTCCCCTCACACTTCAGTTCCGACCTGAAGGACCTTCTCCGGAACCTTCTACAGGTGGACCTGACCAAACGCTACGGCAACCTTAAGAATGGTGTCAACGACATCAAGGGCCACAAATGGTTTGCCACCACTGATTGGATTGCCATTTACCAGAAGAGGGTAAGTTAGAGTTTGTGTGTGTGTGTGTGTGTGTGTGTGTGTGTGTGTGTGTGTGTGTGTGTGTGTGCGTGTGTGTGTGTGTGTGTGTGAGAGAGAGAGCATATACAGTAGGTGTGCGTATGCAGTATGTGTGTGTGCATGCATTTATGTGTGTGTGTGTGTGTGTGTGTGTGTGTGTGTTAGGGATATTTATGCACTCTGGTATTGTGTCATCGAAATTGTTTGAGAATTTATTGCCACTATGTGTCTTATTCGTGTGGCTGTGTGGTTGTGTGTGTATGTGTGTGTGTGTGTGTGTGTGTGTGTGTGTGTGTGTGTGTGTGTGTGTGTGTGTGTGTGTGTGTGTTAGGATTATTTATGCACTCTGCGGTATTGTATCATCGAGCTTCTTTCAGAATTTATTGTCACTATGTGTATATTTCTAACTGTGTGTCTTGTTGGTGTGGCCGTGTGGATTTGTGTGTGTGTGTGTGTGTGTGTGTGTATGTGTGTGTGTGTGTGTGTGTGTGTGTGTGTGTGTGTGTGTGTGTGTGTGTGTGTGTGTGTGTGTGTGTGTGTGTGTGTGTGTGTGTGCATGTGCATGCATGTGCGTGTGTGTGTGTATTCACACTTGACTGTGTGTATGAGTCTGTGTGTGTGTGTGCATGCATGTGTGTGTGTGTGTACGTATTGCAATATGCTTGTGTGCAATGTGCATCTGTGTGCATGTGTGTGTGTGTGTGTGCAGGTGGAGGCCCCATTTGTTCCCAAATGCAAAGGCCCCGGCGACACCAGCAACTTTGACGACTACGACGAGGAGGAAATCCGAGTGTCCTTCACGGAGAAGTGCTCCAAGGAGTTTGCCGAGTTCTGAGACCTGAAAGAAGCCCTGAGAGAGCGGGAGAGTGGGAGCGGAGTAGGGAATGGGAATAGAATTGGGAATGGGATTGAATGGGAATTGGATGGGAATTTTGTGTGGGTGGGGTGAGTGAGGTGGTGTCTGTTGCTCTCTCCGAAGCAGAACCACAAAGAGGTCCGACTGAAACCAACAACAAGCCTCGCTCCGATAATCTGGAAAAACAGAAGACAGCAGTGTTGCCTTTTTATATTTACATTTTTGTTTTTATTTTTGTTTTTGTTTGGTTTTTGCCTTTTTGCTTGTTTTGTTTTCTTTGAGCTTTTTGTCTTAAATGACTATTTATTGTTTCTTAGGTTATGCTCCCCATGTCTTGTATGTATTTTTATATACTTAGAGTGAGGTCAGGTCCGTCATTGTACAGGAAGCATAGCTTATTCCGGCACAGAGAAGAGAATCCATTATTATTATTATTATTATTATTATTATTATTATTATTATTACGTCCAACTACAGTCTTGCCTACATGTATATGAAGATAAATCACTGACAACTGTATGAACATCAGTCTTGCTCTTGGACAACAGGAGTTCTCGATGAGCCAATATCTGTCATTATTCACATCCAATCTTTCCTCTTCACCCAGTCACTGTTATATGAAATGAACTTGTCCATGACAGGCAGGTTAGTACCATCCCCCGTCACACCAAAGCAATACGGAGCCAAACCATTATTATTATTTTTTCTTTACTGACATTATGATACATGATTATCTGTGTACATTACGAAGTTACATCTGTGCTGATAATGCCAAGTTTTTTTTTTTTTTTTTTTTTTTTATGTTTCCTATTGTAAACTTGCCTCTGACCAAGGGTCAGATAGTTTTTCTTTGTGCATTATTATTTTTATTTTATTTTTTTTATTTTATTTTGTTTGCCTTTTACTGAAATTAATTGTTTGTAATGGTTACTGAGGTAAATAATGTTAACTGATTTGATGCCTTGTTTGGTTTGACCAAGTCCTTTGTGCCATAGCCTTGTATGTACAGTATGTATGAAATCTCTTTCCCTCGTGTGAATTCAGCTACTTTTCGAACAGGCTCACGAAGTCTGTGTGCAAACTGAGTCTTTTGGGATGGCTAACATGTAGGCTACTTGTCCACTTCAAATCTTCTCTGGGAAGTAGCTTTTGCGTCTTGGTGCAGCCAAGGTCACAAATCGATACCCTGTGTGAACGTTTACATGGCGCACATGCAGGTAGCCTACTACACCATGTCACTGATAGGTTTACGCTATTAGAATTTAACATTTTTAGGTTTTAAAGCCTATACATTTCATTTTCCTGTACTCGTGTCATCGGACCTGTGCATGTACAGAATACAGAATTTATCAGAGATATCAGACATGACTGCAGGATTATGTTTTAGGGGATGATGTTCTGCATTCGACTGTTCTGCAGATAAACAAACATTAAACAGGACCACACAGGAGCGCTAGTGCGTAGATTATGTGGGATGTGCGGACTCTCCCTGGGAGCGATATTTTAACATGGACTAACGTTACAGATGCTTGTTGTATGTATCGCTCACAGCTGATCGGACGGGAGAGATCGTACACTCACGCTGAAACAATGCCTTTCCATGTCCTCTCAGCACGCGCGTGTATGTGTGTGTGTGTGTGTGTGTGTGTGTGTGTGTGTGTGTGTGTGTGTGTGTGTGTGTGTGTGTAAAACGCCGCGCGCTTCGTAGCGCTCCGTTGCATAACTTCTGACAACAGGGTGCCGCTGGACTGTGGTCGCCCCTCCCCCTTCCCCTACTTCCCAAACCCTCAACCCCTCAGCTCGCGGCTGAGCGCGACAAACGCATGTCTTTAATCTGCTTGAGCGAAAGATAGCTAGGGCCCCCGTGACAAGACAACCCCCACGGCACGGCCAGCGCGCCCCCGATTCAATATAGCCAACTGTGACTGTCCTGCGTCACATCATCGCCGTGATCACAACGCGCGCTTGGTCAACAAAAAAAAAATGTGACGACGGCCAAACTGGTACACACACCTTTGATCGGTGTGTGTGTGTGTGTGTGTGTGTGTGTGCGATACAGACAGAGAGAGAGGCTGTCACCGGAAAACAGAAAACTGTGCAAACAGTCAGTGAATGATTAGTCCACATTTTGTTTTGTGTTGAATTCCACGTGGTCGCATTTTCACCTGAGTTTAAGCACACGCACTAGGATGATAAAGTGCTTTGTATAAGAGGAAGTTTTTAGCTTAATATTTGTTAAGTCGGTAAGGTCAATTGTCTTGAAGCTACTTCTTTCCCCCAAAACGGGTAAATTGTTGGCTTGCGTCTGTCGCACTTTGGGGGCGGGTCAAGAACTGACCCCATCAAGTATTTTATTTGAACATCCTCTTTGGGATTCGTCCGAAGATGTGTGTGTGTGTGTGTGTGTGTGTGTGTGTGTGTGTGTGACAGAAACAGAGAGAGAGAGGGGGGTGGGTGGGCGTGTATGTATGCTGTAAAACAGAGAATACAATGTGTAGTATTTTACAAACACGTATCATTCCAATAAAGTTTTACTTGTTAAAATATGACTTCGTCTGTTTCCTGTATGTTGAATTGGGGTGGGACCATTAACACAGGTCTTATTAGTCAATTTGATATGACCGCGTATTCGCCTATTGCCTTGGTTGATAGCCAATTGCTTTGAGGCCATTATGGATAGTAATTCAAAATTCTTCTTAACGAAAACAGATTCATGCAGACAATGGCGTTAAATTATTTATTTGTCATAAATAACATATTGTCTTCAATATAGAGCCTTTTGTGATTATTTGCAGTTGTTTTGGCGTTTGATGATAGGGTAGGCCTATATAATCTTAGGCCGACTTATTTGCTGTTGCAAGAATAACGAGGTCAGTATATCGTGGCTGAGATTGAGTCTGAACAAAAGACGGCGTGGTAAGGTGCGCAAAAAAATCTGTTATCTCTGCAATACCACCTTAAACAGCATTGCCGCGCTGAGTGCGTCCCTTCTCTCTCTGTCAGTCCACCTTAAGCGCACATCGTGGCCAACGCAGGCGTACAGCAAGCTGCTTCCGCTTCATTCCTAGCCGGGCTCGGAGCGGATCGGGGCTTTCAGCGTCACTTCGCAGACAACAAAACCAAGACGCTCGGGAACCAAACCCAACGAAACCCACTCGGAGAAACATGTCTGAACCCAAGTACCGCGACTGGATCTTGGAGACTATCGATTCACTGCGGTCTAGAAAAGCCAGACCGGACCTTGAGAGGATATGTCGAATGGTCCGAAGGAGACACGGGTCAGACCCAGATCGCACCCGTGCAGAACTGGAAAAACTGATCCAAGAACAGACAGTACTTAAAGTTAGCTACAAGGGCTCGATTTCCTACCGGAATGCCGCGAAAGTGCAGAGGAAAAGCCGAAAAAAGAGTGATCTCAGCCTCACGCCAGACCGCAGTAGCGGCAGCGGCGAGTCACTGGGCGAGCAAGCCAAACACGCCACTTTCAACAACAACGGCGACAGTGCGCACAGCCTCACGGACCAAGAGGAGTTTGGGGAAGACAACAAGGACCCCGACTCCACCACAGGGGCGAGTCAGAAGAACCTTGACCCCCACCCCCCGGCCCAAGTCTCAGCCACAGCCACCGTGCCGGAGGAGGAGAGGAGCGAAACGTTTTTGCCTCAGACTAGCGGAAACAGTTGTCTCAGTTGTGGCGCAACGGACTGCACAGTCGGGAGCGGCTGTGGCGTGAAGGCAAGTGCACCGAAAGACAAGAGATTAACGCCACAAGCGGGAGGAGGAGGGAGCAGCAGCAACTCGGCCGACCGCTCGAAACAAGACACGAACAAGGACGTGTGTGGTGATGCCGCCGCCACTACCGCGAGCCAACACAACAGCAAGCCTGTAGCAGCAGAGGAGACGCACTCTCCCAACCGTGAGGAAAACGGAGATAAGGCAAAGAAAACTTGCGCGAGTGCTAGTTCGAGCAGCAGCAGCAGCACTGGTGGTGGTGGTGGCGATGATGTCGTTAACAATAACTACCTCAACCGAAACAACAAGCCACAACCGACGCTCAACAAACCCAAACTCCGCACCGCTGTCGGCCCAACAGCAACACCGACGAGGGGCCCGGGGGGCGAGATCGAGATTGAAGCATTGGACAAAGCCAGCGCTGATTTGGGCGACCGGCTGGTTGAGTCCGTGAGAAGTCTGACAGAACGGAGTCGGGCGTCATCCTCACCACGGGCCCCCGCGCCGCCGCTCGGGCTGAAAGAGATCCTCGGCTACCTTAGCACGCAGAGCGGACTCGGCGAGGAGAAGCTGACCCGCAGCCGAGTCAAAGCCGTGCTCGAGCGAGAGGTGGCGAGGGGTCGACTCAGACGGACCCACCTCGGCCACATCGCCCTACCCGCGAGGGGGATGATGGGAGCTGCAGCCAAGCCATCCGCGAGACTTCTAAAGAGCGCACTGCAGGACAGACAGCAGCTCACCGCGAGAAAGGTAACTTAATATTACCTACACGTCCCGAGCTTGGTACGGGGTTACACCCTGTCTGTCCATTAATAAATAATAACAACTCACTTCTTCTTTTCCTAATAGCTGTGACACGGGCGCTTTTACATAGTCTGGTTATACATCCGTGATATTTCTTCTCATTTTCGTCTCAATAGTAACTAACCTGCCTCACATGCAAACTATTTTCATGGCGCGGCTTAGGCCTGACCCACGTCAGTCTTGGTTTAAAGGGACGTCTCTCTGTGTGAGTGAGTACGTCTTTTTTTGTATGTGTGTGTGTGTGTGTGTGTGTGTGTGTGTGTGTGTGTGTGTGTGTGTGTGTGAAAGGAACGGGTGGCTCACGAGCTGACTGAGCTCTTGGGAGCGGTGGGTTGAGTAAAAAAAAAAAAAAGAAGAAAAGAGGTGGAAAAAAGCGACACCAAACGTGTTCGCTTTGCAAGACACGCAACTAGCGGCTATGCGTGTATAGTTTATGTGTATAGATATGTGTGTACGTGTTGTGTATGTGGGAGAGCGATCGCTCAGTTTTGATTCAGTGTATGTGAGTACAAAAGGTGCATCGCGTTTGTGTGAGGGAGAGAGAGCCGAAGCTAGCAACCCGCGCGGCCGCTTCTCTTGTTCTGTACCAGGATCCACGCACACCCTCACACATGCGCGCGCCTCGAGGAAGAGAAAGACAGCGTAGAGAGAAAGAGAGAGAGAGAACATCGTTATTAAACCCACAGTCGAAGCAACAACGTGACTCCTTCAAGTGTCATTTCGTCTCTGAGTCGTGCGCTGTCGGGGCTGACTTCGATGGCTTTGTGTTTTGTCTTGAACGATTTCGTTGTTTTGTTGTTATGTGTGTAATTTTTCGAGGGAAAGTTGTGCTGGATGTTTTTCACTAGGCGGTGTCCGCAAGTTAGAGGCGCTCAGAAGAGAAGGAGGGGTGACGGGTGGAGAAGAGAAGGGGCGAAGAGTGGAAAGGAGAGGAGGGGGCACGGGGCAGGCTTGGCTATGAGGAGACTCGCGCAGATCCCGGGCGAGTCTCCTCTCGCTCAGCTCAGTACCTCGGTCATGCGAGGTAAAAAAAAAAAAAAAAAAAAAAAAGCACGCGCGAATGGCGGAAACTCGGTGCGGGCAGAGGCGCGAGAGAGAGAGCCCTAACCGCGATGTCGGTTTAAGCCTCTTATTTCCGTTTGTGCGACTCAATCCCACTGCCCATCTCTGTTAATGTGCGTTCCACCGCCTCCCCGTCCAGTTCGTGTTTCTCCTTTGCGTGTTTCTCTGTCGGTGGTTTACGAATATTTCCATCAAAGGGGAGGGGATTCAGAGTAGGCTATTGGCTGTAAAGGTGACAGATGAGTTGAAAATAAACCACCGCGGAGCACTCTGCATGTGTTATGCCAAGGGAAAAAGGTGGAGCGGCTTTTGTTGCGACATTGTGTAGGTCACAGTTAGCTCGCCTCGGTCCCTTCAAACAGCACGCACGCACACACGCGTTGTCACAAACCACTGGACGTAAAGAGGTCGGGACTGAAGGGGTAATGAGGAAACGGACGTTTCAGGGGCACGTACGCCCGGTTTGTGTGTTAGTGTGTGTGTGTGTGGCCTACGAACATTTGTTTGAGAGAGAGCATGTGTAGGCTATCGCACTAGACTGACATTTTTACAGTTAAAAAAAAAGACACTGCTGAGTAATCTCGCCCATAATGACAGCGTCCCCCGTCACTCAAAACAGAATCTAGAAGCGAAACAAAGCAGCGAAACTGCTTCTGACATTTTCCTCTCGCTACTTTGTGTCTCACACATCACGACGGTGGCTCTTCGCAGCGATGAGTTCCATTAAACGCGTGTTCAGTTGATGAACTCTAGCGTCAGAGCACCCTGCTCGGCAGCATAGCTTCGCGCCGCTGCCCCAACGTTAGCGCGAAGCCAGAAAATCTGGTCCGCCAGAGCAGCAAACCTGATTATTGGGGCTGGTTTTCCAGCATGCACAGTTTTAAAAGCACGCAAATGGCACAAAACGCAAACATATTCAAAGCGTTTCTGTAAGCTTTAAAGAAATGTCTTTTTGCGCTCGTTCTATGTCGCCGTTCAGATGAATTGCTTTCTCAGTGATGGAATGAGCCCGCATTGTCTGCAGTATGGAAAACGGCAAGAACTCAACAGTTTCTGACTTCATATCTTTTCTGACTGCCTTCTATTCTCAGACTTTTTTGTGTTCACATTTTTTATCTTCTTATAAATGTAGACTGCATAATGCAATTGGATAGTCAATTGGCACCACGACTTTATCCATACAGGCTATTTAAACACAATTTGGTTTCACAGATTTCACAAGGTGAAATCA
This sequence comes from Sardinella longiceps, assembly GCA_027497455.2. Taxonomy (NCBI): domain Eukaryota; kingdom Metazoa; phylum Chordata; class Actinopteri; order Clupeiformes; family Clupeidae; genus Sardinella; species Sardinella longiceps. The sequence continues at coordinate 29,044,940 of JAODXP020000033.1, read as the reverse complement.
CAGTAAATGTACAAACATGTTTACAGGCTCACACAGTCTTATATCTAAAGATGGACAGTGTGCTTGTGTTCGTTTACACAAGCATAAACACACCCTTCCCTCTTTTTTTATTTGGCAACCTCCACAAAAAAACCTGCTTCCAATAAAAGCTCATCCATACTGAATTACACTGGATTCCTTCAGAGAAGCCTACGGGCCATAATAAAAGTTTTAATACAATAAATTGAAGAGGGCACAGGTTGGTATAGGGGTATATGGTAAAATTAGATGATAGGCTAGTCTTTGTCGTAGTCATGAAACGGACACAACAAGAGGGTTAAGTCAGGTTAGGTCAGCTTTTAGCGCCCAGTGTTGTTGAGCATTGCCTCTCTTGTTTTTCTCAACACTGATTTGTGACATTCGTGTTCAGCAAAGTCCATCCATCACAGTAAAGAATTTTTAAGTTTTTCACTATATCAATGTTTCGACTGCTGCCTACAACAGTAGCCTAGTTATGCCTCATTATAGAGGGACAGTCAGACTGTTCTAAAAGTTGTCAATGTCCATCTCCAAAGAGCACCTGCTACTTGCCTTATCTTTGTTCCTAGTGGATTTGCTATGGTGTTCATTTTTTTTAGGAAAGGAGGCTGCACCATGCATACACCTTTTATTCACTCAGGCACATTTCGGCGTTCTGCTCTTCAGTGTGTGTGAGGAAGGCAGAACGCCGAAACGCGTCTGTGTGAATAAAAGGTGTATGCGTAGTGTGGCCCCCTTTCCTGATGATTAACTGATAAATGCAGGGCCAGCACTCTTAAAATAACAAAAAAATACTTTTGAGTGAAGCCTGCTCCTACCCTTGAGGACTCTGGTGTTACTTTGCCATCACAGAGCAATGGAATGAGGCTGTATTGTGACCAGTGTAGTGTAGATGAATAGAATAGCCTTTATTCGTCCATACAGGAAATTTGGTATCGTAGTCACTACAATTCAGTGCATCACAGACAGAAAAAATACACATAGGGTTTTAAACGCCTCCAACCCACTTCCATGTATACCACCCCCACCCCCAGGTAGCCTGTGCCCGCCCATACTTCCAGTTGCTGCATAGGCTACCATCTACCCATACACATAACTACATTCAACACTCACCTATCGACATATCCACATATGACAAACCTTTGTCCTTGGTGGAATGTGTGGAGGATTGCCTTTCTTGTTTTTTATTCTTTCATTTTTTTTCCGAGGCTGATTTATGACATTCGCTTTCAACAAAGTCTTCCTGGTGAATTTGCTACTGTGTTAATTTGCCATCAGAGAGCGATGGATTGATAGCCTAGAAATCTAGACGTACCCTTGTGGCAAATTAAGTGATTGCTCAGCCTGTACGTCTAGTAGCAAGCCATAGGGAATTTTATTGGATGACGTCGTTGGCGACATCTAATCACAACGCTCTATGTGTTTAGGGCGGGCTTCGCCGATCTTATTCGTTCCTGCGATTGACCATAGGCTATCCTGTTGCATCCAGAAGTAGTTTGAAAGATAGCAGCGTTGTTCAGCCCATGATTGAGTTTGGTTTATCTCTCGATGCCAGACTATACATTTCAATGATATAGGATGGCCAGCCAGGCTAGTCAAGTCAAGTCAAGTCACATTTATTTGTATAGCACGTTTCATACAACAGAGTTGCTCCAAAGTGCTCTTTTAAAGGAATGAGGCTGTATTGTGACATTCACGTTTTGACAGGCGGTGACGAAACAAGAGGAACAGCCAATGGAGGTGGACAACAGCAAAGCGAGGGGTACGACCAAAGAGGATGAGGAAGAGCAGGAGAAGAAGGAGAAAGACAAGGAGGTGAAGAGTGAGAAGAAGGCTGCGGGAGAAGGGAAAGTACCACAGGCGGAGGTCAAGGGTCAAGCTGATGCCCCGGTGGAAAAGGGTGTGTCACACCCTTGCTCTCCCACCTCTGGTACCCCAACAACCCCAGCTGCCCTGAACCACACAGAGGCCAAACTGAGTTATGAAGGTAAGGAATCTCTCTCTCTCTCTCTCTCTCTCTCTCTCTCTCTCTCTCTCTCTCTC
>JAODXP020000033.1:29035379-29037879 GCA_027497455.2 Sardinella longiceps | reverse complement strand
GTCTCTCTCTCTCTGTGTGATCTCAGGTTCAGACTGTAAAATGGAAGTGGGCGTGTCCTCCTGTCTGCTGACCCCGACAGCGTCACCCAGAGACTTGGGCCCCTCTGAGGAACGAGGGATGAACGGAGGAGCGTAAGTACAGAGGGAGGGAGGGAGGGAGGGAAAGAAAGCATGGAAGAAGGCTCAGGAGAGAGGTCAATTTTTGTCAATGATGTTCAAGATGTTCGAAAACAATTATCATAGCGGAAGAAAGTTCTTATCCAGCTTTATTTGCCTTTCTGTTGTGTTAGTTGGTATTACTACACCGGAAAAGTAGTTCCAGAATGTTCATAATACCACGCTAAACAGAGACTGTATGGTAGGTCGTTGTTAGGTTGTTGTGTAGTGTTGACTGTTCACGGTGTACATAGGGTCCATTAAATATTCCCTTCTAGACACGCTGCTTCGCGTTGTGTTCAGTAAGGACAGTTAAATAGAAAATAACGTGATCAAACTGATTTTGTTGCACTCATTCGGTCTTTTCACTTGCAGTCACACAGTGTAATGTTTACAAATGTTTACCAGACAAACCAGAAAAAAAAATATTTGGGTGACAATTTGTGCATTCAGAAGCAGGTATTACTATTAAATGCTAGACTGTTCAGTGGGAAACATGCACCCTGTCAATGGTGCAAGTTGCCTTTGATAATAAGAATCTGTACAGAGACTACATTTAAATGTAAATGAACCAAGATGCACACAGAATAGATAAGAAGTGCAATTGTGGTAAAAATTGATGGGCATTTGTGTTCGTCACACTGGCTGTTCATTATATCAAAGGGGTTTTTCTGCACATTGACAGACTGTTGTCCATTGGTAGCCATGACTACAAGTGTTGATTTTGATTTCTTACCCCTAAACTGACTGATGATTGATTGCTTTGTTATCCACATGTTGAAAATGATGTCAGAGTATTGTTTATTTGTTGGTCGTTGGATCACATTTATTCTGTTGCCGTAATCTCCAGCTATTATCCAAGATTACAGTAGGGCATTAATAGAGCAAAATACCTTCAGTTATGAGATTATAATGAGAATGGGGATGGGAATGCATTTCTTTTTTCCTCAGTGAATGAAGTCTTCCTTGTGTCCTTGAGTTTGCAGGCTCATTCTATTTTCAGTCTCAGAGAGGCTTGTGAAGCTTAATTAAAATTGGACTATTTATTGAGAATTACTTTAGCTCACTGGTGTAAACAATACTATACCATGGGAAAGGAAAGGAAATGGCTAAACAAGATGATATGAAGTAAAAGTTGCCCGGCGGACCTCACCGCCCTGCCACTCACACAGTAATGTGAAATTGTTTACTGTAATATTATTTTGCTAAAGGTAGGGTTGGAGATCCTGGAAAAACAATTTGAGCAAGCTAGATATTTGAGAATACTTACAAGATGCAGAAGTCCAATCCCCTGTCTTCAGTCTTTCCCTTCAGTCTTTCCCTGAAGAATGAGGAAGGGGGAGGGACAAACAGCAGTTGGGGTTTGCTGGTAGCTTAAAATGATTGGATGTTTGTTTTTTTCTGTCCTGTTCATTCCAGGTGACAAATTTTGTTTTTATGTTTTTCAAGCATTTAATTAATTGGTTGCAATCAAGGTATCAATATCATGTTAAGTAATAGATTGATAGCATCACATACCCTAACATTAATGTGTGTGTTTGTGTGTGTGTGTGTGTGTGTGTGTGTGTGTGTGTGTGTGTGTGTGTGGAGCAGATTTGTGAAGGAGGAGAGCGGCAGCTTGAATCCTGTTGACTGGACCGTGGCAGACGTGGTCAACTACTTCACCTCAGTGGGCTTCCCAGAGCAGGCCCTGGCCTTCAGGACGCAGGTAATACACACGAAAACACACACACACACACACACACACACACACACACACACACACACACACACACACACACACACACACACACACACACACAGACACCCACGGCACACCAACAAACATACACATACTGTACAGACACACACACACACACACACACACACACACACACACACCGAAACACACAAACAGATGTACACATTCAGGTACATAAACACACACACACACACACACACACACACACACACACACACACACACACCAAGATGATGCTACAACGGTTGTGAAAATGGCCTTTTAAGGTGCCCCATCGTTGGCTTGTGAGTTGGGGGTTATGGGGGTTAGGTCCAGCACTCTGCAGGGGTAATTAAATGCTAAAAGATCAGAGATTTTATTAGTTCTCCAGCAGGGGATCTGACCTGCTATCTTTTGGGTTAAGGTTTTCTCTCTCTCTCTCTCTCTCTCTCTCTCTCTCTCTCTCTCTCTCTCTCTCTCTCTCTCTCTATCCCTTTTGTGCTAATTCAAAAGACTTCGAAGAAAAATGTTCTGTCTTTATTTTGCTGTCATCTTGCTCGACACTGAACTAGGATGCTGTTGAATTGGTAAACAGAGAGAATCACTATTCGTCCGATTATGGGA
>JAODXP020000033.1:29027879-29030379 GCA_027497455.2 Sardinella longiceps | reverse complement strand
GAACGTTGTGATTGCCAAAATACCACGATGTCTAAATACCTAGAGCGTAAACTGCTCAGACATCACCGAGGTCTGAGTATACCCTATGGCTGATTGCTAGACGTACTCACTGAGCAAATTAAATTTGCTACCGCTAGAGTGCGTCTAACGTTCTAGGCTATGAAATTAAGTAAACATAGCTATCTTATCTGCAACAAGATGCCACCAACTTTTCAAGTCAGTCTAACTTTTCCTTTTTTGTCAATTTACACTCAGTCAGTAATTAGTATGGTCATTTTTACACTAGTCAATGGTTGTCCCTCTTATTAAATGGGAAAAGTCCATCATCCATTGCATCCAGATAGTTACTGGATGGAGGGTCAGACCCCTGATTCACCAGTCTGTCGAACGTTTTTTCCATAATTCAGACATACTCTCTAATCTGTCAGTTTATGAGTCAGTCTCTCAATTTGAAGGTCAGTCAGTGTCCAAACTTGGCTGGCATTCAGTCAGTGTCTCAATTAGACAGTCAAACAGACTTGCAATTTGTCAATTACTCAGATAGTCGTTTAATTTGACATTTTATCGGCTTTTTTATTATTAGTTGGCAGGCAGGTAGTCGATATCTCAGTCAGAAAGATAGCCAGCCAGTCACTTACCATCTAGGATGGTAATTGACACCAAACACTGTGGTTAAAGACTTTAGTTGTGCAACTGTCTGGATTATTGGGTCCAATGTTTGGGCCACACCATGACCAGACAGCCATTTCGCAACCAGTTAGCAACTTTGTTGGATGGGAACACAATTGCTTTGCCGCTAAGATAGTAGCAATGCAATGCAAAGTTGCTAACTTACTCAGCAATTTTTAGATTTGGGTAAAGGACCTCAGACTCAGATTCCATTGTCTTATTGGTGTCGTTACTTTACTACTGTATGTTTTCCCAATTTCTTTCCATCTCCCTCTTTCTTTCTTTCTTTCTTTCTTTCTTTCTTGGTGTCTTTCTCTGTGCCCTCTCGCCTCTCCTCCATTTTAAAGTGATAGTTCGGTGTCTGTCAATCGTAGCCCTGTTGTACGACCTTGCTGACTGCGGTAGAGGAGTGTGAAAGAATTTTGAACATCATAGACCGAACGCAAATGTGCACAAGTTTACATAGAGTCATCAGCAACAAAATTCTTTGAAATTGAAAGTGAGATTCGTACTGATTCGTGACTCAATAAATAAAATAAAATACTTGTTAACATTTGCATTTGTGTTTGGTCTACGTTGTTCCAAACTCTTTTGTTCTCTTTGTTATCTACAGTAGTCAGTACAACTGAGCTACGATTGAATGATGACAAACTACCACTTGAAATAAACAATTGAATGTGTACTGCTTTTGCAGAGAGGAGGTGTCTCAGAGGGGTTTGCCCACAAATCTGTTGTGTGGGGCTTTTGTTTACAGTACAATTTATGCAAATTGGCTTTGAGCTGACCTGTTGGGCTGCACTGGAAGAGCCATTTGGGTCAAATGCAGAACTGACTGGGTGTGTGTGTGTGTGTGTGTGTGTGTGTGTGTGTGTGTGTGAATGTGTGTTTTAGTAAAAAATCTTTGATGCCCAAGAATCAGCTGTTTGATATCAGTTTTAAAGGACACTGTGAGTTGTCATCTCTCTCTCTCTCTCTCTCTCTCTCTCTCTCTCTCTCTCTCTCTCTCTTTGAGGATCACTGTCAGTTTTCCATTAGTGCTTTTCATTTCCTTCTCCTACCTCTTTCTCCTCTTTTTCCTTTATGCTTTCCATATGCTATATACACACATCACTCATATAGTAGCCAATAGCACATTGGCATTGAATCTCAAAGACATTGATTCAGGCCAGGTATAGTAAGCCTTGAGAGTTTGCTGTTGGTTGTGGTGGTAGTTATGACTTTATGGGGGTACAGGGATGCTGTTTTAAAAAAGTTACCAAGAAGCCACCCACGTTTAGCCACACCAGCACCTCTCCAGCTGATAGGAAGAAACCATCCGTAATGTCTCTAGTAAATGGGCAAGAAAATATTAGCCTATACCTACCATATGTCTCCTAATAGACCTCTTCTTTTCTATTTAGCAGACTGTATATACTCTCTGTAGGGTTTGGACTTGGATTGTAAGACAAAAAAATAAAACACCTCATTGAACTGGACCTTCAAAACCAGGTTAAGACATAAGGCAATTATTGCTTACAACTGTAACCTAATTTGTTTGTTTGTTTGTTTGTTTTGTATGGGAATATTAAACTGAAAACGTGCTATACAACAGAGCAACTCGTTACTATTTGGGGGGGCTTGTCCTTTTCATTTTGTGTGGTTGCCGTGCACCTTTGTATCTGTGATAATGGCTGTCCTTTGTGATAATGGCTGTCTTTTGTCTGCCACTTCATGTGTTCAACTCAATGTTTTTGTAAAAAAAAAAAAAAAAAAGAATAAATAAATAAACAAACCCTTTTTTGGAAAATAAACCATGCAGAACATTCCAACATTGAAAAAGTTTTTTTTCTGT
>JAODXP020000033.1:29017879-29022879 GCA_027497455.2 Sardinella longiceps | reverse complement strand
TACACACAGTTCGTACAACTGTGCTGTACATGAAGAGGCCCACAAACATACCCAGAAATACATATAACCATTTTGTTAAAAAAGGTAGAAAAAAGTTATTTAAATGATTTCAAATTGAGCAGAATTATTATTTCAAATTAAGCAAAAAAAATGGATTGTGTTGTCTAGAGTTACTGCTGTTGTAAATACACACACACACACACACACACACACACACACACACACACACACACACACACACACACACACACAAAAACTGTATGAACACACAAAACAGGTCTATGAATGTAATACATACGTAGGCCTATCAGTACTTCTGTGTCAAAAAATATATAGTATAAAATTTACACTATAGCTCTTCCTTTCTAGCGTTTTCCTTTTTCTTCTACTCTGTGTGGTGCCCACAGCATCCACGCCTGTCCTGATGTGAAGTACGGCAAGCGCATCCACGTGTTGCCCATTGACGACACCATTGAGGGCCTCACTGGGAACCTGTTTGAGGTCTTCCTCAAGCCCTACTTCCTGGAGGCCTACAGGCCTGTGCACAAAGGTATGTTAGCTTACAGTAGCTTAGCTTAGCTTTGCTAGCTTGGCTAGCTATCAACCCGATCAATATGGCTCAGGCCTGTGCACAAAGGTATGTTAGCTTAGCTTGGGGGATTAGCTTGGCTTGGCTTGGCTAGTCATCAACACGATCAATATGGCTCAGGCCTGTGCACAAAGGTATGTTAGCTTAGCTTGGGGGATTAGCTTGGCTTGGCTTGGCTAGTCATCAACACTATCAATATGGCTCAGGCCTGTGCACAAAGGTATGTTAGCTTAGCTTGGGGGTTAGCTTGGCTTGGCTAGTCATCATCAAAACAATCAATAGGGCTCATGTTTGTCATCTACATGGCCAGTAGGGTTCAGTGGGACCTTGTGTTTTTTTTTATCTGTGTCAATTATTGTGATGAGACAGTGTGGTGTGGAGTTTGAGGTAGATGAATAAATTGTTAGCTTCATTGAGTCTACTGCAAGTCAAAGAACTGGAGAAATCTAGGTATTATCAGGCATTTGTATTCAAAGATAGAAAAATGGCAATGGCTGTGTGGTCATTTAGGTTGGCCATAAAAAACTGCCTTGGTTATGATGGCTTCTAAGATCATCAGGATGTCCAACTCACAACTGTTTGCTATTTGTTGTTGCTATGGTTTTGCAGGGGACATCTTCCTGGTGCGTGGGGGCATGAGGGCAGTAGAATTTAAGGTGGTGGAAACAGATCCTTCTCCACATTGCATAGTTGCCCCAGATACCGTCATACACTGCGAGGGGGAGGCCATCAAAAGAGAGGTATGTGTGTGTGTGTGTGTGTGTGTGTGTGTGTGTGTGTGTGTGCGCGCGCGCGTTTGCATAGCTGAACAGATGCCAAGTCATACTCTGAGCATCTGCCAAATGATAATGTGGTATCACACTTTTACCAACACCAACCCTGACAGACTAGTGGTGGTGTCTTAAAAAGGATTTAGTGGCCTACTTGTGTTTTTAGAAAAGTTAAACCTGTTCCACCCCAAAACTCCAAAACTCTTCTATAAATTAGTTGCCATAGAGGCCTTGCTCTCTATAAATGGGTGGTAGGCTACTCAGTGGTGCATGTTGATGATGTCACTGCACAGGATGAGGAAGAGACCCTGAACGACATCGGCTATGATGACATCGGTGGCTGCAGGAAGCAACTGGCTCAGATTAAGGAGATGGTGGAGCTGCCCCTCAGACACCCCGGCCTCTTCAAGACCATCGGGGTGAAGGTGAGACCAAATCAAACATGCACACACACACACACACACACACACACACACACACACACAGTCCATTTACACATATTTGTCCAGACAAATCTGTTGCATCTTTGGGACAGGAATGACCCCATTTTTCCTGTTGGTACATTGATTTATTCTTATAAATCATATTATTATTATATGACTCTTAGGATTATATTTGAACCATCAAAATGCTTTTTATCCCTATCTATGTATTCTGAATTATTAGTTGAATATAATAATGTACGATAATATAAACCTTCACTCCCACCAGCCCCCCAGAGGCATCCTGCTGTATGGGCCCCCAGGCACGGGGAAGACTCTGGTGGCTCGTGCCGTGGCCAATGAGACGGGAGCTTTCTTCTTCCTCATCAACGGTGAGCCCTGATTGGCTGAGACTCAAAAATACCTAAAGGCAATCAATCTATGGTCGATCAGACCTGTTGTATTTACTTGACTGATATTTGCACTACAAAGACTGCACTTCAGTGCTAGAGCAAAATATATAAGTCTAGTGATTTGCATGGGAAAAGTTATTTTTGTCAAGTAGCTATAAGCATTCAGCACCATTTTGTGTTGCATAGTTTGAAACAATACTTAATGGAAAGTAGGATACAATACTATCAAACAATACAAAGACAAATTAACTCTTGAGTGATAACATGAGGCATACAGAAAGGTAGGTACTAAGAATGAGGTATGGAATAAAATTCTTTGAATTCAGTGCGTCAACATAGCATTGCTAAAGTTATAGCATCTAGCATTGCCAAAATGTGCAGAGAATCCTCCAGAGAAATGGGATCAAGATGCCAATTAGCACAGACATCTTTTATTTTCTGCATTGGCAGGTTCACTTGATTCTGACTTCATGTAGATAACACTCTAAATGTGGTGGAATCCCCAGGTCCTGAGATCATGAGTAAGCTAGCTGGCGAATCAGAGAGTAACCTGCGGAAGGCCTTTGAGGAAGCTGAGAAGAACGCCCCCGCCATCATATTCATCGATGAGCTGGACGCCATCGCCCCCAAGAGAGAGAAGGTAGGACCATGGAAGAAAAGGACGGACACACACACACACACATACACACACACACACACACACACACACACACACACACACACACACACACACACACACACACACATTCATATGCATTTTACACACACACACATTCATATGCACTTTGCACATGGCATATTTGTGTTATATGCATTGATACACATCTATCCTATACCTTTACCTATCAAAATGTTTATAACACATATGTTATTAACATCGCACTGACATCATATAACAATTTTAGAACGTTATAACAATGTAATATAAACATTGTAAGTGCATATAAACATACTGTACATTGAGTGATGCTATGTACCCTGGGTCATTGTTTTGTGTGTACTGTAGACTCACGGGGAGGTCGAGCGGCGAATCGTCTCCCAACTCCTCACCCTGATGGACGGCCTCAAGCAACGAGTTCACGTTGTCGTCATGGCAGCCACAAACAGACCCAACAGCATAGATCCAGCTCTACGCCGATTTGGTGAACATCTACCCTAAATACACACAAACACAAACCCAAAAACTTAATGTATGATTATCAATTGACAGCCATGTATAAAACATTAATTAACTGATTAAGTAATTAATAAGTTAATGTTTAATTAATGATTTTCTTCACTTTCTCTGCTCCCAGGGCGCTTTGATCGTGAGATTGACATCGGCATCCCCGACTCCACAGGGAGACTGGAGATTCTCCAGATCCACACCAAGAACATGAAGCTGGCTGATGATGTCGACCTGGAGAGGGTGAGGACTGGGGACTGGGGAGGAGATGAGAGGAGGGAGGAGGAGGAGAGGTGGAGGAGAGGAGAGAAGAGGTGGAAAGGAGGAGAGGAGAGGTGGAAGGGAGGAGAAGGGAGGAGAGGAGAGGTGGAGGAGAGGAGAGGAGAAAGGAGAGGTGGAAGGGAGGAGAGGAGAGGTGGGAGGGGAGGAGAGTGGAGGAGAGGAGAGGAAAGGAGAGGGGATGGGAGGAAGGGTGAAGGAAAGGAGAGAAGACAGGGTGAGGAGTGATAGTGACAATCTTATGAGGACGAGAGAAAATTGACCTGGGCGTCCAGTCCTATGATTGGCAACTGTTTGCATTGTAATGTTTCCAAAGATGGTAATTGTCTTAGACCTTTACTGATCAGGAACACCGATGATCTTTGCAAACAGATGAGTTGCAATGCCAGCTCAAATTTGCTATTTGTATATGTTGTAAATGTACCCCACCTTCTGACAGAAATGATTTCTTTTCTTTTTCTTTTTATTCATATAAATTTATTATTCTTGGACCTTGAATGTCCAATTGAGATACACAATGTCTTTGTTGATATTCTTTGATATTTTCTGGCGCTGTTGTTACAAGTGTTTAGTGTTTCCCACTGTCACTTTCGATTTGGAAATAAAGTCAGTATCTGTGGTCCAATCGGTCCAATTAGCTGATTGGCCGGGCGAAGAGTCGGCGTATTGATCTGATTTCAACTGCTATCAGAGCGAATCGGAGTGAAAATGAAGTATGATAACAGGGAGGCTGGCAGAGAGAGGGGAAAGGAAAGTGAAGAAAAAAAAACGAGAGCAGGAAACTGAGAGATGAGATAGAAAAAGAGGAGGAAAGAGAAGAACAGAGGAAGAATGAAACTATATAAAAAGGAAGAAAGGATGGAAAAGGGGGAGTTAAGGAAGAGAGGCGATTGTTATAATAATAATAATAATAATAATAATAGTAATAAGAAGAAGATTATTATTATTAGTTTTAATTCTGATAAGTAGATATTTATTCATATGCAAATATTTATGTAAACTTCTGTGTGTGTATATGTATGTTTTTGTATTGTGTGTGTATATGTGTATCCATGTGTGTGTGTTTGCATCCGTGTGTGTGTGTGTGTGTGTGTGTGTGTGTTTGCATCCATGTGTGTGTGTGTGTGTGTGTGTGTGTGTGTGTGTGTGTGTGTGTATCCATGTGTATTGATTCCCACAGGTAGGCACAGACACCCACGGTCATGTGGGTGCTGACCTGGCTGCTCTGTGTTCCGAGGCTGCACTGCAGGCCATCCGTAAGAAGATGTTCCTCATCGACCTGGAGGACGACACCATCGATGCCGACATCCTCAACTCACTCGCCGTAACCATGGACGACTTCCAGGTCAGTCGGTCGGTCAG
>JAODXP020000033.1:29005379-29012879 GCA_027497455.2 Sardinella longiceps | reverse complement strand
ACACACACACACACACACACACACACACACACACACACACACACACACACAGGTGTTCACACTCACACCCTCATACTGTACACACACACACACACACACACACACACACACACACACACACACACACACACACACACACACACACACACACAGTAACATAAAGACACACACACACACACACACACACACACACACACACATTATACGGACAGTATACATCATACAGACACAGGCAATTTGATGTTTACCTCTCCAATTGATTCCATTCAGTTTCTTAAAAGCTCCCCTTTATTCCAGTCATTATACTGGCTGAACATGCATACAGGTATGCAGGTATACATACAAAGGTATACATACCTTTCATGCTGTCATTTCCTCCCACAGGTTTCCTTCAGGCTCCAAACGTGGAGGCCAGGGGTCAGGTCAAGGTAACTCTGGTGACCTGTACAGAGACGACGGTGACGATGACCTCTACCAGTGAGAGGCAGAGGTCAAAGTTCAATAATTCGACATTATATCATCATCCTATGGACGTTCACCCTTGAGATGGGAAATTAAACAGTACATTAAATACATACATACAATAACCTCAAAACGCACACAGAACACACACATGCAAATACTCTCATTCATTACAAACAAAGATGACGCCTCTAGCAGTGAGTTAATGTATCTGAGGCCGTCTACAGAGGTCAAAGGTTAACAATGTGATATTCTATAATCCTGTGGACATCCTCCCCTGCGATGATAAATTAACATAATACACAAAACCACACATCCATATGAACGACAAACCCATATACTTAGCCGACTTACATACACATACAAAAGTGTATCTGTTTTGTGCATTTTCAGATGATACAGTTGATACCACACTTTGTCATGTGTCAGTTTCACAACAAATGCTTTGCGTGTTTTATAGAATGTTGCTGAATATGACATTGGATAAGAGAATATATATTAGACTTTTGGAGACATATTTTGGTTAATGTGAGTATTAAGTGAGTTAGATGGACACCTGCCAGCTAGGAGCAATTGAGCTTGATTAAAAATTAGCACTGTGGAAATTGCCAAATGTGTGTGTGCTGCGTGACAGGATGAGTGCAAAGAGGGTTAGTTTGCTTTTTCATGAGGTTTTTGAAAGCTGATGAATGGTTTAGGCCTATGTGAACATTGAATAATAATAATAAAAAACTTTATTTTTTTCTCATGGCTTGACTCTGTGTCTGTATAATTCAATCCCTTCAACCTTTGGTCTTAAATGACTGGTTTAATGGCCCTTGTTATAGTAATAGCCAGTAGCCTACACCACATAGCATGATCACACCACTGAGCATTTTTTTCATTTTATTAATGTAAATTAACACTAAATGAAAATTACACCACAAATCTAATGCTTTGTTCTTCGATGTTACACTTCACTAAGAGATGACTTTGAATACTTGATACCCACATGGACCCATTTTGGTCACATTTTGGGCACACTTTGGTTATAATGCAGGGACTATGACGTGCCTTATGAAATTATTCAATTACATTTTTTCATAGAGCACACAAATACAATATTTTGTCTTGGAGCACATACAGTAGGCCTACCTGGAGCACCCATGAGTTACAGGGACAAGTAAAAATAAATAATTTTTTGGAAGAAACCTTGGGGAGATAGATCAAGCATGTGCTCCAGTACACATGTAACACACACTACCGCCTTGCTAATAAATGAGGTGCTCTTGACTCAAGGTTTATTAAGCCCCACTCCAAAATAGCCCTTCATACATGCAAGCAGCAGAGGCCTAGTACTACTAACCACACCAAATACACTACCACTGCTCTATTTTAATTAATATTAACGAACTTAACACCACACACTGTTTTCTGAGGAGCTCAGCTCAGTATACGAGTAGCAGGCATGCATTTTTGGAAACTTTTCGGAAATGTCTATCAGAGGAACTACTAAGCGCCCTGGCTTATTAGAAACTCGGAGGGTGTTTCATGTTGTACCGACCGTCCTGTTTTCTTCCGGTGTAGAACGGAAATAGGCAGGTAGAAACGTTTGGAGGTGACCGAATGGTGGGCTTGTAAAGTTTTCGTATTTGTCTGGCAATACAAGATACAGATTTGATAAATAAGTCTTTACCGCCATGGGATCTCATCTAGTGCGGAGTTATGTCACTCAGCCGGAAACAACACCAGATCCTGCAAAACCCTTTACGTCGAACCCAACGAAGGGCTTCGATGACAGGGAAGAGAGAGGTTCGTAGCTAACTGCCAACTAGCAAATATCGGACAGTCCAATGTTAGTAGTGAAAGACCTGTGTCAAGAATGTCATGCAAATACATTAGTTACAAAGCATGGGATTAACTGTTTTTTTTTTCCTGAACCTATACATTTGTGATTACATGTTAACGTTCACATGATTACATGTTAACGTTGGCGTAATGGAAGCTAACGTTACTTTTAGCTGTCTCAGCCAACCAAGTTCACAAAGGTTAATGTTAGCGATAACATTAAACAGCATAACGTTACTACCGGTACATTTAGCATGTAGGCAACGTTAGCCCAACCTGTTTGCATAGCAAACTATTCCATTTATACTATTTTAACGTTTCCTAAGCTAAAAAATATACAATAACGTAATTTGTTCACTTGAGCTATTAGCCTAAGCTAGGAAGAACATGAATCTTCCAAGTCATTAGGAGGATACCTGTGTGCCTATTTTGCGTGCAATAGACCAATTAGATGTGTGTTATTGGTTTGATTATCCAACGTTTCTTTTTTATTTGTCGTTAGAAATGGTAGCAACCCAGGAGCAGATGAACCTGGCGATGCTGCCGCTGGGACAGCGCGACTACTGCGCGCACCACCTGATCAAACTTATGAAGTGCAAGAGGGACAACTGGCCCAACTTCCTGGCCTGCAAGCACGAGAGACACGACTGGGACCTCTGCGAGCACCAAGAGTAAGTATCTGAGGACACCTGTTATCGATTGCATCCTCTAACGAAGGGCAAAACGGTTAACAAAAACACAGGACGACCAACCATTGCCATCCATTAGATTCAGATTTATTCATCCATTCGTCAAGTATCAAGTGACTGAAAATCATTTGCTTTAAACTGATAGATTAAGTCATACCTTACCCCTTAGGTTTAGTGGTGGTGTAGTGTTTCTGTAAAACTACATTCTCCAGATCAACCACTCTCCAGATGTGCTGCAGTACCTTCTGCCTGATTGCAGTAGGGAGAAGAGTGAGTTAGGTGGATGTGTTGTGTCCTTCACAATGCTTATGGCTTTGTGCATACAGCCACATATCAGAGCAGTAGGGGATAGTCCCCCAGTGATGTTTTCAACTGTCTTAACAATGCGCTGCAGAGGCTTTCGTTCTTCACCTGTGCAGTTTGTATACCACACTCTGATGGCAGAGTCTGCATCAGACTTGTGGCAAAAAGGGGCTTTGAAAACGTATTTACTTTTGCCGCATAATAGGCAAGCAATGGCCTATTAGCCTGACTTTTCTGTAGTAAAGATGGCAATCAAGGTGCTCTAGAGTTCTTGATAAATTCAAGGCGGCCTATTAAATTGTCCGTTGTACAGACGGCACTCAACTAGGTGCTTCAGAGTTCTTGATAAGTGCAGGGAAATCCACCAGCATGTCTGGGGCCTCCGCATGAGCTGAGGGGAAAGTTGTAGGTGTGTGTTGGTGGCATGTTAGCCTGACAAGCCACACTATCACTATTTTATAATCTGGCCATGAGTGATAGACCCTTGGGGAAAACGGCTAAAACTAATCAGCGCAACTAACAAGCAATTCAAACAACGCTAAGCCCGCCCAATAACTCCCTGTCCAGATAAAACGTTGTGATTGGGTAAATACCGCAATGTCTGAATACAACCTAGAGAGTAAACAGCTCAGACACCATTGAGGTCTGAGCACAACCTATGCCAATCGCTAGACGTACTCGCTGAGCAAATTCTATTTGCTACTGCTAGAGTGTGATTAGGGCTCTAGGCTAGTGGCATCTGGGAATAATGGGGAAAAGGTTTTCCCTGTATGAAAGAACACGTGAATGTGAACAACATGTGGGGAACTGACTACAACAATTTTGCTTATAGAGTTGTCCAGATGTCACATAGAAATAAATGCCATATAGACCCAGGTCCATTTGCTTGCAAGCTGAAACACAAACCTGGCAGCAGCGTTTCCCGCTGAAAATTAGTCAATGTGGTGAGTGTGGGAGGTGTGGTTGGGGGGATGTTGGTCCGTATAAGAGATTAGTGACAAGTATCATTGGAAAGGTTTATTATTATTTATATGTGGTGTTCATAACATATAGGAAGCACGAATATAAAAAGCCAATGCATTTTTTTGAGGAGGCACATTTGATACAAAAATACAAAATATTTATCTTTTCTAGGGACTTTGTCAAGGTAGGAGGTGTTTGTCGTCAAGGTCTTACAGAGCCACCAGATGATGTAAAATTAAAGTGAATGCGCAAGGCAGCATGGGTACTCCTGGCTAGTCCTTCCTCCTCATTCTATGATTGAATACTATGCGTCACCAAAAGCAGGGCTAGAAATCGGCCATGGTCACCATGCTGCTTTGCTGAGTGAAGTGAAATGGAGCGCGCAAAGGAGCATGGGTACTCCCAGGCTAGCACAGTTGAGAATTCATCACCAACTCGTCACTTTGTACTTCAGTTGTGTTCTATACAAGGCAGTCAATGAAGGTTGAATGGTCTTTAAAAGTAGCTCATGAATGCCATATTTTGCCATACTGTCTTTGATAAACATCTGTATATTTTAAACAATACTGGTGTCCATGTTTTCCCAACATTCCTGAAGGCAAAACAGTCAGAATAAAGTCAGAATATCGATGTCATCACTGGTAAAGTGCCCATTGTCCCCAGATGCCATGTGTCAGACACACAAATATTGCTCAATTGCTGGAAATGGTCTTAGTAAATTTCCTTGGTTTTCAATAATACATAATAAAATAAATAGCCTTGGGAATGTGAGCTGGTCTCGGTTAACCAGATTCCACAGTTTCAGACAGGCAGTGGGAGTTGTTTGTCGTAAAAATCAGTATAGCCATGAAATTAGCATTTCTGTCACAATGCATTTGAATCCAATCCCAGACATTCACCGTAAGCACGACATTGCTTTCTTGATGTTATTTTGTAGCATTGGATCATACTGTATAGCATTACTGTGCATACTGTGTGCATTATGCCCACTTCATGTTCTGAAAGATTTCGGTGTTCAAGTGGCTGTTTTGCTAGCAGGCCATATACAGAAAACTCTCAGGCTGCCAATGGTTGCCTAGTGCTAAAATCAGATTGATGTAACACAACTCTCAACCAATTATAGGGAACTATAGGTTGCCTAATATTAATATTAGATTGATGTAACACAACAGGCCACATTAATGTTTTTAAACATCATGGCTGGCAGCATGAAAAATTGCAAAAAGCCTCTATTGGTCCTGGGGCCTTTGGCCACCCCTTATCTGCTTGGAAGGATGGGGACTGTAGCACCACTGTTAGACCCCTAGAGGGCAGAGTTATACTGGAATGGTGGACAGATATGGCATTACAGGGAGTCTGTCAGGCACTACAGTTAGTGGGACTTGTTCAACTTGGTTGTCTGGTGAAACTTTTATTTCTTTTCTTTTTTACATTCAGAAAAAAGCCCATTTCATATAGCCTAGCAGTCCAGATTTATCCTAGCGTACCCCAGCGCTGTTCTTGGCAAATAGCTAAGGAAATAGCAAATAGGCCTACCCCAGGAAATGGCAAATAGCCAAGAACAATGGTCTTTTGGTGTTTTACATCTTGTTCGTTCATTCCTGATTAGTTGTTGCGTCCTATTGCGTACAGAGGCACTTAAAAAAATGGCCGCTGGTTCCATGTTGGGTTGCTCCCAGTATTGAGTTCAGTCTATCCATCAATGCCAGACTATAAATAATTTCTAATGTTGTAGTGTGGCTTGTCAGGCTATATGCTGTAAGCATTTGTACTATGTTCTATCTTTTTGCCCAAATGAAAAGCTCTCACTGCCACCTAGAATGCATTGTTTAAAGACAGCCAGTCAGCCATCTCAAACAGGCCTTCTTTCAGTAGTGCACTTGTTAGGCATTATTTACAGTGTCCACAATCGTACCATTTATGTCGTATTCTCCATTATAAAGCATGCAGTACATCCCTGCTGGGTTGACGACGACAACAACAACAACAACAACACGAGACTGAAATGAGATCGGATACGACAGAAATATCTTTGGTCCTTATTTATACCCTGTTGGGCCACTGTAGTCTATTCCAGGCAGTGAGTGCATGTACTGTATAAGTTTGAGGTAGCCAGGGGTCGGGGTCCGTCTCCCAAAGGTATATTGTTGCTAACAAATTTAGCAACTATTTTGTTTGTAATGTAGTTGCTTTTGGGAAAGTCTCCTGCTTTTTTGTGCGTTTCGGTTTATATGTTCCAAATATCATAGTGTGTCTGGCTTTGAACAAAAGTGGTTATCATATCATAAAACACAAATAAAATATTCAGCATTGCCTAACCTTACTGTGCCTTTTCAGGCACTTACGTCTGTGTGCTTCGTGAACCTGTTGAGTTTTTTCTGAGGCTATGCCACTCCTATGTACAAGTGTAATTAGAGTATACATACAAGATGGTGGGGTAGTGTTGTGCTGATGTCTGACTGCCTGTGCTTGTTTTTGTGTGTTGACAGCTACGTGATGCGGATGAAGGAGTACGAGCGCGAGAGGAGACTCCGTCTGAGGCAGAAGAGGCTCGAAGCCCAGGCAGCATAATGTCCCACCCTACCCGTTCACACACACACATACACCTACAGACATACACACGTTTCCCTTTCTGTCTCTGTATATACCTGCTCTATACAATAAACTTATATGACGAGCCTTGGATTTGCTGTCTGGAAACTTTTTTTCTGCCCTTATAACACACACACACACAAATATGGTCGTTATGGTTCGTCATACTCTGGTGTTTTTTTTTTTGTTTTGTTTTTTTCCCTTGCATACCCGCAAACACATGCCCACAGATACTGCCTACATATGCACACTTTGGTGAATGGTGGTTTCAGACAGACACACACACACAGATAGAAACTTTTAAGCTGCCATTGAATGTATTCAAAATGTGTAGCAATTGTAAACATGAAACAGCACAATTCAAACAAACAAACAGCAGACTTTTTAGTTTTGTTTCTTTTTTATAAATTATTTTTTTTACACAAGTCAAGAAAATAAGTTACAGTATGTAAATTATGTGACTGCGTAAGGATAACTGAAATTAAGATTAAGGTTTCACAATTTACGTCATTTGTTAACCGTTATACTGTTTTATATTAAAAAAAATGTGACTTGGATCTAACATGCTTTCAACAAGGCAGCGCTAAAAGTCCCACTACTGCTTAAAGCCAACCATCAAAACTGCCAAAATCAAAACATCAAGCTGGTGCTTATGTTTAAAAAT
>JAODXP020000033.1:28925379-29000379 GCA_027497455.2 Sardinella longiceps | reverse complement strand
TGTGTGTACATGTTTTGTGTCACTCTCGGCATGAGCCAGTTGCTGATGGCGAAATCAAAACTGTGTGTGTGTGTGTGGGACACTCACTGCATGACCCTGTGAGTATGTGTATGTGTGTGTGTGTGTTTTATGGCATGAGCCAGTTGCTTTGGTTAAAATCAAAACGGTGTGTTTGCATGTGTGTGTGTGTGTGTGCGTGTTTGCATGTGTGTGTGTTTGCATGTGTGTGTGTGTGTGTGTGTGTGTCTTGTGTGTGACACTCACTGCACGACCCAGTGCTTGCTGGTGGTGAAGTCATATTTCGGGGCATAGATGAAGGGAACCCGGAAGTAGAAGAGCAGGTAGATGATCAGCGGCCCAGCGTACTCAGTCAGGAAGACCTGCACACAGACAGGAAGTGACATAAGAACCAGTGCATGATGGGATGTTGAGGGGTCATGTGCTTGGGTAAACACTGTAAAGTACATGTTTACGGTAGGTTCTCACAGAATCTCGCTCCATTCATATTCACATGGATTGGTGACTGGTGGCGTTTTCTACCCAACAGGCACCACTGTCAGCAAACGTCTCGAGTAATGTCTAAAAGGCCTTTGCACACCGGTTCCGACAACGTTGCGGAGCACTTTTGAATTTGACAATTTTTATCATTCAACGATTATCCCCTGCACACCGGCAACGCACTACAAGCAATGAACATAGTGCACAGTGGTCTGTGGGACCACCAATGAATGGTTCTGACAATATAGACTTCGATCATCAGTGTGTTCCACAGACCAGGTAGCAATTTCTAGCGCACCTAAGAGAATCCTGTGATGCACCCATTAGAGGAGTTGGCCATTGGGGTGTACTGTATACCAAGTTTGTGCAGCGTTCAAAAACTGACTTTCTGAGCTGCCATATTAAATATACAGCATGGTGTGCTTATCTATTGTTCACCTGTGGAGGAGACCATTTTAAAGCTACAAGAAACATTTGGCATTATTCAGCTTGGCAGTCGATTCTGTGGTGCTGCGCCACATATTGTTCTATATGGGAAAACCTTGATCGTAATCAACAGGTGGCGGCGGCAGAATTTGGCGCTGGTGTGCAGGGCTGAATTAAAAACAATTTAATAGAATGTAGGAGACGGAGCGCTCTGCATTTTGCCGGAGCCGGTGTGTGGACCTCTGAAGTGTGGCAGTCGTTTGGTATTGTTACTTGACAACCGACATAACGGTGAGATTTTAATGTCATTTCCGGCCGTCAGCATATCCCTTCTAGTCTTCACCCTGTGCTTGGGTAAATAGTAGAAGGTATATGTAGTGTATGCATAGACTGTTCACAGACACAATCAACATTGCCATTACCGGCTGTAGTCCAGAGTGCACTGACCTCAGCCGACTATAGCCAACTCGATAACTGTCAACTGTGCCTAGTGACCTGGAGTGGGGTTTCCCCTCTTGTCTACCAGTGCATATTAGGATGATTGTGTTTACAGTTGTTAAGGATGGAATCTTACACTTCTTACACTACATAGGGCCTATTAATGAGAGCCATATATGGTACCCCTACCAGTAGTAGTCTAAAATTAGCAACTACTTCATTGGCAAACATACAAACAGACAGCCTAAGGATGGCAAACACTTAGCGTACTTAGGTAGACTGTGTGTGTGCGTGTTACACACACATATTTGACATAATCAAAAATGTTAGGAGGGAATCCCACAAACCACACACATACACACACATACACACACACACACACACACACACACACACACACACTGACCTTGTGACAGTGCTCTTACACACACTTGTTAACTGTCATTAACAGATAATAACTTGTCTTTGTCCATCTCCTAACTCGCCCAAGGCTCAACAAAAAACACAAGGGATTTCCTCTCCCTCTCTCATTATCTTTCTTTCCGTCTCTCTCTATCCCTCTCTCCTCTCTTCATGGTCATTATCACTCCCTCCCTCTTTCCCTCTCTCTCTTTGTGTCCCTCTCTCTCTCTTTTTCCCTCCTCATGTGTGTGTGTATATGTGACAAACACACACACACACACACTCGCTCACAATCTCCTGCACCTGTCCCCTCCACGCAGTGTGTGCAGTCCAGACGTTCCTGGTCACCTCCCATGTTTCCAGCCGGTTTAAATATATCCGTCCCCTGACCACATTTGGGAGTGGGGGCGCTTGCACGCGTCTCTGTCCTGCCCCCACCCCCTCATTCCTCTCCTTTCTCTCTTTCTCTCTCTCTCTCTCTACTTTTCCTCCCTTTTTTCTCTCTCTTGTCTTTCTTTCCCCTCCTCCTCCATAACATGCAATCCTTTCATGTTTTCAAACTGTATAATTCAAAAGCCTTGCAATTAAAAATAGTTTTAGCTAGCTACTAGGTTTAACTGGCTATTTAGCTAGCTTGCACATGCCAACTAGGCAACCATGGCAACAAGGCAACAACACACTCAAAACATTTAAAGCCACTGTAAGGCCTTATACTGTAAGTCTTATCTCTCCCTCTGAATCACTTATGCGCTCTCTCTCTCTCGCTCTCTCCTCTCTCTCTCTCAAAAATCACACACACTCACTCACTCATTCGAGTCTCGCTAATGTGACGGAAACCTCATAGAGTCTGGTTCGCCACAACAAATTAGCACTGAGGACAAACACAGACGTGAACATGAGCTCTGGCGGCCAGAGAGGCAGACAGAGACAGATAGACAGACACCAGCAAACAGTCACCCAAAGCACAAAAACAGTAACACAAACGCACACAGACATGCTTGCACCACACAAACATACACACACACACACACACGCACCACTCAAACACACACACACACACACACACACACACTTGAAGACGTACTGCAAGTTAACCTAAAAGGTCTAAGCAAGATAACTATCTTTCAAAGACATAATATGGCAGCAGTAGTTTGTTTCTTTACCTGTACAATAAATCATAGAACAATAAAAGGTCATTATGCTCTTAAAGTCTACAATTTGTCTGTATAAACATTTGTTTTGCTTATTAACGAGGTACACCACACCTCTGACTTTCACACTCTACTGTTGTTACACAGGCAACAATTTTGCTGATATCATTAGATACACGGTAGCAACCAGGTGTGTGTGTGTGTGTGTGTGTGTGTGTGTGTGTGCGCACAGGGGCTTCATAGTGGCTGTGTGTGTGTGTGTGTGCACTCACCGTAACCCAGCTAATTTGGGCGCCCAGGTCTCTGAAGTAGAAGGTTGCCGTGGTACCCACGGGCAGGTGTTGCAGGACGTCCTCATCCTTCAGTGACTTCCCCTCTGCACCACAAGCCCACAATGCACTTGGTCATACAATACCATAGACTCCAAAAACAACAACACAACAACACACCCATAACACCACATCCTCACATAACAAGCATCCTCTTTGTCATCATCAATAATCCCACAAAGGCTCACACTTACTGGGATCGAGTCGGATCGACTGTCTGGCTGGATAAAATTGGGGATCTGGAAAAAAGATCAAAATGAATGATTTTTGTGTGTGTGTGTGTGTGTGTGTGTGTGTGTGTGTGTTTGTGATCTGTCAGATTGATACTGTATTCATTAAAAAAACTGGACAAAAAACTCCTTCATGGAAACTATTGATTGCCTATCAGTGGAATGACCCATACTCTGTCTTGGACATGTCAGTTTTACACAATAGCAGTTTGGCTGTTGCCGTGGATTACCATCCTAACGGTCAACACCTGATGCAACCTTAGCTAACTTGGTGAAACACAGAAGTAACAAGACTGTGGGGCATGTGAGTTTAGCACACAGGAGAAAAGTCTTTGCGTTTGTGAATCTCTTTAGGTCTCTATGACAGTGAAGAGTCGTGTAAGGCTCTTGAAGGCTTTAGCAAGAATGCTAACAAGACGTGTTAGGCCTACATATACAGTAGGCAAGTCTTGGGAGCTAAAAACGGACACAATTCAGCATGTTGTTCTTTACTTTACGGTACATAATGAGTACAGAAGACATGTCCTAAATGTTTATACTGTAGACAGTATATCATCCTTGAGTTTTTATAAAACAAATCACAAAATCGGGTCATGTCAATTAGCGCCCTGAGGCTAATAACAAAGTACCCTTTTATATGTATTTTCAATGGCAAGTGTGTAAGCGTGAACTGAAACGTAGCAAATTGTCTAACGTCTAAAATGAATGAATGGCCTTGTGGCCTTTGATGACAAATTAGTCATGATAACTTGTACTTACGGCTCTTGTGGAACATGGACTTGATCTCTCCAATGGTAGCATTGGGCTCCACCTGCCAATCGAACAAGGAGAGAGAGAGAAAGAGAGAGAGAGAGAGAGAGAGAGAGAGAGAGAGAGAGCTCTGTGTGAATCTGTGTGAATCAAAGACAATAGGTGTGTATGTGCTGGTATTTGTGTGAATGAGAGTGAGGCTGTCGTTAGCTTAAGAAAGACAAACATTTCAACATGAGAGTAGGGGCTGAGCAGAAGCTGCAAGTGTGTGTGTGTGTGTGTGTGTGTGTGTGTGTGTGTTAACATGCGTGTGTTTTAAGGTATACTATGTGTTTGTAGAACTTTGGGTGCTTTGTGCACTCATTTAGGCTTATTGATTTCAAATGCATATCCATTGGGATGTCAATGTGGACACGTCTGCGTGTCTAAAGAAATATAATAGGACTTTTTCATGCTTTTTATATTGGTTGAAAAAAAAAAAAAACACCAAAGAGAGACCATACTGAAGCACTGGGCTAGAGCAGATGGCTCCATCTAGACATGCTAGACTCAGCCTCTTTCATACCGACCCCAAGGGAAACAGAGAGAGACTGATAAACAGACACTAAGAAATCATAAATTATATCCATTTCAGAAAATTGTGCAATTTTGTGTTGAAACACCGATCATGCTCTACCAACCAGCACTGGTTAAAAATAAGACAAATATTATATCTGTAACAGAATAGGCAAGTGGACAGATTCAGTGTTAAAATACCAATCATGCTCTAGCAACCAGCCCTGTGTGCTAGACCACTTCCTTTCACTTTAAACCTCTAGGGACCCTGCTAGTTTCACTAGAGTAAAATATTTTTTTAACCAGATATTATAGTGATGAGGTACAACTGAATATGAGAAATAGCCATCTAGTATGCAATGGATACAAGGATACTAGGATATAATATGCTATCCTATGAAAGCATTTGTTGACAGTAGGCTAGTTTATATCTTTTGAATTATATTTCTGAACAAATGGCCTCTAAATAGAGTCTATTTTTTGTTAAATTAATGATACATTTTTAGCAATCTCTTAGTTTCCATTGAATAGGCTATTGTACATTTACATTTCAGCATTTAGTAGACTCTTTTTATCCAAAGCGACTTACATTTGTCAACTATCAATTAGTTCAAGTCAAGTATTTTCAGGGCAAGTCTCCTCTAGAGCAACTTAGGGTTACTGTAAGTGCCTTGTTCAAGGGCACAACGGTGGCAGCGGGGATTCGAACCTACAACCTCCAGACTACCAGCTCACTAGACTAAGGGTCTTAATCCACTATGCTACCACTGTAGTCTATCCTATAGTCCTTGTAGGCTATCCTCAAGAAACCTCCTCTTGAGACATGAGCAAAGGTTTGTGACCTCATAAAATATTGGAGTTTTTTATGATGCCACTGACAGTTCCAAGCAACAATATCACCTTTCTAATGCTTTGCTAATACTCCTATAATGCTGACTGCATGATCTAATGGTCTGATGATAGTCCACAGTCCCATGTGAGCAAACAACTCAGTAAACAGCACATGCTCCCCCACCCACCCACCCACCCACCCAAACTGTAAAAACTCAAAGGTAAGCACCATTTTCCTACCTCCAAACTTGATATGAAACCATTTTCAAAAGTTAAGAGCCATTTTTATCATGGCTTTAATGTTGTCAATTAAAACAATGTGGTTTAATTGTATTATTCTCTATTCACTTTTTACTGCACTGTAATAGACCTAGTCCAGTGCTGTAAGCGTCATGTGACAGGAGTCTGAGCCAGTTACATAGTCTGTGTCTGTTAGGCATGTCCATCATTCTCCTGGAGCTATAAAAAGCAGGGATACCCTATGAGGTGATCACGCCTTTGGTCATGTTGCACCATCGCAGTGACCGGGGTTGGGTGACTTATCGGTTGCAGGTCAAAGTTCACGCCTGTGCCCAGGCTGTTTAGTTCATGTTTGGCCAAACCGGTGCCATAGACACCAAGCACAGAAATGACTGGTCTTGAGTATTCCAATTTCTGCATTGTGACATCACAAGAAATCAGGACCATAGTGACATCACAATGCTCTAGCCAACACATTCCACATGACATCATAAGGGGGGGAAAGGATCTCCCTTCTTCACTGTGGCAGATGTCATGGCTTGGAGACTCTGTTAGGCTGAGAAATCGGCCAGAGAGCCAGTGTTAATCCCTCTGGAATGGCTTCCGGACACTCCCGGTGAAGTCCCCCCCAAAGCCCCTCCCTCCTTCCCGGACTCCCCTTTCCTGATAAGTGTGAAGACACTTTTAAACCCGTCCAAAAAGGTGTCAGGTAGTGGCAGACCCCTGGGGTAAATAGGGCTAGTAGCCAGAGGAGATGCCGCACGCCAACCAACCCCACACAGTGTCAGTGTCTTGTACTTCCCTGAACTGCCACCAAAATATACAAATTGCATTCCAAGGAGTCGCTCTTTTTAGCTGCAATGGCTAACAAATCATATTGAGACCCTCTAACCCAGCCCAGGGTTCTCCAATCACTCACAGAGTTTAAATTCAATTCAATTCAATTCAATTCTTAAATGTAAACATATTCTACGACTATGTGTAGCATCAACGTCTACTCCATTTACTGCCTTCGGGCTATGTTTGGCTGCATTCAACAGTGGCAGCAGCAGCCGCAAAGTAGGCCTGCAATCTTCCTGGGCTATTTATTCAGCAATCATAAATTAGCCTTGTAAACATCGCAGATGATTAAAGTGCCTGTCCAGTCTGGTCTCACTGGTGTAACATCATATTCTGAACCAAACCACTGACCAACACACCGTTAAAAAAATGATGAGGGTCACAAACACAAAGCAAGATGGTAAAGAAATAAATAATTTAAATGGATAGCGACACTAATTTAAAAACAACACAAAAAGGAAAAAAACCCACACAAACAAACAAACACAACAAACAAATTAATGAATCTCTTAAGATGTATAAAACTGACAAGGTCTGATCTCGCTGGCGTAACATCATATTCTGAACCAATTGACTGATTTAAAAAAAAAAAAAAAAAAAAAAAACGATGAGAGTCAAACAAAAAGCAATATGGTAAATAAATTAAATGTAAACAAATAACAATATTAAACAACCAGCACAAACACACAAACTCATTAATCTCTTTAACCTCTTAATGTACAATACTGATGCTAAATAAAGTAAACAAATAAATAAAGGAAGGCCTAAATAAACAACAAAATCCGTGTTGTTCTTACCTTGTCCAGGAAGCAGAGCTTGTCCTTGGTCTTGGCGTCCAGGATCTCCACCTCGAAAAAGACAACAGCTTTCTTAGCTTTCTTAGCCGGCTTACGCTTGGCAGGCATGGGGGCCGGGATTGGTGCCACCGCAGCCGCATTCTGGGCCTTTTTGGGCAGCGTGGCCTCCAGCGCTAGAGCATCCATGGCCTCTTTCTGTCCCTTTCTTTCTCTTTTCTTTTCTTTTTTTCCCCCCTCCCCTGGTTGATCTAGCTCAGATTAGGCTAGTCCTCTGTTTCTTGGGCTTCTGGTTTGCCTTTCTCTTCAACCCCTCTGTCTTTGTGTTACCCCCCTCCTTCAAAACTTTATACATTCAGTTCAGTACTACTCTCTTCCTCCCCCTTGTCTTCCCCACTCTATCTCTCTATCTCTCTCTCTCTCTATCCCTCTCTGTGTCAGGCGACAGTGGAGTGGTTGAGAGTGGGACACTCTCTCAGCTGTGGAAATAAATCTCGCTAGCTTGCTGCCCTCTCCTTTCCCTGTTTCTCTCTCTCTCTCTTTCCCCCTCTCTCGGTTTCTCTCCAACTTGCTCTCACTCGCTCTCGCTCATTCTCCCCCTCGTCCACTTTTGACTCCTCCTTTCACTCTCCCTCTTTGCCACCCTGTTTTGTGTCCCCACCCCTCTCTCTCTCTCTTTCTCTCTCTCTCACACACACACACACACACACACACATAGTTCCAGATACCCACCACCATTACAGATAATTACAGATTCAAACACAGAAATGAGCGACAGATTACCTCATCCAATCCTATCTAATTCAATGAAAAATACGCCCTCCCCCCCCTCTCTCTCTCTCACACACACACACACACACACACCTGAAGTTTAAGTTTATAAATCAGACCAGGGGATCCCAGCGGTTGTTTTTAATGGCGGGAGGGAGGGGAGGGAGGGAGGGAGGTGTATCCCGGCTGTTTAGCAGCCCATGCTGCTGTTTGAAGTGTTGTTGGCTATGGAAGGGAAATACCCCCATCAGGGTCCTCAACAGTCACCTCTGACCTTTCACCTGATACTGACATACACACCACCCCAGAGAGAGAGAGAGAAAGAGAGAGAGAGAGAGAGAGAGAGTCTGCACACACAGACCCTCTGGGGCTAGCCCCGAATATCAATCTCTCTCTCTCTCTCTCTCTCTCTCTCTCTCACACACACACACACACACACACACACAAAGTTAATTTTAGCTTTCATTCTGGACAAGAGTAATACATGCAGACAGAATGATTCCTTTTTTTGTCGCACATGTGTACACACACACACACACACAAACACACACAGTGGTAATGCTCTATTCACAGCGGCACTCCCCAGTAAAGCATGCACACACAACTAAGCCTAGTAGTGCCTTCTTCCCATCAACAGGGTTATGTGTATCACAACAATATGCTCCCCTAGTGAGTGAGAACCAGGCAAGATGGTTGTAACTCCCATATATGCACGAAGGAGGGTGGCATTAAAACTATTTAACACACACACACACACACACACACACAGGACTAGCTCATCTACTAGCTGGAGATTCATGGGTGATCTATTGAAGTCTCTTTAATACTCCACCCTCCCACACACAAACCTCCACAGACACACACAATCTGTGATAATATGTACGCCCTGGCACATACCATTCTATAGCACTTCCTTCCTAGTCTTGTCAATCAATCTCAAATAAGACGCTTACTGCTTATTAATAACCCTATACAGCACATGGGAATGGAGCGGGAAGGTGAGGTGGTGAGGGGTGCCATTTACAGCTCAAATGACAAGATAGGACCTCCTGGTCATGTCATTACCTCAAGAGATCGGTCTGATAGCGCTTGCGCACAGCACGCGCAGCCACACACACACACGCACGCACACGAAGGCGCGTGTTCCTTCGCGCGCTCTCTCTCTCTCTTTCGTTTTCTCAAAATATGGAGTCTATTGGGGATATGCCAACTTGCTCACTTTAATTCTAGACTAAAGATGTTAATGTATCAGCACAGTGGATGTTTGCTTTCCACCGTCAACGTTAGCCTGAGTACAGGCCAGCTTTCAGCTTCACCAAAGGGCATAACTTGAACGCTCAAAACGACACACTCGGTGAGTCTGTAATAAAGTCGTGGCTTATTCAGAGACAGAGTAGGCTACCGGTATACTCATACTGCAATAGATTGTGTAGACAAAGAGCATACTATAGCAATCGCTCTTTTCACTCACTAAACCCGAGCTTGTCATGCGAAAGTTGTCAAACATGTTGCTGCATGACAGCTGCAAAAGAACTGCTCTTTGTCGCTCCCATGTGGACAATTCTAGTACTTTTTCTAGTAATGCTGTACTTTGAAGCACTGGGTTTCACTGTCTCGCAACAAAATAGCCTGACGTTGATAACAATCAGCTACATGGACGAAAGAGTAGACGTACGAGATGAGACTGAAATAAACAAGTGAAAAACTGTTATTTCCAGCCTGAGTGTGGACAATGGCATATTTCCTAAAGTAGAATAAGGCTACTCAGACTTGTCATCCGTTAAATATTAACAGTGATTACAGGGTGGACGTTTCCGGGATTGCATGAATATTTCTAATATAACCTTGAACTCTTCTATCTATCTAGGCCACGCAGGAATGTCTCTCTAACTTGGGTCCACCAATGCTTGCTGGTGTAGCCTACAAGAATTTTGACAAGTGCAACCACGCTAAGTGTTTGCGTTAAAGCAATCTATGGCTGTATGAGACAGGTATAGCAAGTTCAGAAGATGTCTCACCGGTTCTGGCGGTTCACTTGTTAACTTTATGGCCTGGTTGCACAATAGCATTAATGTGCATATTACCTCATATCTCCCAAAATCACCTGCTAACCATTTAGCGAGTTGGGCAGATTTTCACTTGTTTACATTAATGATGCCGTTTCGCGTCTATCTGACTCTTCAGTTTCTTGTCTTGACAGTGGCCTGCAGGATTAGCTAACTACAGCAAGCAAGCAAGCACCCACACCCAGGACAGAATGATGTAGCTAGCAGCTAGCTAGCTAGTTAGAGCAGCCATCGGGTATATAACTCATTTTGCGGTTTAAGAAACTGACCATTCCAAAGGGAAAATGCTCGCATTTTAATTAAACAAATGTAGAATTCACTAGTTCAAATATGGCCACTTCAAATGGTAGTACTAGCTAATCAGCCTAAAGATTCACGAAGGCCACTAACGTTATCTCAACAACAATGTGACAATCCCTGTGGGGTGACAATAGCCTGTCAGTTTCCAGAAGCACTACATCCATTTCCAGCAATAACCCACGTTTAGGCAAGCTTACATCTGCGTAGTAGAAACGCCTAAATGGAATTCTACATGTAGAAACAATAATATGGTTGAAAAACTATTTATAATTTTGCAAATTAAAACGATGCTGTCTTACCTCGTAGTGCTTCATGGTGGCATGTTCAAAACTCCAGTGTTCATCCAAGTTGCATGACAGTTGAATGAGCCAATCACATCACGAAAAAGCTGTCGGCGCGTCAGTTTAGCGTCAGAGATAACCAATGTAACTAGCCAATGGGAGTAGGACTTTGCTGGATGGACTGATGGATATGAGCGTATGATCAGGTATGGTTTAATTGAATTAGATTAAATGCCGCCCCTTCCTTTACTTTTGTCCGCCACATTCCAATCAAAATTTGCATGCGTGCATTAGAAATCCAATGGTTTTAATAGACTGTTAAAAGAAAGAATGTTTTAAAGGCAAATTCTGACTGTAAATTACCAAAATGGATTTCAAGATGTGCCATGGCAGAGATAGGCTACTGTCTGGTTTTAGCTTTTTATATATACAGTAACGTTATATGTATAAGAAACTGGAGGGATGATAGAGGACAGGATTGGACTGGGCCCAAAAAATGTCCCAGACATGGCCATGGCGGCCGCCATGATTTTATTGAATAATAACTTAATGGCAATCTAATAACACTGTAACTTGGACACTTTTCCTGAACATGATAGATTTAATTAGACTAGCCCAATATTCTTCAAGAAACTTATGAATAAATTATGACAGCCTATGTAAGCCCTATATGGCCAGTAGGCCTACATGCCTGAAATAGGCTGATTTGTCAGTTTTAACCATAGTAAAAGGTTTTAACCAACGAAAACACAGCAGTGGGATTGCACTGTAATGCACATAATGCGTCTTGAAGAACAAACTTTTTTTTTTCAGCACAGCCTTTACAAATGTGGTAATGTTGTCAGCATTGATCAAACAGCCTGCTACAGTGTTACATCCTGTGTTCACAGACAATCATTGCATTTTAAGCCCTGTGCTTCAATTCAGTTGCAAGGATTAATCATTGTTACAGTGATTGAAGATTATCCCATTACAGATTACAAATTTGTTAGTGCGATGGACGCTCAGTTTTGATCTACTTTATTGGCTCACCACTTCTCCCAGCACATTTCACTTCCATTATGATGGTGCACATTTGGCAGTTCCACGGGGGCGTTTCTTTCGGGCTTTTATATTGTGACGTGAAATAAGGGGCGTGGTTGGCATATTGTTTAGAACGCACCGAAGAATCCTGAATCTTGCAGAATACTCTCGAAGTTTCTGCGTGTCTACATATTATGAGCGGGACTGAGAGGAGGCGGCCTTTCGTAACGATCAGAGTAAAGTTTGTCAAGGCGTCTGACAGCTCCTGACAGTCAATTGCAAGTGAAACTGACTTAAATGGAGTTATAATCGCACTAAACTCCTGAGGTCGAATCAGCGCGCGCACATAATAATACTACGAAGAACTGTCGCCGAGTTTGACATTCGAAGGAGAGCTGTCGTATCGTCGAACTTGACATAAAGTTAGCTTGCTAGCCAACGTGGAAACACTTAGTGTACCTGTAGTAATAAAACTGCTCTTAGTGTAGCCCAATGGTGAAAAT
This sequence comes from Sardinella longiceps, assembly GCA_027497455.2. Taxonomy (NCBI): domain Eukaryota; kingdom Metazoa; phylum Chordata; class Actinopteri; order Clupeiformes; family Clupeidae; genus Sardinella; species Sardinella longiceps. The sequence goes on along the minus strand of JAODXP020000033.1, from coordinate 28,987,951 downwards.
GGGTAAAGACTACTACAGCGTTTTAGGAATACAGAAAGGGGCGTCGGACGAGGAGATCAAGAAGGCTTATCGCAAGCAAGCGCTGCGCTATCATCCGGACAAAAACAAGTCGCCAGATGCTGAGGAGAAATTCAAAGAAATTGCTGAGGCATATGATGTTCTGAGCGACGAAAAGAAGAAAGACATTTATGACAGATATGGGGAAGAGGGTGAGTTGTTTTGTTTCATTTATTTATCTTTCGAATTGGTCTATAACGTCTGTCAAAGTAAAAGTAAAAGTAGCAGCAACAAAGTCAACGTTAAACCAGTAGGCTAGGTATTGATTGGGTAGGCTGCTTCATCATGCGCTTGCTTTGAAGCATTCACAGGTTGGGCATTCATATTGACGATTGTAGAACCGGTCGTGTGCACAAGATCCAGCATGCATAAGCTGCTTAATCCTGAACGCGGATGACCCAGAATGGCAAGCTGCAGGCTTCTACATTATTCAGAGTCATTCACTCACTTGGTAGCCTACTAGGCTGTTAGGCTAGCCGCGGTGGTGACAAACATGATCCACCCAATGGTAACATTAAGTTTTAAATTTGGGTGAAACGTTTCAAAATGCAGAAGGCTAAAAAAAAGTTTCCATCGAATTTCCCCTCTGGATAGACGCGACTCTGCTGGAAACTTCGAGTCAACGCGTCACAAATGGGCGGACGCTTTGAACGTGCCCGGGGCCCTGCCGCTCAGCCGCCGCCGGTGCCAGCGCAAGTTCATGAACGGAATTATGTACCGACTGAACTCGAGTGGTCAGAAATGCAGCTCTGCTCTGCACACCCTTGTATTACACTATGCTGTAATTGGCACACTGATGTCTTTATTCCATTAGACTAGAGCTATGTTTAATTTTTACCCAGTCTGTGAACTGCAGCCTGATCATCACCCAACAGTGTACTAACAACTGTTACTAACCTAATTTAGCCCCAGCTGTCACAATCGTGCCGAAGAACAGTCTCTGCAAATGTGGTAATGTTGTCATCGTTGATAAATAGCCCACAATGTGACATCCTTTGTTCATAGATAGGCCGAGACACCCATTGTGTTTTGTGAGACAGTCCTCAGGCGCGTGCACACACAGATCCACTACACTTTCACAGTGCACAAACTTCCTCCCACGTGTGCAACACAGAACGCACTTTGTTGCCCATAAGCCATCATAAAGTAGTGCATAACTACCCCATAGGGCGGGACTCTAGGGTACTATGCCTAGCATACTATTCTGGAGCCCAGAATCAGTAGAGGCTAGGCCAGTTTCTGTCTGTCGTTCTTATCATTGTGATCATGACATCAGCAGGCCTGGCCTACAGTACTTCCTGTCCTATTGAATTCCTGTTTTGTGGTCAAGTGAAGTGGACTCAAAATGCCCCCCACCTACACACACACACACACACACACACACACACACGCACACACACACTCCGGCACACACACACTTACTGGCTCCCCTTGACTGCTCTTTTTATAGTTCACCCTTTACTGCCTCCTGCAAAGATATCATACATATATAGACCTACTTTGTACTTTTGGTTTTGTTTTGAGTATAGCTGACACCTTTGTCCTCTTAGAAACCCAGTAATATAAAAGACAAAATGTCAGCTCTGTAGATGTAAGTTTAAAACATTATCCCTCTACACCTGATGTCTGATGCTTTTATCCATATGAGTAGCCTACCAACATTTGAGCAGCTTCAACTCACAAATATGAAACCTCATCTCTGCTGTCCAATTAATGCAAATTTATGTTGTGATTACGATTAAGTCAAATGACATCCAAACAAAACAAAAAAAAGAGTTGAAATGATTCGCCATTTTTCATTGTATAGTGGGCCTAGATATTTCCAAAGGATTTCATTGCAGCCCATCTGACTGGCACTCAATGTCAAGAAGCTGTAAAGTGGAGGGAACAAGTCACTGTTCAAAAAGCAGCGCGAGTCGAACGTGTCTCATCTCATGTCACATCATTTTTTTTAAACTCAAAAAGAATTGTTTGAATAATTGTGATTTCACTATGTAACTAAATAATCGTGATGATTAGGCTAAAATGTAAATTATTTTTTGCACAATCGAGCAGCAAATATGAAACCTCATCTCCTTCTTTCTCTCTCTCTCTCTCTCTCCCTCTCTCTTTCTTTCTTTCTTTCTCTCTCTCTCTCTCTGGACAGGACTTAAGGGTGGTATGGGTGGCGGTGGTGGTGGCGGGGGCATGGGTGGCCCCAACTTCAGCTACACCTTCCAGGGCGACCCGCACGCCATGTTCTCTGAATTCTTCGGCGGCCGCAGCGCATTCGACATCCTCTTCGGCGGCAGTGGACGCAACGGCGGCATGGAGGACATGGAGACAGACGATCCATTCGCCAACTTCGCCAACATGGCGGGCGGCATGGGCGGCATGCCGGGGATGTCATTCTCCGGTAGCAGGATGGGCGGTATGGGAGGCCCCGGGGGTATGGGCGGAATGGGCGGACGTTCCGCTCAGCGCAAGAAGGACCCGCCGGTCGTCCACGACCTGCGCGTGACCCTCGAGGAGGTGATGAGCGGCTGCACGAAGAAGATGAAGATCTCCCGCAAGCGCCTGAACGGCGACGGCAGGACCACGCGCACGGAGGACAAGATCCTGGCGGTGGACATCAAGCGCGGCTGGAAGGAGGGCACCAAGATCACCTTCCCCGGCGAGGGTGACGAGACGCCCAGCAACATTCCCGCCGACGTCGTCTTCGTCGTCAAGGATAAGCCGCATGCCGTGTTTCGTCGTGACGGCTCTGACATTGTTTACCCTGCCAAAGTCTCGCTCAGAGAGGTGAGTTAGTGACCTCTACCTGGGATCTGTTCAGTTGGTGCGTTTCCACTACGGGTAAAACCCCGGTGTCTGGGGTAAAGCCTCAGACTTTTCCCGTTCCACTACCAGGGCCAGACCGGGGCCAGGGCTCAAATGGCCTCAGGCCGGCCCCAGAGTTGACCAGGGCCAAACTGGGGCCAAACTGGGGCTTTTGGAATGGAACATGATGCAATAATAAAACTGAAGAATTTTAAAAACGTTCAGGTAGCATTTGTTTAGTGTTGCCTAGCAACATAAATGGTTTAGCTTGTGCTACTGTCGCTAAGCAAGTTTAAAAGTTCTTAGCATTGTGATGAAAACCCCGGTGCTTTAGCTAATGGAAACGCAACTCTGGGGCCAAACTCCGTGTTTGAGCCCGGGGAAAGCCTGGGCTGGCCCCGGCCGTAGTGGAAACGCACCATTATTGAAGGAATGTTCTAGAACAGGGCTAAAAGAAGTTATTGAAAGAATGTTCTAGAACAGTGCATGTCATTTTTGACACATTTTGCACTCAACTTTTTGCTTTGGCATTGGTGGTAGTCAACTTTAAACTAAGCTGATGTCATTTTTGAGGTATGTTTGGGCAACCTAAACAGTAGACTTTGCTACCTAGCAACCTGATTTGTTTTGGCAGCCTCATTCCATAGTATGGACTCCATACAGTAGTAGCATGAAATGGGCTTGAAAATACTACTCGCACTCACACACACACACACACACACACCTGTGCAAGGAGGTTATAGTTCTCCAAGCCTTTTGCTTGTCTCAGTAAATCAACAACAAGAAAGGAATTTGGAGTACTTTAGATAGGCTATCTAGCCTATTTTCTGCCATTTTTTTCAGCCATTTTTTTGTGCAAAGTGCAATTATCAGTAAATGTTTTTCTGTAGGCCTAAATGTTCTACTCCCTTCTCTTTCACTGATAGGTAGAGGTGTGTGTGTGTGTGTGTGTGTGTGTGTGTGTGTGTGTGTGTGTGTGTGTGTGTGTGTGTGGAGTCCCAGCCTCAATCTTGCCCTGCCCTGCCACACTTGTTACAACACATCAACTGTGTGCCCTTAGATTATCTAGTTGGCTGATTTTCTCTCTGTCTCACACTCTCTTACACACACACACACACACACAGATCTCAGAAACTTAAGTCCTGTATTGCAACATAGGCTACCTCCTTTTTCTATATCACACATACTGTAGCTTACATACACACACACACACACACACACAAACACACAGACTGAGGTTTCTCTGTCTCTCTTTTACTCACTCCTCACTCTTTCTCTCTCCCTCTTTCACGTTCACTGTATCTCTCTCTCTGTGTCTGGCGTAAGTTGTGTGGCACATACCTGTGATTTACTAGAGAAAAGTTAGGAAATGTACACACTGCCTCACCCCCCCACCTCCTCCTCACACATGTACACACACACACACACACAGCCTGTCAACCCTCCCAGTCTCATGCATTCCAAAACTGTTTGTCATGGCAAATACAGAGTGACAGTGGACTAAAGCATAGGCTACGTCATAATTATTATACAAGCTATAACAATTATTATAAAACCTCTCTATCATAGTTCTCTGCTAAAACAGATTATTGTTAACTTAAGACACCTCACCGATTACCAGTAACTGATTTATTGTTGAAACCCTACAGATCAAACTGATCAAATAAAATAACACCTCTCTCTCTCCCTCTCTTTTTTGTCAGGCTTAAGACACCTCACCGATTACCAGTAACTGATTTATTGTTAAAACCCTACAGATCAAACTGATCAAATAAAATAACACCTCTCTCTCTCCCTCTCTTTTTTGTCAGGCTCTGTGTGGCTGCACCGTGAACGCTCCCACCCTGGACGGACGCACTATCCCCATGGCGATGCAGGATGTGGTGGTGCGGCCAGGCATGAAGCGGCGCGTGACGGGCGAGGGGCTCCCGCTGCCCAAGCACCCAGAGCGACGCGGCGACCTCGTCGTCGAGTTCGAGGTCAAGTTCCCCGAGAGGCTGAGCCAGAGTGCCCGCGACACCATCGCCGAGGTGCTACCTGCCTCGTGAACAACTCTTGACTTCCATTAACATGCACCCCCCCCCCCTCCCTTCTTGGCCACATTAACCCATGTCCCTCTCACAGAAAAAAAAAACAAACAAACAAAAAAACATACATGGACCAAAAGGATGTTGAGAAAACTGTATGACAATCAACTCACAGGATTGAGGAGAGAAGATGAGAAGATGCTTTATATATTTTTTGCTTTTTTTTTTATTTAGAAAAGACCTCAAAAACAGGAGGTATTGTTTCTCTCTCTCTCTTTTTTTTTCTTTCTTTTTTTTAGTGCGTAAAATATGTAAATGCATTGGACTGTTATCAAACCAGCATTCTTTGTCTGGGCCATGTGTTTACTTGGCAGAGTTTTTTTTTTTTTGTCTTTTTTCCTGCTGCGGCTGATTCATGGGCCCTGGAATATGCTGCCTCCCTGTGGATACTGCCAGTATTGCACCAGTGAAACAAATCATCAGTCACTTTCACCTTTCTTTTTTATTATTACATTTTTTTGTATTATGTTTTTGTTATGCTGTTTACATAGAAATTATAATGTATATAATTTCTATGTGCTGTTTATAGTAAAAAAAAAATGAAATGTTCTTCATGTAACAATTACAATTTATCGGACCTAAATCTCTTTACCAAGTCGCTTGCACTACCTTGGCATTAGGTTGCCATAAGTATAGTAACGCCATTATTTAGTGGCCTTGCTATCAAAGAGCATCCCTTCAGAGGAAGGGATTGTGTACTGTAAAAGAGAAACATGTGTGTGGTCTGTGGCTTTTTGTCCTCAAATCACTCACATGGTTTCACTCACTCCCATCGCGTTCAGTCATATTCCAATTGACTGCCATGCTGGAATTCCAAAGCTTCAACCTTGTGCATTGTGTGTGTGTGTGTGTGTGTGTGTGTGTGTGTGTGTGTGTGTGTGTGTGTGTGTGTGTGTGTGTGTGTTGCCACCCTTTTAGCTTGGCCTTAAAGTTAGTGGTAATACTAAGGGTCCCTGGGTAAATATTTTAAGTGCTTTGTTAAGCGACAAGTGACTTCTGGAAAGCATGCTGTTTGAATGCCTGTCATAGTTGTACTTTAACATTGCAAATGTTGCATATATGAACCATACGAAAGAATATAGTGATATCAGTGGTCTCTGATGCCAATACAGGACCATTTAAATGTTTCATTTTCCTCTCAAGAAAAAAAAAAAAAAAAAATAGAGAGAAAAAATATTAAAAAATGTCAACATTTATGAATAAAAAAACATGCAGAATAAAGTTCTTTGTTTCTTGTTTTAAAAAAAGAGTTAACAGAATCCTGGTGACTTGTTTTGCATATTGCAATGCTGCACATTTACAATACAGTATATCTTTTATTGTTCATCAAATTTGTTAAAAAGTAAAAAGTAGCCCAAGTACAGTCATACACCACTCAACCAAACACTGGCTCCATCACGCCCGGGTTGGAGTTTCGCCCGTTATTGGAACGCCTGAACTTCAGCTGCCACCTGCTGTACTGTTTTCTCACCTTAGGTTAGATAGACAAACAGACAAGCAGAGAAACAGACAGACAGACACCAATAATGGTGACCATGTTAAACCAAACAGACGTGTGTATATGACTTTCTTTAAACTAAAACAAAATATGATCAATTGGTAGGAAGAAATGTGTTTTGCTGCATAACCGAAAAGAAAGTAAGAAATGACACTGATAATGTGACCCATTTTGCCTTGGCCCTGGGATATGTTATGCACAATGGGTCTCATTCACCAACCATTCTTAATAACGATTTTTTTTTCTCAAAACCCACTTACGCATTTTTTAAGAAGATTTGCATTCACCAATATAAGATGGGATAGATAGATTTTTTATGGGATATAAAAAAAATATTTATTGTTATATTATTATATTCACCCTTTTACCTGGAGTTACATACATGGCTAAAGGCATTTTGGGCTCTGTGTATATGTTTTCCTAGTGTGACTTTAGCTTTAGCTTAGCATAGGAGCTGGAAAGTAATGCACCCTAATGCTATCTAGCTACTTCACATTCCAGCGCTGGAATATTCCCTTAAAATATGTATTCACCAGTACACTGGCATAGATGGGACCAATAAAACATATTGGCCCTATGAGTGTGTTGTTTTCAGCAGTACCTCTGGGTTAAACAAACAGTGGATGAGGAAGATGCAGGGCCCTTGCTGAGAGTAGAGCAGAATGACCAGGACCTCCAGGCTTCTGTTGTTAGGGGCAGAGAGGCCGAGTAGCCAAGGCACGCCAAGGACAAAGCTCTGGAACACGGCTCTCCACACCAGGCCCCTGATAGCAGTGGGAGACAGGATGGCCTTATTCATTGGTCGCAACATTTTGAAAGCGTTTTGCGTTTTGCTATGATTCACTTCCCATTCATTCCTATGGATAGTGTATATCTTGAATTTTTGGATTGATTTTTGTTTGGAATGTTTTTTTCATCTAATCCCATTAAAGGAGAAATCCAATGTGAATCAATCTATAGCTCTGTTGTTGAAACAGAGGAGGTAGGAAAAAGAATAAGGAAATCTGACATAGACTATAGACCAAATAGCAAGTCGGAAACATTAACACAAATTGGCATCATTAGCTTAGTAACTCAACATGTTTCATTTTCCCAAGCGCCATTCAGTTAATTTTAGTTCCAGTTTGTTATTCGGTTTATATTGTATCCAATCTGTTTTTCTACTGACATCACTTCAAACACCAGGATTGACTCGCATGCAATTTCTTCTATAAGGCTTAAGCACTATGCCATGGACCTTAAACTTAATTGACGCAAATGGGCCTTGTGTATTTTCATGACAAACCAATTCATACCACTTTAAGTTATTTTTTATATATAAAAAATGGACCAAAACACAGACCACACCACCAAAGACTATGAATTTCACTCCAATGGACTACAATTAGATACTCCTACCTGGCATATCTGACTCTACGAACGTCACATTGAGATAGATGGAGAATGGTGAATGTGGCACTGAAGACTATTGCATTAAACTGTTCCAGAAAATGAAAAGCATTTATTAGATCACTTCTGAAATAAAGGCTACTCTGAAATACTTTGTGGAATAGGCTATATTGCATTACTGTACATGTTCAATTATACTTGCAATATATAATATATAATACATATATCTACAAGTATTCACATATTTTCACATTTAAAATAGGTTAGGCTGTATTTATGCATTAAGAAACAGGCAGTATAGATACATACAACAAACTAGGTGTACTTACGGCAAGGAAGGAAAACATAGGGCCAAGGAGACTCCAGATTAAACCCCTCGAGCTGCTTAACCAACAACTGCACACAGGAATCAAACAACAGACTGAACAGACTGGGCACACATACGTTTGAGAGCAGTTGTTTATTAAAGGGTACACTAAAGCATTGGTGTTAACAATTAACAATCAGGTGACAGGGGTTCTGTTCTGGAACCAGTAAAGTTTAATTTGATTTGTTTCAGTTTTTTTTTTTTTTTTTTTTCATCTGCGCTGTGTTTCTCTGGCTAAAGATGTCTGCGAAATACCAATAACAATGTGATCTATTTTACGGTTTTATGGTTTCATCTGTGGCAACAGCAGCTACACCGAACTTCCTCATTTGGCTACTGTTTCTACAGTATGTTGTAGACGATAACACTGAAATTGATAAAGACAATAAGGACACTTACTGTTGGCTACCATAGCCACCAGGCCTAAGTCCAACAGACACGCCCACAATGATGAGGGGAAGCCCGTAGCCAATCACATACATGGACCTCCAGGAGGAGAGCAGAGGTGTGTTTGGGGTGAGCTGCTCAAGCCACCTGGTGGCCAGGAGGAGTAGTGCAGCTTCTATGGACGCCCAGAGGAAACAGCTCAGGTAGAAGTAGTGCACAAAGACTGAGAGAACCCCACATGGCACCTAAGGGAGTCAAGCATGAGGAGTCAAGCAGGAGAGCGCAGTCATCTTCTTCAGCACCGGCATCCTAATCATTATCAACTGCACTGCCATCATCACCATCATCATCATCATCATCATCATCATCATCATCGTCATCATCACCACCACCATAACCACAATAATATTTAGCAGCTGTAATCATCAAAATAAATCATCATCATCATCACCATGACCACTACCATCACTGTCATCATCATTATCATCACAATAATCACCATAATCACCAATATCATCATCATCATCATCATCATCACAATAACCACTACCATATTCAGCACTGTCATCATCATTATCATCACAATAATCACCATAATCACCATCATCATCATCATCATCATTACAATAACCACTACCATATTCAGCATCATCATCATCATCATCATCATCATCATCACAATGACCACTACCATCACTGTCATCATCATTATCATCACAATCAGTGACACAAATCATTCATTATCATTTTTAGTATCATCACAATCATCTGTGACATAGCAGGAATTTTAAACAGTAATATGTAATGAACATTATTATCATCACCATAGTCAACATGATAAATTACCCTACGCAATCAGTAATCATCATAATCTTCATTGTAATCACCACCACTATCGCTGTGAACCCTCATCACCTTAGCCTTCATCACTCTTACAATCATCCTCACTATCATCATCATCATCATCATCATCATCATCATCACTCCATCCCAATGGGTCATCACCTCAACATAGGGTAATCTTCATCACAATCACCGCCACCATCACTGTGACAATCATCCACATCACCATAGCCTTCATCACCCTGACTACCACCCTCATTATCACCATCATCATCATCTTCATCACCACCCTTGATCACCTCCTGCCCCCACTATCATCATCATCATCATCATCATCATCATCTTCATCACCACCCTTGATCACCTCTTCATCATCTTCATCACCACCCTTGATCACCTCCTGCATGTGTTGGTTGGTCTGCACCACCAGGAAGAGAAGGTGTGCGATCAACAGGCTTGCAGAGAGGTGGAGGCGCGCTGGGTTGGTTACACAGGGGTTCTTCCTACAGAGGGCAAAGGTCACCACAGCCGGCGTGAGCACCATCAACCCCATCAACACCGTCAGGATGTTCAGGAGTCTCAGCGCTGGGTCCTGTGAATCAGAACAATTTGGGTCTCATTCACCATTTTTATTCTTCAGAATTTTCTTAAATTTGTTCTTAAGACTACATTTAAAAACCTAAATTGGTGAATGGGAATCTTCTTAAAAATTGTGGGGAAATATGTGGGATTTTCTGCGGTTAGTGAATGAGGCCCAATGAACATTGTTAATGCAAGAGACTCTGAGGGGCAATACTAGGGAGGGATGAAAACAATTTGAGTGCAAGCGCCATTTTCTGTCAATATTTGGTTGAGATTTAGATTTCAAGTGGAAGCTGTCATTCTTCCAAGAGGAATGTATTTGGAATAAAATTCTCATACATGGCATCTAAACAGCACATACAGCCTCATAACATCAACTTTCTTTGCAGATTTCACCCAATTTTTTTATGAATTGTTTGCAATTTTGCAAATCAAATCTATCAAATACTATGAAATGTTATCATGCTGTATAGCTTGTTGTGGTGTATATTGCTAAGCCTAAAATTACATTGTTAGACGTATAATATTTACACTTTTTTGTTTTTTATGAACTCATCTAGATCTTTTTTGTTATACTATCAAATGTTATAATGTACAGCATGATGTACTGTATATTGCTAAGCCTACAATTGCATTGTTAGACGTACAATACACCTTTTTTATTATGAACTCATCTAGATCTTTTTTTGTCCGTGTGACCTCCACCTGAGCTCTGTGGTCCGTCTGCATGATGAGAGAGAAGGTGGACAGGTGTACACAGGTGCACACCGTGTGGGTCCTGTTTGTTTTGCTCACAGTGCAGCCGTCCTCGATCCAGGAACTCTCGTTCCAGTAGACGCAGTAGAGCTTACCTGTCAGATAAGACACCTATGGAAGACAGTGGTCGTTTCTCAATACAAAGTACATACAAGAATGGACTTCCTTACTTGCGAGTTCAAACTTGGGAAGTCAAGAACAAGAGTACAAACTTCCAAGAATGAGAGGACACAGTGACAGAGACGTTGGGAACTTCTTTCATTAGCTACGAAAGCTACGGAGAGAGAGAGAGGGGGGGGGGGGGGGCTGTCTACGCTATATTCTATTCTATTCTTTATTTATATCGATTGATTGATCTTGCTGACAGAAGTTGACTGAAGTTGAATTGTTCTATTCTTTTCTATTCTGTTCTATTCTATCTAATTGTACTTACGTTGATGTGCCTGAGAGTGAAGTTGACTGAAGTGGAGAGCTCTGTGTCAGTGACGTCCTCTAAGGTGGCCGACACCACTTTGGAGATGATGGCCTTCGTGCTGTTCCCCTCAGTGTAAAATAGGTCCGCCTCCAGAACTTCCTGCATGTCGCTGTAGGCAACGAGGGACACTGATGCTGAACCTGACAGGAATGTAAATAAAAAATCAGACAAAATAACAAACAATGAAATTTAGATGTACCCTAGCAGTAGCAAATTGTTTTGCTATGCCTGTATGTCTAGCGATGAGCCATAGGGCAGGGATGGGCAACTTTCACGATGAAGAGGGCCACAATCTTTCATCGTCACCATCAGAACAGTAGAATTACAATGATGGACGTAACTGCAATTTAAAAGGTTGATATCTGATATTTTAGATGATTTCGGGGGCCTTATTGAGAGAGGAGGAGGGCCGCATGTGGCCCACGGGCCGCCACTTGCCCATTCCTGCCATAGGGAATCTTGGTGCCCAAACCCTCGGTGTAGTGGATCAATCAAAGTGGTCGTTTGTTGCTCTGATTGGTCAAAACCCTTACTTGAAAGGCACAGCTGCCACCATGAAAATGTTTTTCAATTTGATTTAATTTAATTAAAGCACTTTGGAAGGCTAATTCTCTTTTGATGTAAACATTAGTAAATACCTGTTCTCGCAGGTGCCTACCGTTGTTCTTGTGTGCAATACTCCCCAGGTCGATGTCCAGAAAGACATCTGCTGAGGGGATCTTCAGCTGGGGGAAGCCTGACAGTGAGGCATTGGGCCCAATACTCAAGATCTCACCCTCTAGAGAAGAGAACAGGGAGAAGACAATCGGTATCCCTAAATTTGACATGTTTCTGCAGCTCTACCATCATTTCATTGGTTGATTAATTATTTCTCTGATAAATGTTTGATTGATTGACCCCAAACTGATTAATCCACAAACTATCTTTTTAAATCTTATACATCTTATCTTATCTATCTATCTATCTATCTATCTATCTATCTATCTGATAGCTTGAATGATTGATTGTTATCAGAAGATATGTTATCAGAAGATCTGATTGGTATCAGAAGATAGCTTTTAGGATAATGTCTGTCTCTGATTAATGTCTTTTTTGTTAATTATGATTATAAACATGATTAATAATGATTATCGACAGGTTATTTCCTTTTTTCAGGGTCAGGGTTTGTTCAGGGGCACTTCTGTCACCAACCTGTGCTTCTGGTGCTGAAGTTTATGGAGCTTCGGTCAGAGGTGCGCTCCACCAGTTTGGACACCAGCCTCCTCTTGGACTGCAGCACCTCGTGCCTGTGGCGGACCGGCCGTTTGCGCTCATCGTCGGACAACTCATCCAGCAGCACAGATACAGTCTGCACGGGATTCAAGCACCAGACAGAGAAGCGAGTAGGCTATGAAGAGACCATTAGGTCTATAGAAATGATGATGCACATTATAAAATATTTAATAGCTGTGTAGAATAATTTTTATGGATATTCTCTTCAAAATACTGTCTACATTGTAGGCTACTGTCTTTGTCTGTCATTCTTCCTAATTTAATCTCCAATTTACATTAAAAAAAAAAAAAAAAAAAAACAAGAAAACTTGACTCTTTGCTGTTTTACTAGCCTACAAAAAGGGATTAGGAGAAACAGCCCAGATATCGGTAAGGTGGTATTTCTCTTTTTTAGTGTCTTTTTTAGTCTGTGTGCAGCAGTTTCATGTCTCACTTACCTTCAGTGGCAAACCATCATCAGTCATGTTTCGGATCATCTCCAGCACTTTATCTACCCTGGCTGATTTTGGCTGCAATTAGTAATACAATAATATCAGAAGAGAATTGATGAAAGAGAGGAAAACTCCAAAAAGTAATGTTATTATAACCCCACCTTATTTCTTGCAGGTAATACTGTATCCAATTCTGTCAAGTTAGAAGGAAAGCGATAGATTTGTTTGAACTCCATCAATGAAACCTGTGTTATAGGCTAATCGATATCAACAATCATACTAAATAGACGGTCGTTGAATGGTACAAAGACAGTGTTAGACTAGTCGTGGAAATTGTTATACTAACAGCATTTTTTCTGACCTTGGCAAACAGTGACGTTAATTTTCCAGTTGATCCCCGGCGACGGTAAATAACCGTCTGGGCACTCGCAGTGGAAACCTCTGCGCATGTTTGTGCAGATCGCTAACGGATGACCGCAGATGCCGGGGTTCAATGCGCACTCGTTCACATCTTCCCTAATGTTCCCACAGCCTCCAAGAGAGCCTGCGCAGTCAAGTTTACCCGCGTTCGTACTCGGAAGGATGGAGCACCATGCAGTCACAAGAAGTGTAATTTGTAGGACTTGAATCTCGCGCATGTCTCATGTAAGCAACTAATGTTTCATTATGGAAAGTCTTCCAAACATATCTAGTCTATTCTTCTTGGCTGAACTGAATTGATGCAGACGAGATGCAAAAGAGCCATAGAAAGAGACCACTTTTATTTTGGATTTTTGGCGCATTGTTACGACACACACCCAAACGAGATTACGAAATAATAGACTGATCTGTAAGTACTCGATTGAGACCCTAAAATGTATTACGGTTTCAATGGAGAATTATTGTTTTGATAAAAAAAAGGATACATAATTTACTAAGTTAATAAGAAAAATACTTTAATAAGAAATATTGATATTTTGATTGACACGGAAAATGAAAGATATATTGATAGATATAAAGATTTAATTGCATGACGCGGTATGTGGTGTTGGAGGCTTCCCCAAAAAGATGCAGTTCTTGTATCCCTCTTCCTGTCAAGAGTTTTGAATGACCACTTACCAGACTACAGTACATTATTTCTCATATGGTGAGAGATGTTGATTGTCTTTTCCAGTAGGCTATATAGGATGCATCAGACTCCCATGGATTGTCTCTCTGAGAAACTTGACAACTATTTATTCACATCTTTTTGTCCTCTCTCTCTCTCTCTCTCTCTCTCTCTCTCTCTCTCTCTCGTGTGTGTGTGTGTGTGTGTGTGTGTGTGTGTGTGTGTGTGTGTGTGTGTGTGTGTGTGTGTGTGTGTGTGTGTGTGTTGGATATTGCAATGTTGTCCCCCTGTGTGTGCACTGACTGAACACACAATATTTTTCAGCCCTGCACTGTTTCTCAATGTTTTTATTTAGTAGCTTGAAAACAGCAATAGCCTACTACTCATTGGTCGTCTAGGCAAGAGATGGATCAAAATGGATCTGTCTTGGTTGGGTGGAGAAGTCGCTCTCTAAAGTGGGGTGTAATGGTGATGATGTAACAGATGATGAGTCAGCTGGAGATGAGAGAGGGACAGTAACAGCTTCTGCAAGCTTCTTCCTGCAACCCGGCATCCAGTGAGCCTGTATCTGTGAGGCATAGAGAGAGAGAGAGAGAGAGAGAGAGAGAGAGAGAGAGAGAGAGAGAGAGAGAGTGTAAATAACAAACAAAATGTTTTGTAGGCTATTACACATTGTTTGAATCTAACTTTTGTTTTTCTAAACAACTTTGTAAACAAAAAGTCACAAAAGAAAGGGCAGGAGTACATCTGGGGGAAAAAAACAACAACATATAAAATGTAGGCCAAGCAGACAGAGTGTTGGGAACCAAAAGCAGTAAATGTACAGTAGCATAAGTGTCCAGTAGGTGTCGCCACTGTCATACCTGCTCGTTAAGAAGACAGTGGACCAAGAACAGGATGGCGCCTTGTGCATTCATTAGCAATTTCCCCTCATTGCTGATATCCAAGCCCATCTCTGTTATCATGTACATGATCCAGGGGCTGCACACAGCAACGGTCTGGATCAATCCAGCTAACCTATTGAGAGAATATATTTTGTTGTTTTTCAAAAATGTGTCTAGAATTGTGGTAACAGGTGGAAACTGGACTAAAATATGCATTCAATATATTGGCACAGATTGATTACTTAAAACAACCTATTGACCTATTAATGAAATTTTATGTTGTGTTGTCAAGAAATCAAGAAATCGGTGTATAGCTAGTCTCTCTTACACAGATTGGCCAAGAAATGACTCAAGTAAGTGTTCATGAAAATGGAATAACAACTTGAGGTAGACCGCAGCATTCACCTGTAAAAATAAATACAATTAAATTAAAACAAACAAACAAAATGAAAGCATTGTTGTTCAGTTCTCATTCACCTCCACAGAAAAAGGCAATCAGTTCAA
Source organism: Sardinella longiceps (assembly GCA_027497455.2). Classification (NCBI taxonomy): domain Eukaryota; kingdom Metazoa; phylum Chordata; class Actinopteri; order Clupeiformes; family Clupeidae; genus Sardinella; species Sardinella longiceps. The sequence goes on along the minus strand of JAODXP020000033.1, from coordinate 28,972,533 downwards.
TGGTTTTGTTTCAAGAGGAAACAGCACCCACCCCCTTCTGTCCAGTCGGACTTCAATTTCAACAAGCTTTCAGTTATTTAACATCATTCTTAGATTAGATTTGCCTTGAATTTCATCATCCAAACTGTAACGGAATATAGTTTTTACTATTCAAGGATTCAAGACTTTTATTGTCATTACCTAAGCTACAAAATGTAGGTAGCATGGCCACAGGGTGCAAAAAAAAAGCATATAAAAAGAATATAAAAATATTCATAATAAATAAGACAGTATTCATAATACTGTCCTCTAAGAAAACACACATTTTTGACCACTACAAAATAAAGCATTTAGCGTCAACCTACATCATATTAGCCTATAGACAAACCCGAGGAGCGTTTTGTGTAGGCTGCCATCTTGTGGCGGCGCCATTGTTGGACTGTCAACAAACATTTTTGGCAATGCGCAGTCAATGACAGCTAACAGCAAAGATGGAACACTCTGACATTATCAAGTAGTAGTGAATCTCGTAAATCACGGTATTTTATGGTATGCTATCACATTATCCCTATGGACAGATTGGTGATCTGGGTAGCTCAATAATGGCGCCTGCTTACTTCCGGTAGTTTCGTCGGATTTGTCTATACGGGCATTCAGAAAATCTATGATTTTGTTGTGAATCTAATCTGGGATGTTTGACATAGGCTAATGTTAATTAATCTCAAAGCTACAGACTCACAAGAAAGGCAAGACTGGCCAAGGCATAGAAACTCCAGATGAATCCGTCTGTGTGACTCAGCCAACACCTAAATACAAATATTTCATTAATTAATAATAATTAATTTAATTTCAGGAGCAACAGACAAAAAAAGGGAAAACAAATACAAAAGCACTCAATATGACATGACACCCGAGACCACCTGAGTTTGTCTGGTACACAAGTTTCATCACAGTTCCATATCCATGCTCTTTAGAATGACAACAAAACAGTTTGCAGCCTTGAGGACTTTCTTTCATATGAAAATAGTACCCAAACCATTTCGCATTGTGCTGGTCATACACTTCCACCCTGCCCAATACCTTTCGTAGGGACACCTCAGCGGCCGTTATCCCTTACGTAAATAAACAATAGCCTAGTAGTTGGTGAAGACAAACGTGGGGAAGCCCTGCTGCTATACAATCCTAAATATACTGTATACAATTCTGAGAAATAAACTCACTCCAAATTCTGTGCCCTTATACACAACCATTAGTCATGGACCCACTCAGTGTTTCTCAAAGTCGAGGAAGCATGCTTGGAAGGCTGCTTTTTCGAGCATTCCACGTCATTGTCAGTCGCCAAGTAGGCTACTGTTCCAAAGTCAAGCATCCTTCTAAATGCTAGCGAGGACAGAAGCCTTTGTTCATAGATTTTTCAAGGATCCACTGATGGATCCTCGTTTTTGAAGTGTACTCGGCTTTCAAGGCTAGTGTGTTACCTAGGAAGCATTCTCGACTCAGAGAAACACTCACTAACTCAATTCCCCTTTTCCTCCCACTACTACTGGTTCACCTAATTTGCCCCTCCTGATTTCACCTCTATGAGATGAATTGTGTCTGCTTTTCTGTGTTTGTGTGTGTGTGTGTGTGTGTGTGTGTGTGTGTGTGTGTGTGTGTGTGTGAGTGAGTGTGAGTGTGGGTGCTCAGCCCTTGTTCTAACATCAGATTCTCCAGGTTTAAACCACTTCAAAACTCACTCAGGACCTCCATATGCGGCAGGTTTCACGCCAGCAGACACAGCAGTGTACAACAGAGGCAATGCGTAGCAAATCTGATACATTTTGGTCCAGGAGGGTAAGTCCTCAACAATATCTGTGGTGCCTTCATGCTTCCTGATAGAGCGCAAGAACAGCAGAGCCTCTATGGCCGTCCACATGAAACAGCACAGGTAGAAGAGAGAGGAGACAGCAGGGAGGATTCGACAACACTGAGGAGGGAAGAGAAAGAGAGAGAGAGAGAGAGAGTATTTTGGTAGTGTAACAGTGATCTTTATTTATACTAAATATATTTTTTTTTACTAAATTTATTTTTGCTATATTTTTATATTTTGTATACATCGTCTTTAATAACCAATAATGATAGCAATAATCATGATCATCATCATTTTGGGAGGTCATAATCATGGCAATGGTCCTTATGACACACACACACACACACACACACACACACACACACACACACACACACACGTACCAATTCAGGCAAGTAAACAGTCTGGGTCAACAAGTAGATGGGGTTTGCCACCAGCAGACAGAGGACAATGTTGAGGCGTGGCACGGTGGTGACCAATCGGTTATTCCGGTAAAGGACCATTGTCACGGCGGTAAGGAGAAGGAGAACGGGTCCTACGATCATCAACAAGATGTCCAGGAACATTGCCAGGCCACCCTATGTAGACCAGTGATGGATACGATCGATAACAATCAAAATATCAATAGATAGATCAATAGGTAGATATAATTTATATAATATAATATATTTATATATATATGATATATTTATATATAATTTTACGTACGTAAACCCAAACATTGCTCAAAATTCAGGCCACACACACACACACACACACACACACACACACTCACACAGTCTGACAGGAAGTGGTGTTTTCCTTACCTGTCTTTCTGAAATCAGAGTGAAGGTAGAAAGGTGTTCACAGGAACACACAGTGTGTGTTGTGTTGGTCTTGCTGACTTGGCAACCATTCTCCTCCCAACTGTAGCCATTCCAGTATACGCACGACAGGATGCTTTTGAATCTCGTTGGCTAAATCGATAATTCCGGAGCAGAGTTGTAATTCATGTTCACATGTTCACATTTGTAATTCATGTTCACAAAAAGGGATCATGAACATTAGAGACAAAGTCTTTTTTTTAAAGGCAAAAATAACTACATCATGGGTTTTCAACAGGTGGTCCGCGACAACACTGCAGGTGGTCCATGACATGGGTTCCAGTTTCAATTTAGTGTATTTGAAACTAATTTCTGAACACCTGATTTAAAAAATAAGCCACAGCTTTGGGCACAGGAATCATTTTACAGCTTTACTTTCAGGTGTTTTATAAAAATGTTGATTACTCAAAATCTTTGCACAGTTGGGTAAATGTGGTGGTTGCTGGCTAAAATGTCCTTTTATGAAGTTTGTTGCAATCTCTATAACAACCCCATGGCACCCCACGATGGTGAGCCGCCGATGACTTCTTGGTCAGAATAGTGGTCCCTGGGACTGTTCAGTTCTATGAATACCTACTGTATGTTTGTCGTGTGTTTGGGTCCTACTCCTGACCGATACATGACACTTTTGATGATTGTAAAAACACTAACATCATTGTGTTGGAAGGTGAAGTTGATAAGATTCATTATCTCAGCATCAGACACGTCCTCCAGAGAGACAGACACCACTGCTGAAATGATTTTCCTCTTGGTATGCCTTTCTGAGTGGTACAGCGAGGCACTGAGCACGTGCTCCATGTCATGGTCCGCAACAAGGGTGACAGAAGCTGAGCCTGAGAAAACAGGCATTGAAATATTACAACAAAAGTATCCTACTTTTCTTCCTCTTTATAAAAGACACAAAGTGCCTTTTTCATGGGGATGCAAACAACGACTTCAAACAACTAGGCCTACTACTGTTTTGTTTCAATTAAAAAGTAAATAAATAACTAAATAAACTAGAAAAACGCTCAGAAAACGCAGACCTCCGCCAAGGCAATGTGGTCACAGACACAATATAAATCCAAGATCATTCTCTTGTTCGTTATCCTGCTGACAGACAAACAAACAAACAAACAAACAAGACAGACAAACCAACGCGACCGAAAACATAACCTCCTTAAATGAACAGAATAGAGAGTCAGGAAGAACTGAGTATGGATCATCAACTAACTCAAGGAGAGTGATCTACAAAAAGGTGTGATTAGATACATCTTCATATAAATTTAACTTGTGGTTTGACGCATCATCAAAGTGAACAGCAACAACTGATTTTTTAGTTTGGTTTGCTGAGGTCTTTTGTATGCGACTCACCGTTGTTTTTCTTGGCAATCCCAAGAAGATCAATGTCAAGGAAAACCTTGGCACTGGGAGTTCTAATCCGGGGAAATCCTGTTAGGGAGGCATTTGGTCCAATATTCAGGATCTCCCCCTCTGAGAGAGAGAGAGAAAAAGGCACAATTAGTACAATGTCGGTTTGTATTTACAGTATGCATATAGCCTATGATCTTCCTTTTTATTCATTCATTTATTCATTCATTCATTCACTCAGTGATCATTTTTGCTGCATCTGCTGAATCTTAATGTATGCATAAATGTTGAAACTGTCATTATACTATAGGCTAAAAGAAGTGTGGTGCTATTTTGAGCCTTTCCATTTAAAACAGCAATTTGGCCACTAACACCTAGCTGGGTGCCCATGGAAGCTACAACTAGTAAGCGGTCTTCTTTGGCCTGCATGAACTTATCAAAATTCTGCTGCCTGGCAAATGTTCCAACTTTTTATGATGTTTGGTCCTTATCACACCAAACTTCTCCTTTAACGCTTTGGTCTCCCCATAACCTGCACCACTGCAGGACAGTCAACAGGAAGGTCAGAGCATCACTGACTGCAGTGCTCCATGCAACACATTAGTAATATTAGTATGATCTCCCTAGCCTGGCTTACGCAAACACATTCAGAAATGAAATGTAGTCTGGCAAAGCTAGCATTGCCGGGAAATTCCAAGCGGGATTAATCTAAATGTCTTATCAAATTCTATCCCACTTCTATCAATGTTATGGGAAATTTCATGCAGCGACAGGAAGTATGGGCAGGCCCAGGTTATGATCTCCCTATTACCCGTGCTTTTTGTGGTGAAGTTCATGGAGCTTTGTGTGGAGGTGCGCTCCACTAGTTTAGCCACCAGCCTCTTCTTGGACTTGAGGACAAAGTCTTGGTGTTCCATCGAACGCTCTTTGTCATCGTCTGCCAACATGTCCAGGAGCAAAGACACAGTCTGTGCGATGAAAGAGGCAGTAAAACAGGATACAGGGACCAGTGTTGGAAGTAACGAGTTACAAAAGTAACTAATTAGTGTAATGCATTGCTTTTTGTGGTAACTTGGTAATGTAAGGCATTACAGAAACAAAATTGGTAATATTTTACTCGGTACAATTGTGAGTAACTCAAGTTACAATGCATTTTTAACTTGGAATGAAGTGGTGTTTTTTTTCTTCATACAAATCTGCAAACAATCACTGAGAGGTCAAGGGTAAAATGTCTGCTGTGTCGGAACTATTGTAGAACTTTACAGTCTCCGCTTGTCATTCTCAACATTGATAATGAACTAGCCTAATGAAGGTCATAGGCTACTGTGGGGCCCGAAGAGTAACTTAAATGTAATGCAACAGTAATGTAATGCCTTACATTTTCAAAACACTAATATTGTAATGTAAGGGATTACTTAAAAATGTCAGTACCAAGTAATAAATAACTCATTACAGTTTTGCAGTAACTTGCCCAACACTGACAGGGACACAGTTTCCATGAATTAGCTACTGTAGGCTAGATAGATAATTCAATGTCCCCACATGGGGAAAATTTTGTTTGAGTTCTTGTAAATTATGTGACCCAAGAGACACAATCACAGAAACAACACAAGACATTGTTCGGTTTCCAAAATATCTGTCGATTAATTAATTACTAGCCTATTGCTGAACTCAATTATGTTATTTCATTATGTGTTAATTCTTTATGATTAATTGATTATATAGGGAATAATAATTAAATCAATTAAATTGTTTAATTACATGAGCAACCAACCTTCACAGGTAGTCTCTCCTCAGATGTTAAGTTCTGTACCATCCAAAGCACTTTATCAACTCGCTCCCTCTTATCCTGTTGTGAATCAATTTTTCATGTAAACATACTTTTTTTTTTTTTTTCAAAAATATAACCTTTCATGCCTTAGGCTCATTCTACTTAACATATTATGTCATTACTGAGAAGTAGAACATTTTTAACAATGTTGGTTAAAAGATGTACTCCTAATATATAATATACCATAGGCCTACCTTTTCTCCTGTTGGTATAATTTTGTCCAACTCTAAAACACACAGAGAGCAGACTACTTGTACAATGAACTAATAAGCTAATAAAAAAATTTGGTTTTAATTTTGTATCCCTTTAGGACCACCTCCTCTCGGAAAGTTTTTGAAAAACAGTGTTCTAAATACAGTGTTCTAAATACATTTCTTTGAAAGTAGATGTCCCAGCTTACCTTTGCAGAAAGTGACGTTGGGTCTCCAGTTTATGGAGGGTGAAGGAATGAAACCATCTGGACACTCACAGAGAAAGCCTCTACGCCTGTTGGTACAGATGGCATGTTTGTCTCCACAGATGCGTGGATCCAGAGCGCACTCGTCCACATCATCCTCAGGAGGCCAACACTTCTTGAAAGTGGAAGACGGCTTGCATTCATCACGAGGGCCTGGGGTCCATGCCATGCTCATGCAGAGCCATGCTGTCAGAGTGAAAAGGAGACACAGGCGCATTGTTCTGAGATAACAAATGAATTGTACTGCTGCAAATGATCCAGATGACCTTTGCTGATGGACATTCTATAATCTTCCAACATTGTGACTTCATAATGAAACATTACAACCAAAGATCTCCGCTTGAATCCTCTCTGTTACAACTGACTGGATACTTCCAGAATGAATGGCAAGAGAGAGAGAGAAATCTCTCTAAGGGATACTACCAATGAGTAGTAAAGAATATTTGCTACTACCAAAGATCATGGAATACTGGCCTACCTCCAGAGCATGAAATGGTTTATCAAATAGTTCAACTAAGTTGTTCTGTCTTTCTTTTCAAAAACAGAGCCATCCACCAATTAATCAATGACACAATGTCAGAAAAATATTTTCTTCATCATTTTTATTTTGAAATAAAAACACATAAGATACACATAGAACACATAGGATGAAATGAGTACAAGAAGTAAGACGATTAAGACACATTAAGAATAATATTCGAATGAAAGCTCTTTAAACTGATTTTATGGTGTCACAGAAGGCGCGGGGATGCGGATGCAGGCGCTGAGTTAGAAACTTTAATGCGCAAACAGAAAAGGCCACAGTGGGCACACAGAGGAACAAAGAGACTCACGTCGTCTTCCAAACACATTCAAAATGGAGGACCAAGGCTTAAATAAACTCATAATGAGAACACAGGATGCAGGTGTAAAAGTCCAATGAAGAGTAACATTAGAAAACTGGGGGGGAAGACCGGACTGGCTCTTCATATGGTGCAAGAGCAGGAACCTGGACCCGAGTAAAGTCAAGGATTGGGACAGGAGCTAAAGAACGAGGCGTAGATGTGACATATGGTAAATTGGCAAAGCGGCATATAGATAAGGGGAAATCCATGGATGTAACAGAACAGCAAATATACAATAGTATTATAAATACATAAATACTCTGTACGTTTTTTTCATAGGTGTATCCACACACAGCCACGTTCAAATTTCATATTATCATTCATATTGTACAATTATTATGGCATCTTATCTGTCCCCTTTTAGGCAGACAGATAGGCTATATAGAGATAGATAGACATTTTAGTCAAACGATTAAAATAATCATGATTAATCACATTAATGCCATAGCTAATTCATCTAATCTTAATGACCTTTGATGGGTTATCAATGTAAAACGTTATCAATATTGCATTTGACTGGCAAGACTATTAGAAATAGATCTTGTTTTCATTTCTGTAAGTCCACTTAACAATAGGGACTATAAACAAAGGGACTCTACATGGCACTATCTTTTACGCCAGTGACCAGTCCCTCTTTGGAGGAGGGAGAGGTGGAGGTTGAAGAGGTGGGAAGGGATGACTCCCTTGGAGACAGGAAGCACTGGAACCAATTCTGATACTGATGCCGCACCTACATTTAGACACACACACACACACACACACATACACACACACACACACACACACACATGCTGCAAGTCTGAATTCCTTCTTCAACAGAATAGTTTGTGTAATGAAGCACCTATCCTGATAAAGTACTTTATAATAACCAGCCCTAATAAATGGTTATTAAACATCAGTAAGTAGTTTATTGGAAAGTTAGAGGTTTTAATCAGTTAACAACTTATTCCATTTCTGTAAATTAGGCCATAACATTTCTTATCTCAAATACTGTAACTAGCTGTCTACTAACATACTGTTTAATTTATGTTAAATACTATTACTCAGCTGTTAAAAGTTATCTTTAAACAATTAATTAACTTTTTAATAGTGCTAATAAGCTATTTATTAACCATATATAGGGTATAATTATTTAAAAAGTGCTGTCGTAAAGCACTCAGCTCCCAATTTGACATCGCTGTAAGCCTGAGGCTGCATGGGACACATAGGATGACCTTGTCTACATGGGCTCACCTCGTTGTTCAAAACACAGTGGACGAGGAAGATGAAGGTCCCCTGCTGGGAGTTGAGAATCACAAATAGGGCCTCCACTGCTTTACCTGCCTGCAGAAAGAAGCCCAAGATCCAAGGGCAACCCAGGATGAAAAACTGAAACAAAAGTTTGACCGCCAGGACCCTGAAACAAATACAAATACGTGAGTCAGTTTCTGTTCCAGCTTTTGTAGGCCTACTGTAGCTCTTGATGTCTTTGTCAATATAGCTAAATCAGAATATCCCAATCTGTGTGTGTGTACCCAGTTTTGGGAGTGTTGACCTCACCTGGTGTAGCTGACCTTTGACACCGTACTTTTGGCCTCCCTGAGCGTGATGAAGAGGATGAGGAGGATGACGATGAAGAGCACAATGTTTCCCTGGATACATAAGAGAACAACAGGCAGAGGCTGAGCTACAGTCTTGATAGACATTCTGTATTATTGGTTAAAGCAAAAGTTCTGTGCAATACAAGCATAGCCCTACACGAGCCTGCTAACTGCACTTCATAACGAGTGGAATGAAAGAATTTGGAACAACATAGGCCAAACGCAAACACTAGTGCGAACAAGCCGAGTCAATGGAACCTACAATATTCCAAACCGAAGGTAAGACTGTAGGTTCCATTGACTCAGCGTAAACTGCTTGTTTGCTTTTGTCTTTGTGTTTAGTCTACGTTGTTCCACATTTTTGCAACAAAGAACCATATAAGTCCATATTTCCAAATTGAAAACAAATATTAACACATATAAAATGGTAGTAAACCAGTCTGAAATGAGAACCAGACTGAAACCAGATATTATTGAACAGTGCATTTATAAAATCTAATTTTAACAATTCAGACTGGTTTACTACCATTGTACAGTAGGTTTTAAAATACTTTTATTCAAAATTTGGAAATATGGACTTATGTCCATATGGTTCTTCATTGCAAGGCCTCAAATAATACACATAATGTAAATACGTATTGACACATATTCTTGTTACCGCAAGTATAACGCTGACTGGACCGAGGAAACTCCAGATGAATCCTGCCTCAGTGCTCAGCCAACAACTGTCAACACAAACAAACAATCATACAGTAAATAATAAATGCAATAAAAATACACTAAAGTTTAACCTATGCAAATGAAAAATTGTTGTGATTTGAAGTAAGAGCAGGACCACACTGCAGTACATTTTTACAAACCATCTTGGATGCTAGAACCATCTATAAAGTTCCACGTACAATTGGAATAATTGTTGTAAGTTCGATAATTGAAACGATTGCTAGAAAGTAGAGGAAGCAGAGAGATGGTGTAAAAAGTAAGAGGAAGCAGGGAGATGCGCTTTTACTTTTGTAGCTTCATTCCACAGCCCTGACACTACTTACTGTTGACTCCCATATCCGTCAGACATCACGCTTGCAGACACAGCCACAATAATGAGAGGAACCCCATAGCCAGTCATGTACAGGAATGCCCAGTGTGGGCCCAATCGCTCGTTAGGTTTAACCTGTTTGAGCTTCCGTACTGACTGGAAGAGCAGCATAGCCTCAATGGACATCCACACAAAACAGCACAGGAAGAGGAAGTGCAGTACTCCTGCCAGCACTTTACATAAGACCTAAAATGGAGGGAGAGGGAGGGAGAGAGAGAAAGAGAGTTTTTAATAACAAATTTTGGAGGAAAATAAAACTGAAAGTGACTTTCTGCACCCCGTTGCTGCTTTCAGCCGTTGCCTACAGACCAAAGATCCGCGACGAGACGGGCTGCGACGTTCTAAAACTCTAGACGTTCTAAAACTCTGGACGTTCTAAAACTCAGAAACTGCGATTTGACATGTTAAATCTTTTTGCGATGGCTTGAAACTGCTTGCAACAACCTGCGACGATTCATTCACACCGCTGCAACTTCGTTCTAAAACCGTTTCGTCTCGTCGCGGATCTTCAGTCTGAATAAAAGTTCACTTCAAGGGGTCAGATGAGGTGGATCATGTATGTCAGAGTGGTAGAGCAAGAAAGACAGATATAGCACAGATAGATAGATAGATAGATAGATAGATAGACAGACAGGTAGATAGATATCAGCCTCATAATAAAATAATGATACCTCATGAGGCCAGATGAGGTGTATGAAGCTCTGAGTGAGCAGGAAGAGGGGCTGGGCCAGCAGCAGACACACACACAGGTTCAGACGAGCCACGTTGGACACCCTGGGGTTCCAGCGACAGAGGGCAAAGGTCATCACAGCCAGTGACAGGAACACCAGGCCAATCACAACAAAGATGAGGTTTAACGCGTCCAAAATGGGATCACTCTGGAATAAAAAAAAGACGTTCAGGATAATGTGAAGAGCTGTCAGATTAAAATCCTTTACAAAAAAGGTTTCATGGATATACGGATGTATGGACGGATGGATGTATGGACGGATGGCTGTATGGATGAATAGATAGATAGAAAAGATAGATAGAAGATAGAAAGAAAGAAATAAATGTAAATATTATGTAAATATTATGCACACTGTTGGGGAAAAAATGTCTCTCTCACCAGCAATGCATGAGTTGTCTGCATGATCAGAGCGAAGGTGGAGAGGTGCTCACAGGAGCAGACAGTGTGTGTGGAGTTGGTCTCGCTGGCATGGCAGCCCTCCTCAGTCCAGGCACTCCCATCCCAGTACACACAGGACAGCTTGCCTTCAACATCTGACCCCTGCAGGGCAAGTTCATGCTTAAAAAAACTACAAGGTACTACTTTGTAGCAATAAACATACCCTATAAATGGTTAATTAATACATTATTAGCACCAGTAAGTAGGTAATTAAGCATTAATAGATAACAAGTAGGCTAACAGTAATGAACAGAAATAAAACAACATTTAACCGTAAAAGTTAGTCCTGTTAACATTTTTATTTTATTTTTTTCATTTTTCATGGCTAAATAATAAAAAGGAATAACTTAATAGAAATAGGTAAATTTACTGAGTAAAACACATAGCTATCCATTTAACTACTTATTGGGGTTAATTGAATTAACCTTTAATTGGAGATGTTTATTTGAAAGCAGTACCAAGGCTTTATTTAGGGAAAGAGGAGAATGAACAGTACGTACAGCAATGTGTCCGAATGTGAACAGGACTGGATTTGGCAGAGTGGGGTTTGCTATGCCCAGCAGGGTGGCAGACACTACAGTGGACATCATAGTCTTGGTGGTGTTCCATCGGGTGCGGAAGAGGTTGGCATCAAGGACCACCGACATGTGGCTGGAGGCCATAAATGCCACCGATGCCACTTCTGGAATAGCAGGCAAAATGGTTACCATGCCTCATGCATTCTTACATGATGATTATCATGTGATGTGTGATTTTTACACAACGATTATCATGCCCTATGATTCTTAAATAACGATCATCATGCCTAATGATTTTTACAGGACAGTTATCATGTGTAATGATTCAAACAAGACGATTATCATGCCCTTGTGATTATTAATGACAAGACTCGTCCATGACAAGTCTGTCTTAAATCAATCCAGATCCCCCTTGCTCAGGCTCACTGAGTGATATGGAGGAATGAGAGAGAAAAAAAACCCACTGCTAACACTGACTGCAAAGAGTACAAGAGGAAACTGGAATTCATCTGGAGTTAGGACATCTTTCTCTAAAAATGTGAAGTTAATGTGACCATAGATTTATACAATTCAGGCAATTAAAAAATACTACCATCGTTGTTATTTGCTATTCCCAGAAGGTCAATGTCCATTAAAATGTTTGATGCCCTTAGAAGAGATTGGCCTTTGAGTGTGGCATTGGGCTCCGTGGACAGGATCACCACCTCTGAATGAACAAGAGGAAAAAACAAAGAAACCTGTGTAAGTTAAACACAGTTGTTGTTTTGTTCAAAACAAAAATTTGTACTCAAACTGATATGAGGTTGAAAGAATGTTTGATATAAGGAAAGAAGAAACTAAAAAAGAAGATGTGTGTATCTCAACCTGCACAAGACAACTTGTCAAAACAATTATCAAAAACGTTATCAGCATACTGTAGAGTGATTACCGCCACCTAACCTCTGGTATTAGTGGTGAAGTTGGTGTTTTTCAGTGCCACCTAACCTGTGGTATTAGTGGTGAAGTTGGTGTTTTTCAGCGCCACCTAACCTGTGGTATTAGTGGTGAAGTTGGTGTTTTTCAGTGATTACCGCCACCTAACCTATGGTATTAGCAGGGGCGCTTTAACACCTACTGAGGCCCCCGGGCTATAGAGTTTTGGGGGGCCCCCCCTCCCTCCTTCCCGTGCGCAGAAAGCAACACACGAGTAGCCTATTAAATGTCTGCTGATTGTTCTGCTTCAATCAGACAGCCATAAATCCCATACCGACAGCTGCATCTAACATACACATATAGCTTAACGTTAGCATCGTTGCAGACTCCAACAAAATACCAAAACTATCCACTGGCTCTTACCTTTATTGTCCAGTTCAAGTAGCCTAATCCAAGTTATCCATGTTATATCCATTATCCATATTCATATTATAAGTCCACAATTAGGGGTATGCCTTGCATGTTAGATAAGTAGATATCACTTATTGTTTAGTTATACTGACAGGTAGCAGAATGAGTTCGCTAATCAGAATAGTCCCTTGTTACATTGACTGCGTTTACATGGACATTAATATTCCGATATTAATCGGATTATGACCTTATTCTGAATATGAAAGTGCCATGTAAACGCAATATTCTGATTACCTTAACCCGATTAAGGTCATATTCCGAATAAGCATAATCAGAATAAGGTAGGTGGAGTATACCGATCATATTCTGATTATTGAGGTGCGTTCTGGTCATGTAAACACCTTAATCGCATTATGATCGCATTATTCACCTTTTGGAATCTTCACAGACAAGAAGAATCGCGGATGGAACTTAAACGATAGTTGAAAAAGATTCTTCAGAACTTTGGTGAACCGTCTCTTCTCTGTTAATCAGAATATGCGATGTTGCATGTAAACGAGGAATATGAACGGAATATTCTATTAGCCGCTCATGTAAACAGCATAATCAGAATATGGTCATATTCAGAATATGATCAATAGTCGGAATATTAATGTCCATGTAAACGCAGTCATAGATGAACTTCACTGACGTTTTTCTCCGCATTCGTCTTTCTCTGACTTGTAACATTGTAACACTTTGAACGCTCATATCTCCGTAATTCGTTGGCCAATATTATCGATATTGGTGTCGTTTGAAAGCTTATTTTCTTGTCTTTCACGTGAATACATTGGCATAATTTTATGTTCACTTGACTATATTCTATAGCGCAGTGTCGAGGTTACCAGTTCCTACTGCAGCATGTAGAGCGCAATCCTTAATGAAAATTAAGTTTTCACAAAACTTAGGAACTCTCTCGTTCAGACCCTGCTGCTTGCTGTGTGTTAAATACTTAAATGAAGCGGTGCAGATTACATTGTTGAATGTAGCCGACAATAGCCAAATTACTTTGATATCTCAGAGATGTTGACCCAAGGCATTAGTTGTTAGTTGGATCTGACGGTAGCCCATGGGCGGTAACGTTAGTGCGCTGGAAACGGTAACCTAAACAATTGGGTTGTGAGGAGAGCCAGGGCATAAAAAATAGTGTAGGACCAGCCAGACCGTCATACTTTACGTATTGTTTGAGCATTTTGCCTAAATTATGGCATTTCTCGGTCATTTTCCACTAGGCCCTGCTGGCTGATGTAGCAAGAGTGTTTTCTCATCCCCCGCGATTAGGATATTTTGCCTGATAGCCTACATTGTTGACATTACACACATTTCATATCAAACTTAAAATTTTCGTTTGCGTATCAAACTTAAAACTTTCGTTTTCCTTATTGTCTTTAGCTAGTCTTTCCAGTGAGAAAAAAAACAACTGCGCTTAAAGGCTGGAGTTCGCGGCAAAGTGAGCCAGGAGTTGTCACGCATGCAATTCACAGGACGCATTTTTTTATATATTAATTCGCTATGCGCACAAAATGCTCGTTAGTCGCATCGCTTGCATTAGCTACTGTCACAAGATATAAATGGGGGATAAAATTTAACATTAATGTTATCCCCACAAGAGATAAAATTATTCAAGCAGAGGCAAGGATACCAAAGCCAGAGGTAGGGAAATCCCATCCCCTCGACAAATCGCACCTTGATTATGAGGCCCCTGATTGGCCGGGGCCCCCGGCCAAAGCCCGAGTAAGCCCGTGCATTAAAGCGCGCCTGGGTATTAGTGGTGAAGTTGGTGTTTTTCAGCGCCACCTAACCTCTGGTATTAGTGGTGAAGTTGGTGTTTTTCAGTGCCACCTAACCTGTGGTATTAGTGGTGAAGTTGGTGTTTTTCAGTGCCAGCGGGCCGGTCACCAGCTGGGACACGAGTCTGTTCATTGAGTTGAGCACTTTATTGCGCTGCGAGACTGGGCGGTCAGGGTCATCATTGGCTAACCTATCCAGCAGTATGGAGACTGTCTGTTTCGGATGACAAATGCAGTAACAACAAGAAATATTGTGAGATGAGAAGCTGAATGTCTTATATACTTGTATTGTACTTGTACTTGTATGTATTTTATCTTTTTATGCTTTACTGTCATCCCCTAGCTAGCTGTCAATTTTGTTATATGTCCATTTCATTCATTCATTCATTCATTCATTCATTCATTCAATCAAACACAAGAAATGAGAATCATACACTGTGTGTGTGTGTGTGTGTGTGTGTGTGTGTGTGTGTGTGTGTGTGTGTGTGTGTGTGTGTGTGTGTGTGTGTGCATGCGTGCACACACATGCATATGAATGCTTGCTCTTACCTTAACTGGCAATACATCTGACGTCATATTCTCTACCATCTGAAGCAGGTGATCTACTCCCTTTGATTTCTCCTACAAAAGCCAGAGAAAACCTCAAGACCTTGTAAGTCATCCTACCCTACAATTTTAATGCCTCATTACATTTTCTATGATTACTTTTTATTGAGCATGATTGACAACTGTAAAAGAGATTTCTACTGCAATTTCTACTGCAAATCAACAGTCAATAACATCACATACCTTCTCTATCGGTATGTACACCTTTAGCTCTGGAAATCAAAAAGAAATTGAGAGGGGAGTTAAACAACAAGAGCAAAAAAACAGAACAACACAGCACAGTACAGTATACTCTTATGCTTGGTTATTTATGTTATATCGCAATATGTTATAATAATCACTGTGTATTTGTTGTTTTCCTTAACTAAGTTATTGCTATGACTGCTTACTATATTTGATTGCTAGTGATTCAATAGTAGTGATCTAGGGTCACTAGTAATGAACTGGTCAATAGTAGTGAAAGATGTCTGCTTGGACCCCTAATGGATATACAGTAGAGGACTGAGAATAGACTACTGGTGAATTGAAGAAGAGAAGGGAGGATGGGGATAAAACAGATGGGTTTAAATCTCCTAGACATATGAGCCAAGTGGTTTTTATTGTCATTTAAACCAGCATAGAGTGTGACGAAATGCCACTTCATCATCAACTAAACTCTGTAAAAGTACATTCAGGACATCATATTTAGTACATGCAAGCTGGCTGTCAATCATTCCTAGACACATCCTCCCAAACTATGCTTGGAAGGCAGCATTTCCATGCATATGTTGTGCTAAGTTGTAGTAGCTGCCAACGGTTCCCTTACCTTTGCACACTGTGACGTTTGGCTCCCAGTCGAGGTCTGGTGTAGGGATGTAACCGCGAGGGCACTCACAGTGGAATCCTCCTGGCCTGTTAGTGCACGAGGCAACTCCGTCCAGCCCACAGACGCTCTTCTCACACTCATTCACGTCTTATAACAAGAACAAATACAGTAAAAACATCAAGCAAACTGTAGAATGTAGAAACCCACCACCCACCCTTCCTCCTTTTTTGTAGAGGTATGGGCAGGTGAGTTCTCACAAAACAAAATGATATATAGTGGAATTCTGTGTGTGTGTGTGTGTGTGTGTGTGTGTGTGTGTGTGTGTGTGAGAGAGAGAGAGAGAGAGAGAGAGAGAGAGAGAGAGAGAGAGAGAGAGAGAGAGAGAGAGAGAGAGAGAGAGATTATGTATACAGTATACCTTTATGGAGGAATGTGACAGAAAGTGTTCTTTGACTTTATGTGTGTGTGTGTGTGTGTGTGTGTGTGTGTGTGTGTGTGTGTGTGTGTGTGTGTGTGTGTGTGTGTGTGTGTGTACATACCTTCACAGGAGAATGGGACTAAACCAGTCTTCCTAAACCCTGGCTTACATGTGCAGTTGAATTTGTCTTGGACAAGCACACACTGTCCATTAGGCCCACAGGACTCTTTGCATCCTGATGCTAAACAGACAGACAGACAAACAAACAAAATATAAACAAAAAACATAAATGGTAACATTTTTGTACAATTATTTGGACTTATATTATATGCTTCTTTTTTTTTTTTTTTACAAGTTTACACAATGTGCAAGTGGCAATTGTATATTGCACAATACCACAGAAATTGCAAAATCCGAGAAAGAAGCATCTCTCTCTCTCTCTCTCTCTCTCTCTCTCTCTCTCTCTCTCTCTCTCAGTTTGTCATGTTATCAACTGTTCTCTTTTTGTATTACACTACTGTACGCAATAATTCCATAGAAATTACAATATTGATTACAACTTGAAGACTGGATGTTCAAGTTCAAGTTCAAGTTTATTTATATAGCACATTTTCATACATAGTTGTCATTCAATGTGCTCAAAAAGGATAAAGAAAATAAAAGTAATAGCAATTAACAAATAATAATAATAACAATAATAATAATAATAATAATAATAATAATAATAATAATAATGAGAGTATAAGGGGAAAAAATCAAAAACATTAAGATCATGAGAAACAAAAACAAATCAAAAGTAAAAATATGTACATATAAACAAAAACTTGGCAAAAAGAACCAATAGCTCTTCACTATGAAGAGGTATTAATCAAAAGCAATAGAGAATAAAGCTGTTTTGAGCTTATTTTTAAAACAAGCTGTTGTGGGGGCAGATGTTGTTGATGTGCTACTTTACTCTATACAGTATTTTGCCGTTCAGTACCAGTACTATGTCAGGACAGTCTCAGAATGCTTTGGGTTCCAAAACTACAAAAGCAAAAGCAATCAGCAAACTGAAACGGAAGAGAAAAAAACAATAGGTCTAAACAAAGCTAATATGCTTGGTAGCTGCTCACTGTATAAATTAAATTACTTCTGAACCCTAACTCTTTATTGAGGATTAGAGGCTACAACTCCGCTCTGCATCATAGAGGCCTATAAACTTCAAAGGTGTCCTGTTATAAAGAAATATATAACGGATACAAAGGTGTCCTGTTATAAAGAAAGATATAACAGATACCATGTCAGCCAATCAGAAAACAGTATCTCATCAAACCCGGGTAATAAGCTACAGTATGTTACCCTCAGTCTTTTTCTGAGTATAGAATCTATACTCAGAAAAAGACTGATAGATAGACAGATGATGGCTGGTGAAGCAACAGGACCATTCAAAGATGGACAGAGGAATTGTAAAAGTCATCTTCACCTTGACATCCGTAAGAGTCTACTGTAGGAAGAAACGTTGGGGAAATGGTGAAGCCCTTGCGACAGATGCAGCCACGTGTTTGGCACTCTGCATTCTCTCCACATGAAGATGCTTCACACACTCTATGATCTGAAAAACGGAAGTTAACAGACCACACCAGGAGAAAGAAAAACAACAACACAAACAAACTATAAAAAACATTATTAGCTCACAGCCAAATAGCCCACAAACAATTATTACCATTATAAAATTATGTCTTGATGCATGGTTATGTCTTCATGCATGTATAACTCCTTACTCGTTTAAGGACATTTTGACAAATCCAACACATGGAATGTAGGCCACTCAATCCATAACACACACCCCCACACACAAAGCACACACACACACACACACACACACACACAAAGCTGTAGGCTGAATCTTACCTGTGATAAAGACACCATCCGTAGGAAAAAGCTGATAGAGGAGGAATCCGCCAGGGCACGCCGACACGTTTATGGTTTCCCTGCAGGTTGCAGGTGAGTTTTTACATGTGAGTTTCACGGCTTTCACCCCACCACCCACCTGAGGCTCCTGCTGCTTCTGCCCACACAGCGAGCGGAAGTTGTTTGTTCCTCCCGCAGGGATTGTGCGTTTGTAGAAGCAGTTGTAGGTGAGGATGTCACCGCCAATGCCTATGAAACGGTACCAGCCCTCCGCCAGGCCCAAGTCCGACTTCGGAAAGCCTTTGAAGCCGTCTGAGAAGAATCCTAGATTTCGCCACGGGTCCGAGAGGTTTTTGTAAGAACTGCAAATGTCTGAACCCAAAGGAAACAAAAGTTATGCATGTCAGTATATGTGAATTACATATGTACCGTAATTTCCCGACTATTAGCCGCGGCTTACACATTGATTTTTCAAAATTTCTTCCGCTATGAGGTTAAAACAGGGGGGCAGTTAATATGGTGTTAATATGTTTTTTTTTTTTTTTTAACTTGCATAAAACACTGTCCTTTACTGTAATTCTGTAGACGAAATGCAAATGTATGAACCCATACAAAAAATGTAGCGCATCAGCATATGTGAATTACTACTGTAAGTTTGTAGCCTGACATAGCCCGCCCATAATACGAATGTTCATCCGTATCCATGGTCTGGGAACGGTCCTCTGGGGCGTGTTTACATCGGTAGAGAGTCTACCGGCCAATAAGCGAAGCTGATTAGACGAGCTTTCCAATCGTTTCAAACCAGGAGTGAATGCCCTCCCCTCCGCAGTATAATCACGTCAGGTTAAAGAACCTCCAGACCATGAATACGGATGAACAGCAGTATTATGGTCGGGCTATGTCAGGCTAGTAAGTTTGTGGAAGGTGGATGGCTTCTGCAACCAAGATAGCAAAAGGCTAAGTCATCACTGGTGTTCTAACTCTCTGCTAGGCTATACTGTGCCATACATGTTACCAGTATTTCCTAGAGAGCAATCCTAAAACAATCATACAGTAGCCTATGTGGCTAAATATGAGACAAAATGAGACAGCCAGCAAACTGTCAGTTTGGACTATCTTGCTAACTGGCCATGTACCAAGTAAAACCCTACAACTACGTATGTGTCATCCAAATTGGAGATGGTACCACAACAAATTCTCTGGTAAAAAAGACCACATCAAACAGTGTGAAAAAGTAGTGTACTAATAGCACCAGTAGAAGTAGTAGTAGTAGTAAAATATATTTCAAAACATAGCTGGCCACTTTCTGACACAATCTGAGGTCATTATGTAGAGATACAGAATAATACTTAAGGTCCTTACTTACTGTAAGTAGGCCTACTACTGCAAATGTCTGAGAGTTGCCCTCTTTAAGATTCTCCAAAGTGAGTTAGCTGATATACAGTCATGTGAACTAATAATTAGCGACTAGTGTGAGTTAGTCATTGATGTTGTTCATGTTCTCACCTTTGGCAGACAGAGAAACACCTCCGACTCCTAGCAAAAGCATGACACACCCTGATGGTAGAAAATGTGTTACATATCACACATAGTGTTTAGGCTTTTCGGATTTCATGTCTTCAGTACCACATCGTTTGTTTACCTTTAACAGCTGGATGCTCAAGTTGTGGTTACTTGAATTATTTTGTTAAAGCATATTTTTTGCATTTTTATCATAAATTACATTTGCATGTTGCACATAAAACACTATCAGCTTTCAATGCTACTAGTATGAACAATAACTATAGATAATGTAAATACTGTGATCAACATTACAGCTACTATACACAATTCCTGTATCCAAGAACATAAAGTATTTTGAATTCAGTTGATTAAATCATGTTTTGCTGCCTCACGTCTTTGGGTCAGAAAACACTTACAGGAGAGCTTAATGATGTCCATTCCTTCAGCGATAAAACAAAGTGAGATTTCTGCAATAAACAAACTGTCACATTTCAGATGTGTGAACTCTGAGTTCACAAGAAAAGTCTCTGTGACCTCTCAAGGAGATGTGTGCTACCGCCCGTCAGGAAACTCTTGCCGCCCACTGACTGCTTCGTCACTGTTACTGTCATGATCGTCATTCAGTGACCAGTTCCATGGTAGCAACAACTATTTTTTTTTTTATTCAAGCAACATACTATTTAAAGGTGCGCTATGAGTTTCTGCATGGTTTCAGCACGATTGTAGGCATCTCCCCTTGATCTACTATAGCTTCCGGTCCACTGAATCAAAATAAAAGGGTGAGGCCTATAATTTGAGACAAAAGTGAAATGCTGAAAGCTTGGAGGTACTCATAGTGTACCTATAACCCTTCCATGTGCACATTATGAAATAATATTTTCATGATTTTTTAGGCTATAGCTAAATTTATGTGAGTAAATTGACTTGACTGCTGATGAAGACAGTGTACAGTAGTACAGTAGTTTGATTCAGCATCAAATGGAATAATTTATACCACATATCTGAACATTGTGCAAGAGAAGTACTTTTGGGTCAGAGTTACAGTGTGGTTTCTACAAAAACAAAAATAAATAATGAAATAAATAAAAAAATATGTAGCCTATATCTAGATGATGACATACATAGTTTCTGATGAAGCAACAGTTCACTGAACAGGAAAACAAACTGATGTCAAAGACACATTTTGTTACTAACACAAAGCTTCACACAGCACACTACAAACGTCTTGAATCTTTTACTCGGAAATATACAAAAAATACCCATCAAAACGCAGAAACAGTTACAAAGTAGTTTTTTTTTTCTCACAACAACAGAGGATATAAGATGTTGCTAGGTGACTTCTAGAAAGAAAGGGGAACACAAGGCTGCTTTATCATTTCCATCGAGCACAGACACGCACACACCCCACCACTGCTGCAAGACCGCCAAACAACGGTCAACAACATGAGTCAATTTTTAAAATTATGCTGTTATTGAAATTCTATTAAATTATGAATGACTAAGCCAGTGATTATTTAGATATTGTATTTAAGAATGACCATGACCTAGAAATCATTAAGATGCATTATTTAATAAAGACCGCGACAGAGGGATCATTGAAGTATCTAAGAAAGATTTAAATATCTGGCTCCACTATCCACTGGGCTACTGAGGATGGCATTAGTGAACTTTTAAAGGGATATTCCACCTTTCTGGTTATTCAGATAGCAGATAACTCTATCGTGGAGCAATTCTGAATTATGAGAGAGGGAGAGAGAGAGAGAGAGAGAGAGAGAGAGAGAGAGAGAGAGAGAGAGAGAGAGAGAGAGAGAGAGAGAGATTTGAACCTGTGTCACATGGCGACAGTGTGAGAGGTGTGTGTGCATGAACACTGTAAGATCAGACTTCCTAGATTCACATTATAACCAACCAATCTGTAGCACTTTTTGATGGTGCTGTCATACAGTGGGCCATATAGAACTTCCCTTGGGAGATAAAGAACTGTCCGTGGAGGTGCTTTTACGTGTAACAGATGCAAGAGTCAGAAGCAAAAACCTCTAAGTCTGTTGATAATTAATTATGCAATGTTAGTAGCTATAGAGATTATTGTTATTTTAGAAATAGATTGCTAATGTTATTGTATAGTAACACATAAAAAGTCAATTACAAAGTGTGTGTGTGTGTGTGTATGTGTGTGTGTGTGTGTGTGTGTGTGTGTGTGTGTGTGTGTGTGTGTGTGTGTGTGTGTGTGTGTGTATGTGTGTGTGTGTGTGTGTGTGTGTGTGTGTGTGTGTATGTGTGTGCGTGCGTGCGTGTAGTGTGTGTGTGTGTGTGTGCGTGCGTGTGTGTGTGCGTGCGTGTATGTGTGTGTGTGTGTGTGTGTGTGTGTGTGTGTGTGTGTGTGTGTAAACTAGTCAGCCTTCACCCATGTGATCTTCTTGTCCATGCTGTTCCCCACTGGTGTGACTGACACCATGGTGATAGTGTGGTAGATGGACTCTGTGGCGCCATTGGGCTGCTGGGGAAGATCGACAGAGACGGTTCCACTACAGGAACTTGAGTCCGCACCAGACGGGCCGAACCTCTGCCACCATATCTTATACTGCTTCCGCACCTTCCAGAGGGAGATTACAATGGAAAAGAGAAGAGCTCAAAGGCTAGTAGTCAGCTCTCTAGTGCCACCTAGTGATTCAGCCCAATGCCACATTTATTTTGCAATAGCGTTAATCAGGGATCTCTCCTTCAACCAGGGCTACATTTACCTCTGTATTTAGGAAGCAGTGGATGAGAAAGATGGCGGTTCCTTGTTGTGATGCGAGGAACAGAAATAGAACCTCAAGAACCCAGCTGTATGCAGCTAACAAACCCAGTATCCAGGGGCAACCGAGAATGATGAACTGGACCATAATCTTAAACAGCAGGACTCTGCAGAAAAGATAAATAATGAATGATGCATGGGTTTGAGAAATTTACTATAACTGCCTACAGTATTTTCTCTGTGTGTGTGTGTGTGTGTGTGTGTGTGTGTTTTCATTAGTGGCGGTATTTTGCAAAAGGTACCTGTTGTATTTGACCTTTGACACGTCACTGTGTGTCTCCTTGAGGGTGGAGTGGATGGTCATGAAGATGGTGAGGAACAGTATGATGTTGCCCTGATTGATAGATAATAGATAATAAGATAGTAAGAAAAAAAAACACTGATGCAATTAATTTACAGTTTTTTTATATGATACCTACAACAAGGATGAAGCACACTGGGCCAATAAAACTCCATATTAATCCATTGTCTTTCTTGAGCCAACACCTATGGGGACAAAACATAAGTCAAACTGTCTAAATTACAAAGCAATTTGGCATACTAGAACTTCCTGTCATATTGAGCAACAGCCAGGGAAACAGCAGTCAGACAGACAGACAGACAGACAGACAGAGAGAGAGAGAGAGAGAGAGGGGAGAGGGCATTTAAAGAAACATGCACATTTCAAATCGAACACGTTTTAGGCTCAACAAAGAGAACAAATGCACTTTATTCAAATGGTCAAATGTACTTTAAGTTGAGTGCTGTCTCTTTAGGACTTGGAGCATGAGGATACAGGAGATGCAAAGAAATGTTACATTAGTCTAATGAAACACAGATGTGCAATGGATAATGGGCCCAAAATTGAGCCTTGATGAACACCATTCATTCCCACTGTCTGCTTTTTTTCTATTTTCTATCATACAAGAAGATCAGTTAAAATAAGGAAGATCAATCTAAAACCTTCATAAAAGCCCAAGGAAACTAGTTTTCTGTGTTAGTAATGTGTTAATCTATGCCCGATAATGTCAAAAATCCTAGATGCTACACAGAGTTGTATTTTTAAATATGTTTTCTGGTCAGTGTTTCAGTAACTCTCCTGATACTCACTCTTCACTTCCATATCCATCAGGCCTTACACCAGCAGACACAGCCACTATGATCAATGGGATCCCATAGCCAATCAGCAGGTTGAGCTTCCAATGTAGTCCCAACTGCTCGTTAGGTTTGACCTGCCTGAGCTTCCGTACAGACAGGAAGAGCAGTACAGCCTCCATGGACATCCACACAAAACAGCACAGGAAGAGGAATTGCAAGAATCCTGAAATCACTTTACACAAGACCTATAGAGATAGAGAAAGAGAGGACCTTTTGTAAGGCCAGTCTAAAAATGGCAGACTGGAAAATGGTGGACAAAAGGGAACATGAATGAATGTTTCATGTGGGAGAGATTAATGTTCATTTGTTCAATAACTAATAGATTTGTCAGGTTGATGGGTAGAGTAAATAACATAATAAATAATCAAGTAAAAAAAAAACTGTCCACAATCCAAGGAAAATCAAAGACTGCAAACTGGACAGATGTGGCAAATAAATGAATAGACAGACAGACAGACAGACAGACAGACATCAGCCTCATAATAAAATAATCCTACCTCATGAGGCCAGATAAGGTGTATGAAGCTCTGAGTGAGCAGGAAGAGGGGCTGGGCCAGCAGCAGACACACACACAGGTTCAGACGAGCCACGTTGGACACCCTGGGGTTCCAGCGACAGAGGGCAAAGGTCATCACAGCCAGTGACAGGAACACCAGGCCAATCAGAACAAAGATGGTGTTCAACACATCCACCACTGGGTGTCTCTGAGAAAAGATGAAAATGGACAATACCAGACTTGCAATGAAATTTCACCTTTCTGTTTACTTCCTAAAAATAAATATTTAGCTATGTGTTCAGTTCTTAGCCAGGATACAGCCACCTAATGTGCTGGCCCAATATCACAATTCACCACAGTCAGGGATCTCTCCATTTTCCTTAAAAAAAAATTGCCTGGCCAATCAAGTTCACAGAATATATCTTCCCACTAGGAAGGGAATGTATGCCAATTCATTATAGATTCAACACAATTTGCTAAAATTGTAATGATGAGAAAGTGTTTGGTAAAACCGGCTAGTCAGTTCTGTCTTTTGAAACAAAACATTAGTCTAAGTGTTATTAATCTTATTTGTTGTATTATGTAAGCAATAAATCCTGAGAGGCCGATGATAATGCTGGTTTTAGCATGGGTGTTGTTAGGCACGAGGCGCAACCGAGTGCCGCTTAACCCCGCTTAGTGTGATCCACTCTACATCACATCACATTTCGCTGCAGAACAGTCATTCGGTTTCCTTTGATATTTTTTAGTAGTCTGTCCACATTAACATTTTTGGGTAACACTTTGCGGTAAAGGTACATGATTTATCATGAATTCATGCATGAAATCATTCATGATAAATTCATGATTCATGCATTACTTCATCTCTGAAAGTATAATGCGTTATCAGGAATTAACATGAATTCATTGTTTGTCATTAATGACCTCCTGCTGAAATAGCACATGATCTTAAGTATTAGTTACTCTGGGTACATCATCATAAGTCATGATTAATTAGCATGAGTCATGATTATTACCATGATCATGATGAATTCATCATATTTGTGCCCCCTCAACTAAAGTGTTGACATGGCTAAATTGGTAAAATTTAGTTGACGTATGGGATAGATATGAGGAACTAGGCCAAAGTAGGCTAAATAAGCACTTTTATTATATCAAATTATATCAAATTCTTTTGAACAAAAACATCATGATCATGTGTAATTAGTCATGACTCATGATGATGTACCCAGAGTAATTAATACTTAAGATCATCTGCTATTTCAGCAGGAGGTCATTAATGATAAACAATGAATTCATGCTAAAACCTGATGAGTCATTAAATATTTAGAGATGAAGTAATGCATAAATCACAAATGAATCATGAATGAAATCATGCATGAATTCATGATAATTCATGTACCCTTACCGCAAAGTGTTACCGATTTTTATTCTTGACAGAAGAAAAACAAACCACTTAACACTTAGCACAAAACACTTTCGCTGTAGTAACATTAGAACAGCAACCCGCCCCCACAACCCTTCCGTTAGTCCCCTCGGCGACAATATTAGAAAAATGTAAAATATTACCTCCAGGTTGTGATCGATTGTCATGATCAGCGCAAAGGTGGAGAGGTGTTCACAAGAACAGACTGTGTGTGTGGTTTTCGTCTCACTAACGTGGCAGCCATCCACGATCCAGGCACTGACGTTCCAGTACACACAAGCAGGCTTTTCTTTAGGCTGAGTCCGCTGACAACAAACAGGGAAAAGTGACTTACCCTAATGTCACTGAAAACAAGTTAGGCCTACTGTAAACAAGTTAGGTCCCATTACAAACAAGTTGCTGATTGTGGTGTTGGGTATACAGACCAGTACAATTTGCTTCTTACACATACAATTCTACGGCTCTGACATTTCCAGCTATATTGGCTGAGTCAGCAGCTTCAACATAGGTTCTCAAAGTGTGGCCCATGCAGGGGCCAATGGCGGCCCGCAGAAGCAATAACATGTAATAACACCTGCAAAACTGTTAAAATTGCACACTGTTTTGGAAGTATGAATGTCCATTTAGTGGTGTTTAGCGGCATCTATGGGAATCTAATTAAGAAAATGTAAAGTGAGATGCAACATGTTCATTAAGATGATCACAAATGGGATTTTTTTTTTTCTTCTTCTTCTTCTCTCCCCGCACCTTTGGTTGCCCTCGGTTCAATGTTGGGTCCCTATTGGCCTTCACCAATCAAAACTTTGAGGACCCCCGAGTCATCCTGATTGGATGACTACTGTGAAGGTTAGCCATTTTGTTTGACTGTGACTAACAGAGTAGAACCGAATGCAAGTTTGTGTGAGTTCTTTTACAGAGATTGTTATGCAGCCGATTTAACCGGAGGTAAGCCCCATTATGTTATTCTGCGTGTTTCAATTTTATTCCAATCTGTTATCATAATATAATATAGAAGTCTTTAAAAAAATGGTAAAAAAAAGGGAAAAAAGGAAATCTACCTTGAGTTTCATGGTGAAGTTGACTGGACTCGGAAGGGTCTTGTTTAGTGTATGAGGCACGACAACGGAGATCACATTAGACATTGTAGGTACACTAAAGCCAGGTTTGGTGTTGTAGAAGGAGGCATTTAGGATCTCCTGCATGCTTTTGTAGACCAGGAGAACCACAGAGGCTGGACCTAGATCACAGAGTGAAAGTTATTGTAACTGATGTTTTGTGATCATATATGTCAGAATTCATCTGACCAAGTAGTCAGTACAGTTTGTTGAGCGTCCATGTAATGTTAAGATGATGCAACTGGTATTCAGTCCTGTCTGTATATGGCTGTAGACCTGATGGACACCGGATAGAGTATTAGGAGAATTATGCCAAGATAAGATAGGGTACTTTATTCATCCCAAATTGTTTTGTCATATAGACTGTAAACCTTTGTAGTGGTTATCACTAGGATTTATAGAGGCTTTTTACCTTTAATCAGATAGGACAGTATAGAGATGGACAGGAAACAAGTGAGAGAGAGATGGGGTGAGATTGGGAAATGACCTCGGGTCGGACTTGAACCCGGGTCCCTGGAGTGTTGGTCTGACGCTAGCCCACTGATCCACAGCGCCAACCCAAGATCCTAAATGTCTAAAGTATGCACTATGCAGTCATTGGGCTAATGGCCTGACATTTGATGGTGTCAGAAAAATTGAAGTCTGACTGTGCCCAAAGTTGAGCAGAATGCACAGTTAGATAGGAAGACCTTGGTTGGCTTGTTTGTAAGAGTTAATGTAAATGTTAAAATACCATCGTTGTTCTGAGCCATTCCAAGGAGGTTGATGTCAAGGGAGACGTTGGTGGTGACCAGTTGATGGACATCAGTAATGGAAGTGGCTGGACCAACACTTAGCATTTCCACCTCTGTGGGAACAAAAGGATAAAAATCAATCAATTAATCATCAATTAATCATTAATTAAACATCTTTCTTCAAATGACAGAAAAAGCCCAGTTCCTCTATGAGTGTAGTCTGGGCCCGCTCATACTTCCTGTCGCTGCATAAAATTTCGCGATCAAGTCAGTATGGCCAAGGAGGCAATTTCCTCAACTCTCAAGCCCAGAAAAATCAGGAGCCAATGAGAAACAAGCAGGCTGGACTTACGATGACTCTGTCCAGCTCTGTTGCTCTGTCCAATAACAATGATGGTAATTTTGATTGCTTTTGATAAGACGTTTAGATTAATCCCGCCTCATAATTCCCTGGCAATGCTAGCTTTGCCAGACCACAGTTAATTTCTGAACGTAGTCGCACAAGCCAGGCTACTATGAGTGGACAAAGGTTTCAAAAGTAACATCAGTAACATTACACAGCAAAATGCTGGCAGTCCAGCAGCTACAATAAGTTGTTTTGGAAACCATTGTCCCATTGTAAGTTTTTTTTATTTGCGTTAACACTTTAGTTATTACATAGAACATTCCAGCAAGATGTTTTTTTTTTTTAAGCATGTTGCAGCTTGTCTATCCATGAATCTTTTGTGCAGTTCCCTTCACGCTAAGTGTGCAGGCCAGGGCGATCAGAGATGTTACAAAAGTGCTAAGATCAGATCACTAAGTACCTGTGGTGTTGGAGGTGAAACTAGCACTAGTGCTGAGGTTTCTACTGGACTGAGTGTGAGTGGGCTCCACCAGTCTAGCCACCAGCTTCTCAGAGGCCTGGAGCACATCCTCTCCCCGCAAGGCCAGTCTCTCTGGAGGAGCCTCCAGCAGAACGTCCAACAGACTGGACACCTCCTGGGAGGGGAATGAGAGAAAGACAATAGATACACAAATTGCAAAATGTCTCCTGGTGTTTTGGCTTGTTGGTTCTTTGGTGGCCGTTGACAGGCCGCCACTATTTCATCACGGTGAGGCTTCAAACACAAGTTGAATGACGTTATAACATGCTTGTGTATACATCTGTTTATAATGAATGCATCAGCTGCTAAAATGTATAATGAGCACTTTAGAAACAGTTATAAATATGTTACAATGCTTAAATGTGTATTATAGATATTATAAATATGTTACAATAATGTGGAACAGTGTGCCCTATAATAGTGCCCTTTATAAACCCTTATGTTTTAAATCTACAGTATATGATATAAACACCTGCTGTTTCATCATCTGAAAGCAAGGCTTACCGTCACTGGCAGACTAGCTGTGTCAAACTCCATGTCATTCAGGAAATTCAGTGTGCATGACACGTCTTCTGCCTAAAACAACAGGTGTCACTTGAAGTTACTGACTATGCCGGTGTTACTCTTGGTCCATTTTTAATTCACAAAAACTTCCACTATACACTATACTTTGTACCCTCTAGATATGATTTAACATGTAACCCTAGTAACATCATTAAGTAATCTAGTTAGGTTAAATTCAGTCCACACTCCAGTCCAATCTACAAATAAGTGAGTGATAACGGCCACTGAGGTGTCCCAATATAAGGTAATAATGGACGAGGTGGAGGCGAAGAACGGTTTGCCTCAGCCAAGTTCATTATTACCTTATCTCAGGACACCTTGAAGGCAGTTATCCCGCTTATCACCCGGTTGTAACTAAAACATATAGATGGTAAGCAAGTGTTTAAAACCTAAAAGAAACATTTGGCTTTTAAAGAGCATTGATAATGAACACTGGTGAAGTTTGTTTACCCAACAAACGTCACAGGTGTCCTGTTATCGAGAAATAACGGACACTCTGACAGCCAATCAGAAAACAGTATTCTATTCCATCGGGTGATAAATGGAAACTATAAACAAACTATGCTGCTGCTAGTAGAGAACTTCTGAGATGGTGAGCAAGTACAACCTCAGCCTTACCTTGCATTTCTCCCTTAAATCTTCGGAAACTGAAATGACAAAAACAACAATCTTTTAAGACACTTCCAGTCATGTCAAGTCTTGTTTCCCTTAGCCTGATTGCCATTGACTTTCAAAGCTCTACGAGACTTTGGTCTGACCAAGAGCCCGTTTAACAAAGTTTCTCAAAGCGCATGGTTGACCCGCCTCCCTGAAATGCCTCGGTTTGCTACAGGTCGATGTTTGAAAATGCTGTGCCGAAGCAAAACCAATCACACCACTCTTTCCTCTGACGTATGTGACACGAAGGAAATTGCTTGAACAGGAATGAGAGCCGTTGGAGCTGCTCAAAGTTGATTGGTTCTCGACCATGAGGGGGCAGTTCCCCCGTCTAAGGGAATTCAGAAATCCTGCCCGATCAGCAGCTGGCCAGACCAGCGACAGCAATGCCAAAGGTGTTACGTCACTGGGAGGGCGTGCCAGGCTAGGTTTCCAATTCAATTTGTCTCACTTTGTGCAAAGTGTCTGACCTCTACTCACACATTATATGTTAAAGAGGAGAAATTGTTGAGCTTGGCTAAATTGAACAGAGCTGTCATGCACCATGAATATGAAACATACATCTTGAAGTCTTTTTTTAATGTTTAATTTCTTACTTAGCCTCTAATATTTCTAAACCGATCATATACCACAGCAACAATAAGTAAACAATACATTTAAATTATTTTATATTTTTAATTTATAATTTTTGTATACCATTTCACATTTTTGTGACAGAATTGAGGTAAAATGTTGGCTACATAATGAGAATAATCTCTTACCATCTCTCACCACCAGGTTTATCTGGGTGTAAACATCCCCTAGGCTAGGAATATCCACAGCACACTGATATTTCCCATGGTCTTGCTTGGTAAGGTTAATGATCATGACAGTGAAGTGATCCCTACCACTGTCACTGAGGGAGAACCTCTCATCCAAAGGATTTTGATTGGAGGTCTTTACTTTGTCTTCGCAACCAGGACTCTGGCCTTTGCAGAAGTACTTTACGTTGCGTGAGTATCTGGGCTCATATGTACATGTTATCTTAACACTTCCTCCTACAAAACCGCTCACATCGATGCTGCTCACAGCATCTGTTAATGACATCATAAATGACATTCTATTTACTGTAAGTTGCTGTGTTTTGGAAAATGAAAAATGAGTGAGAAAAAAATCTGTTACAGATATCATGTGTCATGTTTTTATTGTCTTCAATGCTTAAATGAAGATTAAATGGCTTATGTCTCTAATAAGTTAACAATTTAAATAGGACTCAAATGCAATGTTTTCATGTCTCTAATGTTTCAATGTTTCATTCTGCTAAAAGCTAAAGCCATTTAATGATAGTGTTAAACACACACAAACACACACACACACACACACACACAAAATACTGTTTGAATATTTACACACTAAAGACATCAATACATACCTACATAAATACGCATTAGAAAAAAGTTGCACATAGCTTTATATGAATGCCATCATAAAGCTTACCTGTGACCAGACAGAGAATAAGAATATGAAAGACCTTCATATTTCAGAATCGTTCCTGATTGTAATCCTGTATGGTGTGATTCTTCCTGTTTGTAACCTTTATGTGGGCATTTATGGAATATATACATGTATATAGTGTGTATAAATACTATTCAGAAAAGACAATGGGATGTTGTGTAGACTGCAAAATAATAAAAAAAATGTTATCAATAGTCTATAATATAATATTGTAATTTCAACACAAGTTATCAAAAATCCTTTTGCAATTTAACATCTGTAATATCTTTGTATCTAGAACAGGGTGGCCCAATTGTTTCAAGGTCCAAAAACGAATAGTTGCGGACAACACAATTACGCTTTAAATCACTCCCTTCAAGTAAAAAAATTGAGATCCGTTTTGGGTTCGACATGGCTTAGTTGGCTAGCGCATTACACCAGAAAACCGGGGACCTGAGCTCGCATTCGACTCTTTTTCCCGATCGTTCCCCATCTCTCTTTCTCCCACTTGTTTCCTGTAACTCTCTGCTCTTATTACAGTAAAAAGGCAAAAAAGTCCAAAAAATATCTTACAAAAAAGACCAGATTAGACCATTGAAATGGATGGAGTTGATCCAGAGATACTCAGTTCTATTTGATTATGGTTTTTTAGTCATTTAGAAATTGACAGCCTAATAGCCAGATGGGCCTGCATCCTGGCGAACGTCCCCCTTGCAACATCTATGATGGCTCATCCTACTAAACATGTTGACAGTATAATAAGTTTTCAAATGTTAGATTTTTCTCCCTTACCTCCTTCTCCCTTCTTTTCCTCTGTCTTTTCAGGTCATTCCATTAGTCCAACAGCGGATGGTCCATGAATATTACTGTACATGGTTATGATGTCTGGCCTCTCAATGTTTTTCTACAAGCCTAACAGTTGCTCAACATATTTGACTGTGGCGTTGGGCTAGCAGATATCAAGCTCTTATCTCACGTTAGTCTCCTCCTTCTCCACCCCCTTTTCGCTTTCTGTGCACAGATCAGTCGATCAGTGGCATGTGTGAAAGAATGCTAAATGGATTACAACATACAGTCCATCACTGTGGCTGTCAGTGCCAAAGAAGCATACTTGATTAGGATTTAAACACCACCAAGCACAGTTTCAAATCAAGGATCCTCCAAAATTATATAAATAGCATAGCATAGCATTCTTTTTTTTGCTAACGATTTTTGTGTATCATCAACATTCAAGAAACACCCACAATCCCTTGTGTACAAGTTGGCTGCTTTTAAGAAGGTAGTGGCACTGCAGCATTATCTCAAATGCAAAGGTTCTCAGTTTTGCTTGTGGCAACTAACTTGCAAGGAAGGACTCTATTAAGAAACAGTGTTTATGTCTGTATTTTTTGTGTTCATCTTTCTTTCTTTCTTTCTTTCTTTCTTTCTTTCTTTCTTTCTCATGCTTCTGTGTGGGTAACCATCCAGCATACTTCCCCCAAATCAGTTCCTCTAGACTCTAGGGTGCCTGAGAACTTAATGGTTTCGCACAGCTACTGTTTCTCTCATTTCCAGGAAGATTTAAGATATTGTTCCAGAAATCTGTGTGAGTTATTCACCCAGTTTGGGGTGTCATACATCGCCAAATACTTCAAACACCAACTGGATCACAGATCACTGTGTTGTGTTTCAGCCTTTGCCTCTTTATTTAGCTTTTTTTTTTTTTAATTTTCCTTTTGTGTCAGGAGGTGGTTACTTGGTATCACGGCCTCTATTATGACACGGTATTGCAACATCTTTCGTTGGTACTGCAACAATTTTCATGACCAGCATGGTTTACCAGGCACTGAGAACACCAGTCATGCCGGGTTAGAGTTCGGTTAGGGTTGGGGTCAGGATCTTGTGACTGTATCTCTGTGAAGTGAATGGAGCATTCAACAACATTATAAAGAGCTAAGCAATAATTTATATCTAACATTTGTCTCTGTGTTTTGTGCCATATACTTTCGTGTGTCTTTTGAGGAATATTTATTTGAGCTGTAGATCAAAAGCTCATCTAGATAGACATCATGAAGACATGATAATGGTTAATACATAAGTGGTCTTGGAGCAGCACAAGTACATGGAACATAAAAAAAGCAAATTCTTAAAGCCCCAATGTGTAGCCTTCAAGAGAAATTAAGTGTAACACAACGCAAATTACGTATTACAGCTACGGAAGCCTGCACGCGGATGTCGGTCTATTGTGAGTCTATAGCAAAAACGCAAACGATATGACCGCTTTCAGCTTTCGTATTCCAAGATGGCGGCAATACATGGAGAGTCTACCCAAGTTAATGTGCGTGGAAATGCGAAATTTCAAGCCAATACGGACATACGGAATTAATAGTGGTGGTTAATATTTATTAGAAATGACAAGCTTGTCAACGGGTAAAGCATATTTTGATATTGAACAGTATAAACGTTACACATTGTACCTTTAAAACAACTGATAGTGATAGGCAGCATTATGTGTAGTAATAACATGAGCATTCTGGTCACACACATTCAGCCGATATATTTGTGTTAGCACAGTTTGTTTCCCCTTCATCCACTTCTGCTTGTAATGCTTTCTCACATTCAACACACAAGATTACACTGTGTTGTGCTGTGAGTGTGTTGATATGCTGTCTATAGGATTTGAATGTCTAGTCTTGCATGCAAATGCTGTAGTTGCTCCTCTTGCAATGCCAACGGGTAAGATAAGGAATAGTACTGAGTGTAGGTTGGCAAAGAAAGGTACTCATGTCTGATATTACGTTTTGTGTCAATGTGCCAACACCCCTCCATGATACACCAGTGGGGGTCATTACCCCAAGCATATGGTGTTTAAATGTACAACATGTGCTGCTGTTTTTGATTCATCCAGCTGTTCTGTAAGTGATTGTTTCATCTAGCTGTTCTGTAAGTGATTGGTTCATCCAGCTGTTCTGTAAGTGATTGGTTCATCCAGCTGTTCTGTAAGTGATTGGTTCATCTAGCTGTTCTGTAAGTGATTGGTTCATCTAGCTGTTCTGTAAGTGATTCTATAGCACTTTTAGCTCCATTTTGGTATGGATCATTGAATAAGATTAGGCCATCTTGCCTATTCGCATCTTGCTCTAAAAGGACCTAAGCCAGGGGTGTACACTAGCCTAGAGCTCTAGACACTCTGTAGCGGTAGCAAAGTGAATTTGCTCAGATAGTACGTCTAGCAATGAGCCATAGGTTGTACTCAGACCTCGATGCTGTCTGAGCTGTTTGTTTCAGCTCTAGGTTGTATTCAGACATCATGGTGTTTAGCTAATCACAGCATTCTATCTGGACAGGGAGTTATTGGGCGGGCTTAGTGTTGTTTGAATCGCTTGTTAGTTGCGCTGATTAGCTTTAGTCGTTTTACCCAAGGGTCTATCACTCGTGGCCAGATTAAACATTTATGTGATAGTCTGGCTTGTCTGGCTAGGTGTACACACTGGGCTAAAAAATAAATAAATAAATAAATAAAAAAATAAATTTGTGTCCAAGTCATGGGGTCCAGACATATTCAACATTTATTATGACCTTATGAAGTTTAACACATATGAACCTCAAAGTGTTCGTTTGCCTATCTAATAAGCCATTAGACCCATAATTTATATGACATACATGTATATGAAAAAAGTTACTGAACACAAAATTCTTAAAGAAAATGCAAACTTGGAAGAACTGATACAATAGTAATAATCATGAAACATTTCTTAGGCTTAGCAAAGCTACATACACACAAGTGATATTAAAAGTGTAATAAACGATAACAATGATACAAGGATACAAATGAAAATATACTGTGCACGATCCGTTTCTATAAGGGCTATGTGTGTGTGTGCATGCTTCATCTCCACAAGGACTCTCTCTCTCTCTCTCTCTCTCTCTCTCTCTCTCTCTCTCTCTCTCTCTCTCTAGGCCACTTCTACAAGGTGTGTGTTTGTGTGTGTGCAGACTCCATTTCTACAAGGGTGTGTATGTGTGTACTGTGCATGTGTGTGGTGTGTGTGTACTGTATGTGTGTGTGTGTGTGTGTGAGCACGCTCCATTTGTATATGGGGCTCTGTGAATGTACTGTGTATGTGTTTGTGTGTATTGTGTCTGTGTGTGTGTGTGTGTGTGTCTGTTTGTACTGTGCATGAGAGTGGTGTGTGCAGGCTCCATTTCTATCTCTCTGTGTGTGCACTATGTGTGTTTATGTAATATGTATGTATATACGGTATGTACTATGTGTGTGAGTGAGTGTGTATGTGTATGTGTACTATAAGGGCTCTGAGTGTGTGTGTGTGTGTGTGTGTGTGTGTGTGTGTGTGTGTGTGTGTGTGTGTGTTTGTGTGTACTATAAGGGCTCTCTCTCTCTGTGTGTGTGTGTGTGTGTGTGTGTGTGTGTTTGTGTGTGTGTGTAAGTCTCTATTAAAGCTCTACATATACAGTACATATTATTGCTTGACCCAGCCTGCCTCAGAGGGTTGTGTGTGTATGTGTGTGTATGTATGTGTGTGTGTGTGTGTGTGTGTGTGTGTGTGTGTGTGTGTGTGTGTGTGTGTGTGTGTAAGTCTATATTAAAGCTCTACATATATATATTATTGCTTGACCCAGCTTGCCTCAGAGGGCTTGCTGTCCTCTGCAGTGGCTGATCGGCGTGGGAGTGTGAGGGCAGCCTGACTGGAGGAGAGAGTGGAGCCACTGGTCTGCTGGGTCCGAGTGATGGAGGGGCCTTCACTCGAGTCCCTCTGCTTGGGGGATGGGCCAAACCTCTGCCACCACATCCTGTACTGGCGTCGCACCTATACACAACACACACACACGCACGAATGCACACACACACACACACACACACACACACACACACACACACACACACATACACAAATACATACACAAACTACACAGCACACAGTACAACACGCACACAGAGATACGTATGCAATTAGATATAAAGCCAACAGATACACAAATACAATATATATATATATACAATACTGTATAGCCATCTGAAACCTAGAACTATGTATTTCATGCACTGTATACATGCACACACACACACACACACACACAGAGAGAGAGAGAGAGAGAGAGAGAGAGAGAGAGTTATAGATAGACTACAGATGTACACACACACACACACACACACACACACACACAAAGGGGGGTGTTTCTCAAAGCGTGAGGTGGAAATGGAATCACATCTGTATGCTCTCAAGTTGCCATATACCTCTACATTGAGTAGGCAGTGGATCAGGAAGATGGCGGTTCCTTGTTGTGAGGTGAGGAACAGGAATAGAACCTCAAGAACCCAGCTGTGTGCCGCTGCGAAGCCGAGTATCCAGGGGCAACCAAGGATAATGAACTGGACCATAATCTTGAACAGCAAAACTCTGTAGTGGTGAAATAACAACAGTTTATGAGAAGTTACTGTGTAATATTTTCATACTTTTATATAAATTTAAATTTAAAATTTTATGGCATGAGTAGATACGTAGTGTTCCTGGACAGTTTATGAGAGGTTATGTGTAATTATTGAGTAATATTTTTATATTTTACATAAATTTAAATGTAAATGTGCATTTTATGGCATGAGTAGATACGTAGTGTTCCTAGACATTTTATGATATTTTATGTGTAATTATTTTGTAATATTTTCATACTCTTATATACATTTAAATGTAAAAGTGTATTTTATGGCATGAGTAGATATCTAGTGTTCCTGGACAATTTATGAGAGGTTATGTGTAATTATTGAGTAATTCAAAATATGTTTATGTGCATTAGGTACAGTAGGTACCCAGCATTCCTGGACAGGTGCTGTATCTCACCTGTTGTATTTGACCTTTGACACATCACTCTGTGCCGCCTTTAGGGTGGAGTAGATGGTGATGAGGATGATGAAGAAGAGTATGATGTTGCCCTGGATAACATTATTGTGGTGGGGGGAGAGAACTCACTCCTCATTACCATGTTTGTGTAAGATAATAGACAACTGTTCGCATGGTCTAGCAGTGGAAGTAAAACACTGGGAAATATTTGGCAAATGTTGTTGTGTCTGGTATCCTACTAGGCCTTTTTTGTGAATTTTGTGACTTACAGAGAGGAAGAAGCACACTGGTCCAAGAAAACTCCAGATGAATCCATTCTCTTGTCTAAGCCAGCATCTATGAAGGAAAAAGTGTCAAATAATGTAACAAAGAAATAATCTCCAACTTTACAAATAAATAAATAAATAAATAAATAAATAAATAAATAAATAAATGAAAAAAGAGCAGAGTGGTGCAATTTCAAACACTCATTACCAAACCATTATTATTATTATTATTATTATTATTATTATTATTATTATTATGAATTTCCACTCACTCATCACTTCCATATCCATCAGGCCTTACGCCAGCAGACACGCCCACTATGATCAATGGGATCCCATAGCCAATCAGCAGGTTGACCTTCCAATGTAGTCCCAACCGCTCGTTAGGTTTGACCTGCCTGAGCTTCCGTACAGACAGGAAGAGCAGTACAGCCTCCATGGACATCCACACAAAAGAGCACAGGAAGAGGAAATGTAGGACTCCTGAAATCACTTTACAAAATACCTAGAGGAGACAGAGAAAGAAGAGGTAAAAGATATGTAAACTAGAAAAGCACAGACCTCCACCAAGGCAATATGGTCACAGACAGAATATGAATTCCAGATGGTGTTCCGGATAACCAATCAAGACCAAAGCTTATTCAGTTGTCACTTGTCTGAATACACACGTTGTCCATGAATTTCAAAAGTTATTTTGTACTGAGACAGACAGACTCCAGCCAAAAATTATCCCCCTTTGCGGAAGTAATAAATATGGCTATAGCTTGATGATGGCTGTCAATACTGTACTACTATAGTACAGTGCGTAAGTGGTTAGGTGACCAAATTAGCACTTTGATATGCTCGCTTCTCTTACCGTTAGATTTCAGCCTCATAATAAAATAATAGCTCATGGTCATAGATGAAGTGTATGATTGATTCCATTTCATGTCAAGATCAGTGTTGGGAGTAACGACTTACAAAAGTAACTAATTATTACTGTAATGCATTGCTTTTTGTGGTAACTTGGTAATGTAAGGCATTACAGAAGAAAAAGTGGTAATATTTTACTCGGTACAATTGTCAGTAACTCAAGTTACAATGCATTTTTAATTTGGAATGAGGTGGTGTTTTTTTCGTTCATACAAATTCGCCAAAAATCACTGAGAGGTCAGCAAGGGTAAAACGGCTGCTGTGCCGGAACTAATGTAGAACTTCACAGTCTCCGCTTGTCATTCTCAACATTGATAACGAATTAGTGAAGGTCATAGGCTACCAGAGGGCCCGAAGAGTAATTTAATGTAATGCAACAGTAATGTAATGCTTTACATTTTCAAAGCACTAATATTGTAAGGAATTACTTTAAAATGTCAGTAACCAGTAATAAATAACACATTACACTTTTGCAGTAACTTGCCCAACACTGGTCAAGATACAAATAATAATACCTGGTGGGGCTGGATGAGGTGTATGAAGCTCTGAGTGAGCAGGAAGAGGGGCTGGGCCAGCAGCAGACACACACACAGGTTCAGACGAGCCACGTTGGACACCCTGGGGTTCCAGCGACAGAGGGCAAAGGTCATCACAGCCAGTGACAGGAACACCAGGCCAACCAGAACAAAGATGAGGTTTAGCATGTCCACCACTGGGTGTCGCTGGAGAGCAAAAGATGGCACAAGATATGCAGTGAGACATGGGCCAAATTCAGTGGCTGGAACACTTTGAAACATTTTACAACAATTCCCATCCATCACTATGGCTGACGTATAAAATGTGTTGAAAGATTATGTCATCTTGAATTCGAGGATGATATTTTATACTTTTCGTCTTAAAAAAACAAAACAAACAAGCAAACAACAACAACAACAACAACAAAAAAACAAGAAATCAAGAAATAACTTTTTTTTATTTCTTTTTAACTGTATAATGTGATTATAGTCACCTCCAGGTTGTGATCGATAGTCATGATCAGCGCAAACGTGGAGAGGTGTTCACATGAACAGACAGTGTGTGTGGTTTTCGTCTCACTAACGTGGCAGCCATCCACGATCCAGGCACTGACATTCCAGTACACACAAGCAGGCCTTGCCTTCAGGCTTGAGGGCTTAGAAAACATATAACACAAATAAAATGTTCAATATTCTGAAGTCTTATTAAGTAATTATATATGAATAAAAAAGCAAAAATTGAGGAAAAAAAATCTTCTGGCGAGAATAAATTTGAAACCCACCTTGAGATGTTGTATGGTAAGGTTAACGGGAGTTTGTAAAGCCTTGTTAGCAGTATTGGGCAAGATGACGGAGATAACGTTAGACATCATCATGTTTGTCATTTCATTGTGTCCTGTTTTGTAGAAGCTACCATTGAGGACCTCCCTCATGCTGTTGTAGACCACAAGAACAACAGATGCAGAACCTAGAGGTCCGAGGAACCAAAATGAAAAAGAAATTAAAAGTACATCCCAAATGCTCCACAGGCTGAATCTTATGTTCCCCGCTTATCCTATAGCTAGGTCAGCCCCTGCCCAATATTGCATTTGGCTTTAATACTGGTCAGGGTACTCAAATTGATAAAGAAAGTAAACACACTCTCAAGGTTTAACTCTTAACTACTTTTTTAATAATAACATTTCCAAGATGGACGCATTTCGGCCTATGCCATCCTCAGCGTCTCAGGGCACTCAAATTTTCATGTCTAGTAAGGTCGCTGTACCAAGCTCTGTTGCTCTATGTGGCGTACCGTTGTTCTTCTGTGCAATTCCCAGGAGATCAATATCCAAACGGACGTCAGTGGTTTCCAGCTGAGGAACTTTCCTTAGGTTGGTGTTTTGCCCGATGCTGAGGATCCTAATCTCTTGAGAAATATATTTTGAAGAGAGAACATATTATCATGTCTGTCTGTCTGTCTGTTTATTTATCTACAGTACAGAAACTATCTAAATGGACTGTATTTATATAGCATAGCATCTACTCACAATGCATGCCTTACATTCACCCATTCATACACAGCACCACAACTGCACCTAAGCACTCCCCTCCCCACCATGAAAAAAAGAAAGAAAGAAAGAAAGAAAAGTAAAAATAAATGAAAATAAACAATTCCACGTGGAGGCATTCAGCTACCTGTGGTGTTGGTGCTGATGTTTCTACTGGACTGAGTGTGAGTGGGCTCCACCAGTCTAGCCACCAGCTTCTCAGAGGCCTGGAGCACGTCCTCTCCCTGCAAGGCCAGTCTCTCTGGAGGAGCCTCCAGCAGAACGTCCAACAGACTGGACACCTCCTGGGAGAGGGAGACAGAGGAGAAAGACACCAAGTCTGAGACCCTGACAGATTTTTCTGTTTTTTTTTTTTTCAATAAAGCTGGGAACAGACCTACCAACTTTCTCAGTCTTTTTTACGATTAGAACACCAGTGTTTTACAATTAGTGAGCCAAACCTACAGACTCAATCTGGGACGATTGAGAGTCGTTCATGAGCACAAACTTAACAATTGAGTTGTCGGCATTTTGATGTCAAAATTGTAGCAACCACAGAACGGACCGGTTAAGATCATATCAAACATGTTTGATTCAGTCCGACTCAGTCGTAATTGTGTCAACAATGGGAAGAATTGCATTGTTACAAATCTGTCACCCAAACACAAATAACAATTCTAGCCACGACTGAAACTTGCGACTACTCATGATTACCCATGACTGGCCCTGACGTTCCATCATATCAATATCGGGACTAATAATCGGTAGGTCTACTCCCAGCTTTACTGTAAAAGGAACACTAAATAATTCTAAACAAAGTAGAAGAATCACATAATTGGGATCGGTCAATTGATTCGTATCTGTCACTGTAACAAAATGTCCCTTTAGGTTCCCATCTGAATTGAATTTGTATAATCCAATTTTTAAAATACTCTGCCAGCCACAGTCATTATGATTTACAAGTGGTTTGT
Organism: Sardinella longiceps; assembly: GCA_027497455.2. Lineage (NCBI taxonomy): Eukaryota > Metazoa > Chordata > Actinopteri > Clupeiformes > Clupeidae > Sardinella > Sardinella longiceps. The sequence continues at coordinate 28,931,295 of JAODXP020000033.1, read as the reverse complement.
TTTGTAAGCTCTGTAAACATAGTCTCATAACACCATTGAAGTCAATCACAAACAGGTAACATTTGGATAATTTGCACTACAGTCAAATCAATAAGCCTAAGCCCTTTTCAAAAGCAGTCCTTACTTTAGGCTGGAAGGTGGACATAGAGGAATTCTGCTCGAGTTTATTCAGAAAATCCAATTTGCACTCCACATCGGAGGCCTGAAGTATAGATAAGAAAGTAGAAGTAAAGTAAGGTCATTTACGGGTTAGATGCCAATCAAAGTTAAGATGACACAGATTCCAAAGTGCTATAGGATACAATGGTATGCACAAAACAATATATGCTATATCTTATTAGATAGATTAAATATAATACAATTACCTTGCATTTCTCATTTAGGTCCTCAACCAAAACTAAAAAGAGAGTATACAAAAATAGACACAAAAAATTGAGAGTGACAGAAAGAAAATGAGATAAGACAGGTACAAGACAGTGGCAGAATGCAGATCGAGAGGAGCAGAGAAAGAGAGAGAGAGAGAGAGAGAGAGAGAGAGAGAGAGAGAGAGAGAGAGAGAGAGAGAGAGAGAGAGAGAGAGAGCATGGAAAAAAGTGTGGAAAGATAGAAGGAAGGAAGACAATTTGGGTTATTAGGTAACAACTGAAAAAAAATAGAATAGAATTGTTAAATATAATTTAAAATAGCGTGCCAAGAAGTAGCCTACTTGTTGGCATGCATTTTGAATTTATGCTAAAGTCAGCACATCAATAGTAAACAGATGTTTCACCAGATGAAGATGATGGAGATGGTGGTGGTGTTGGCTTTGTTGGTGGTGCCATTGTTGTTGTCTTTGATGATTGTCCTCCTGCTATAAAAAATCAAGTAATTTATCGTCATGGAAAAACAACTGAAACAAACACTCAAATCAACAAGACTAAGAAATCCTCAGTTCCAGTTTAGTTTTGCAAGAGTATGGAAAACGCCCAGTCTGTTTCAATAAATTAGCCTGCGCAATAGAGCAGGATCTCTGCAATGTCAAGACTTTATATGATGAATGAATGCCTATGGGGTGTGAGACTAGAGAATTGTACACCTTTTTTTAGGCTACATGCTGAAAGAAATGAGAAACTGCTTTTTTTGATGTGCCATGTTATTGTGAAGATTTGTAGTTTTGAGAATTTCAATTCTGATCTGAGAAGCAAAATACAACAAAATGGCGTCTTACCCCTCCATGTGAGATCGAAGTGATGAAAGAGCACCTTGTATCCATTTGTGTCCCAGTCCATTGCAACTCCGCACCAAAGCCCGGACCCCGCCATGTGTCTATTAAAATTCCTGAAAGTCACGATGAAAACTCTATTCTCTCTGTCATCATATAGAGACTGACTGCCTTGCTTCTCCCACTTATGGCCACTTTTAACCGTTGTTTTAAAGGTGCACCCAGGCACATACTTTTGGAATTTGCAGAAAAACTTGGGAATTTGTGTGTGGGTGTCGAGATAAGGGCAGGAAATGTTGAAGGTCTCCCCTTCAGACTTTTCAAGATGAACGTCTTTCCCACAGCAAGCATCTGTGTGACCAAGAAGGGGAATTAGCATTACCTCAAGTGTCAAACGACAGTTTTGAGATGAAACTTCCTCTTTGTCTCCTGTTCTAAATGTTGTGTCTCTCCCCATAACAAAGTCTCTGTTCAGAGTTGCTGGAACTTACTGTATTATTTGAATAACAACATGACTTGTACCTTCTCAGCCATTGCACCATCAATACATTTTGATAACGGTTGGTAACACCTTTGTTTTTGGTTCTTGTTGATGACACAAAAATGTCAAAAAAAATGTCAAATGTCATTTGCCTCTGAAGACTTCCTTTTAGAAAAGCACTAGGGACGCATTTGTGACTCAGCTGATGATTAAATTAAAGGAGACATAGAATGGAAAACCACTTTTACTTTGATGAATTAAGAGATATACTATAAACTAAGCGTGGGGCTATTTTGAGCCTAATTTCTATGGTTTAAAACATCAATTTGGCCAATAACTGGGTGCCCCTGGAAGCTACAACTAGCAAGCGGTCTTCTGTCTGCACGGACATCAAAATTCTGCTCCCCAGCAAAACATTCTAACTTTTTATGATGTTGCAATATACTTTGGGTCCTTATCACACCGAGCATCTCCTCTAAGTTATGAGCTTACATATTACTTGGGGCGCTGTAGCTCAGTGGCTATAGTGTCAGACCATTACTCCCGGGACCAGGGTTCGATTCCAACCCGAGGTAATTTCCCGATCCCACCCCATCTCTCTCTCCCACTTGTTTCCTGTCCATTTCTACACTGTCCTATCTGATCAAAGGCAAAAAGCCCCAAAAATATCTTTAAAAATACATATATATATATTTTTGGGGCTATTTGCCTTTGATCAGATACTTAAATATTTATGTTACTATAATCCACGAGTGACTCTCACCTTTTTTGACCTCCAGGTTGATCTTGCTACCCACAGTGCCTGCAGGACACTCGTACTGACCCGTGTCCCGCGGGCTCAGCTGGGTTTTGTTGAAGCCACACTTGACATAAACGATTCCTCCTGCATAGGCTGTAACATTAATGGCCAACGCCATATCTGTTGGCAAGAGTTTGAGTGTTATTTTTATTTATTTTTTTCACCTTTTTTTACTTTTCATAGACATGTTGCAATATCAAGCTGACTGCACTAGATAACGATTGGAAAGAAAGAACAATATAGTGTGAACGCAAATGTAAAAAAAAATGAACAAGCCCTTTACGTTGAGTCAAAGGAACATGTAATCTTACTTTTGGTTTCAAATGTTGCATTGCCATTGCCTCAATGTACAGTAATTGTTCAGATTTGTGTTTGGCCTACTGTATTTGTTCAAAATGTACTTAACTTCCTATATGATAAACCAAGTACTGTATGTACAGTATCTGTCTATCTATCTAGAAGCTGGGGAATTTTCAAGCTTCATTTTGCGCTCAATGGTGTTTTTTGCCCCCAATGGCACCTTCCAGGCAGCACAGCCTAAAAGGCACTATCTTTACCCTATTCCTAACCCAAACCACCTCAACCCTCATCCCAACCCTAAACTGAGTGGAGTAGTGCCTTGAAGGCAGTGCTGCCTGGAAGGCTCCGTTGAGGACAAAACATACCAAAGACCTTCATTTGCTTGAATAAAATGATAATGATCTAAGCTCAGTTTTGCACTCTGCTTTTCTAAAGTTTTTACAGATCGTAGAGTTTCACAGGCCTGTCTGCTAGAGAAGTGTTTCCTGAGGTGAAATAGATAGAGAGACAAAGGAAGAGAAAGATAGAGAGATAGACAGAGGGCAAGGTAACGAAGGGGACATTAGAGAAAGAGATTGTTAAAGAAGAAGAGACAAGAGAAAGGAAGAGAGAAGAGAGAGAGAGAGAGAGAGAGAGAGAGAGAGAGAGAGAGAGAACAAGGTAGGGAAATGTATCATATAAGAGATTAAGAGATTGTTAAAGATTGAAACTTTCCTTGACATTGTCTTACCTGTTATCAGGTAAAGAGAGAACATCTGAATGGCCGTCATCTTGAATACCCAACTGGTTCTCTTGTCTGAGGTCTTGCTGACTGATAAGACTCCTTTCTGCCTGTCGTGTTGAGTGTCTTCCTGTTGGCCAACACGGTCAGTGTTTCAAGAAAAAAAAATCTTGCAGAATGATAACGCCCTAGACAAAAACATGTTGATTCATGGCACCCAAGTTTGTCATAGTCATAGCAGAAAGGTCTTTAGCGCAACTGTATGCTTTTCTCTGACCATAGATAGACAGATACTGTTGATAGATGTCATGTTTGTGGGTGGTTTATAATAATTCTTATGTTGAAAACCTGTGCTACGAAATATTAACCCATTCTTGGTAAATGTAATGCCTATCACTTTGACAACAGAACTTAAGTTGCTAAATTGAAACAATGCTATACTGAGTCAACTACAGCAGTTACAGTAAAATGTAATTAAATATGGTACTTTAAAACTATACAATAGCCTACTTAAAAACTAACAAATTAAACAAATGTACTTAAGTTTCACAAGTTAATTTGTATATTTCGCCATAACCTTTAAAACACTGAAACATTTTTTACATCATAATTTAAAGGCTTGCATCCTTTTCTCATCCGTCATTTTACTTGTATATTTAAACACCCATCTGTGTTATTCACACAAGAAACTTGCTCCATTCCTTGTGTTTAGGAATGAATAGTGTGACTCCTGCATATTTACACAAATGGCTAACATTGAGGGCTGAGCACCTATAAAGCCGCAAGTGACATTTTGATCCAAATTGAATTATGCATCAAATTTAACTTTTGATGAGTTCTTTACTGACAAATGTATGGGTAAGATATTAACTAATAAATTCAGAGTTACTAAAAAAAAATCTATTAATTTTAGTATTGTGTCATCCATCTGTGGCAATATATGTGCTTTAAACAGATGAAATTAGTGAGAAAAGTAGCATAGGAGCAAATTGTAGTCATTTTTCTTTTGGCCCTCCTGTGAAGTTGTTGAAATGTCACTTACGCCTTACAGTTTCTCAGCCCTCTATGGTTATTAGATATAGTAAAGTATGTTATGCTCCGGCCCCTTGTAACTCAACATCATCACTGATTGGTTATTGGAATCCGACGTCTTCCTGTAATATCCAAACCAGCATCATGTTTCGATAAACTTGTTCCAAATAACCCAGGTTACGTAACTTCATCTGTAAGTGACTTGCGACTTACATATCAACGTTAAAGTGTTAAAATGGCACCAGTCATCTGTGTCGTCTATGTTTGTGAGCCATATCTGAGACTTTGCATGCATCAAAAACTCTTCTCTCACACCTGCCTCCCTCTCTCTCCTTCCCTCCCTCCCTCCCTCCCTCCCCCTTTTCACTCACCTCTCCTGTCTTCTCACTCATCTCTCTTCTATCACTCCATCAGTGGCATGTGGGTGGAGAGGCTTGATGGTGAGACAGCAACTTCTGCTTCACTGCCAGATGGAAGTTCCCCATTTCAAATGTACTGTAAGTTATAGCTCCTTTCGTCAGAACTGGTGTGCTTGTCTGGCTACTTTTTTTTTTTATCTGACAGTTTGTCTGTGTTTTTTTGTTATTGTTGTTGTTGCTGTTGTTTGTTTGTTTATATATAATAGTCAGCTGTGTCTCTGTAGCATACTGTATCCTGTTCTCTGTATTTGCTGAAAAGCTTTCATCTGTATCATGATCTCTGTACTCTTCTACATTTTATAGATGTGTAATGTAGATTTCCTCAATTGGTGGTATCTAATCCTTAGCATGAAATATCAGACTGTACAACAGTGGGAAGTCCCATTAAAGCGAATGGAACAATTTACAGCATTATAAAGAGATGAGTAGTAATCAGTTGTTTATACTACAGGGAGAGTATAGTTTATTGAGAGAGTGGAGCTGTGACTTTCCTCAAAGAATCTCATTAGGTTTGGTACCAGATATCACCTTTCCTTCGCTCTTAACATATACTGCAAGTTGAATATATCCCGGTCGCATTTTCTGTTCATTTTCTAAGGGGATGCTTTTTGTTTTCCACTAAATGGCTATAGGCTGTGCACACACAAGAAGAAGTAACCCAAGAAGTAACCCATACAAAGACTATGCCTATGTATGACTATGACTATGACAGTCTATGGCAGTGTTGGTGTGTTGTGAAGTTTAGTGAAGCTTAATTTGAATGCTATAGATTATAGATTATGCAATAGACCACACATATGAAGCAACCTATGCAAATACTATGGCAGTGTTGGCACGGCACAGCATGCAAATGATTCAGTTAGAACTGCTGTTGTTGTTGGATTACAATTTGATTCGCCTTTTTTTTTTTTTTTCAAATGTGTTCACTACAACCTCCATGTTTACTTTCAAAATACTATCAAA